>JBBGZY010003083.1:0-282500 GCA_037952925.1 Lithobates clamitans
GGGAAGGATGGAGGGATGGATGGATGGATGGATGGGGGAGTAGAGGGAGAGAGGGATGGATGGATGGATGGATGGAGGGAGGGATGGATGGGGGGTGGAGGGATGGATGGAGAGATGGAGGGTTGGATAGAGGGAGGGATGGATGAAGACATGGATGGATGGATGGAGGGAGGGATGGAGGGATGGATGGAGGGATGAAGACATGTATTTACGGAGAGATGGAGGGATGGATGGAGGGATGGATGGAGGGATGGATGGATGGATGGAGGGATGGATAAAGACATGGGGAGATGGAGAGGTGGATGGATGAAGACATGGATGGAGGGATGGATGGGGGAGTGGAGGGAGAGAGGGATGGATGGAGGGATGGATGGAGGGATGGATGGAGGGAGGGTGGGAGGGGGAGATGGAAGGGGGAAATGCAGGGATGGATGGAGGGAGAGAGGAATGGATGGAGGGATGGATGGAGGGAGGGAGGGATGGATGGAGGGATGGAGGGATGGATGGATGGATGGATGGATGGATGGATGGATGGATGGATGGAGGAATGGATGGATGGATGGATGGAGGGAGGGAGGGATGGATGGAGAGATGGATGGAGGGATTGATGGATGGATGGATGACACATGGATGGATGGAGGGATGGATGGAGAGATGGAGGGATGGATGGAGGGAGGGATGGATGGAGGTATGGATGGATGGATGGAGGGATGGATGGATGGATGGATGGATGAAGACATGGATGGATGGAGGGAGAGAGGGAGGGAGGAATGGATGGATAGATGGATGGAAGGAGGGATGGATGGATGGATGACACATGGATGGATGGAGGGATGGATGGAGGGAGGGATGAAGACATGGATGGATGGAGAGATGGAGGGATGGATGGAGGGAGGGATGGATGGATGGAGGGAGGGAGGGAGGGATGGATGGATGGATGGAGGGAGGGAGGGAGGGAGGGAGGGATGGAAGGATGAAGACATGGATGCATGGAGAGATGAAGGGAGGGATAAAGGGATGGATGGAGGGAGGGATGGAGGGATGGAGGGATGGATGGATGGATGGAGGGATGGATGGAGAGATGGATGGATGAAGACATGGATGGATGGAGAGATGGATGGATGGATGGAGGGATGGATGGAGGGATGGATGGATGGATGGATGGATGAAGACATGGATGGATGGAGAGATGGATGGATGGATGGAGGGATGGATGGAGGGATGGATGGATGGAGGAATGGATGAAGACATGGATGGATGGAGAGATGGATGGATGGATGGAGGGATGGATGGAGGGATGGATGGATGGAGGAATGGATGAAGACATGGATGGATGGAGAGATGGAGGGAGGGATGGATGGATGGATGGATGGATGGATGGAGGGAGGGGGGAGGGAGGGATGAAGACATGGATGGATAGAGTGATGGAGGGATGGATGGATGGAGGGATGGATGGAGAGATGGATGGATGAAGACATGGATGGATGGAGAGATGGATGGATGGATGGAGGGATGGATGGAGGGATGATGGATGGATGGATGGATGAAGACATGGATGGATGGAGAGATGGATGGATGGATGGAGGGATGGATGGAGGGATGGATGGATGGAGGAATGGATGAAGACATGGATGGATGGAGAGATGGATGGATGGATGGAGGGATGGATGGAGGGATGGATGGATGGAGGAATGGATGAAGACATGGATGGATGGAGAGATGGAGGGAGGGATGGATGGATGGATGGATGGATGGAGGGAGGGAGGGAGGGATGAAGACATGGATGGATAGAGTGATGGAGGGATGGATGGATGGAGGGATGGATGGAGGGATGGATGGATTGATGGATGGATGAAGACATGGATGGATGGAGAGATGGAGGGAGGGATGGATGGATGGATGGATGGAGAGATGGAGGGATGGATGGAGGGATGGATGGAGGGATGGATGAAGACATGGATGGATGGAAAGATAGAGGGATGGATGGAGGTAGGGATGGATGGATGGAGAGATGGAGGGAGGGATGGAGGGAGGGATGGATGGCTGGAGAGATGGAGGGAGGGATGGAGGGATGGATGGATGGAGGGAAGGATGGATGGAGGGATGGATGGATGGAGGAAGGATGGATGGAGGGATGGATGGAGGGAGGGAGGAATGGAGGGAAGGATCGATGGATGGATAGATGGATGAAGACATGGATGGATAGAGGGATGGATAGAGGGAGGGATGGAGGGGGGTGATGGATGTGGGAGTGGAGGATGGATGGATGGATGGAAGGAGAGAGGGATAGATGGATGAAGACATGGATGGAGGGAGGGAGGATGGAGGGATGGATGGAGGGAGGGATGGATGGAGGGATGGATGGGGGAGTGGAGGGAGATAGGGATGGATGGATGGGGGAGTGGAGGGATGGATGGGTGGATGGATGGAGAGATGGAGGAATGGAGGGATGGGTGGATGGATGGATGGATGGATGGAGGGAGGGAGGGATAGATGGATGAAGACATGGATGGAGGGAAGGATGGAGGGATGGATGGATGGGGGATGGATGGAGGGAGGGATGGATGGGGGGTGAAGGGATGGATGGAGAGATGGAGGGTTGGATAGAGGGAGGGGTGGATGAAGACATGGATGGATGGATGGAGGGATGGATGGAGGGATGGATAAAGACATGGAGAGATGGAGAGGTGGATGGATGAAGACATGGATGGAGGGATGGATGGGGGAGTGGAGGGAGAGAGGGATGGATGGAGGGATGGATGGAGGGATGGATGGAGGGAGGGTGGGAGGGGGAGATGGAAGGGGGAAATGCAGGGATGGATGGAGGGAGAGAGGGAATGTATGGAGGGAGGGATGGAGGGAGGGAGGGATGGATGGAGGGATGGATGGATGGATGGATGGAGGGATGGATGGATGGATGGATGGGATGGATGGATGGATGGAGGGAGGGATGGATGGAGAGATGGATGGAGGGATTGATGGATGACACATGGATGGATGGAGGGGATGGATGGATGGATGATGGAGGGAGGGATGGATGGAGAGATGGATGGAGGGATTGCAGGATGACACATGGATGGATGAAGACATGGATGGATGGAGAGATGGAGGGATGGATGGAGGGAGGGATGGATGGATGGATGGATGGATGGATGAAGACATGGATGGATGGAGGGAGAGAGGGAGGGAGGAATGGATGGATAGATGGATGGAAGGAGGTATGGATGGATGGATGGAGGGATGGATGGAGGGAGGGATGAAGACATGGATGGATGGAGAGATGGAGGGATGGATGGAGGGAGGGGGGGAGGGAGGGAGGAATGGATGGATGGAGGGAGGGAGGGATGGATGAAGACATGGATGGATGGAGAGATGGAGGGATGGATGGAGGGAGGGATGGATGGATGGATGGATGGAGGGAGGGAGGGAGGGAGGGATGGAAGGATGAAGACATGGATGCATGGAGAGATGAAGGGAGGGATAAAGGGATGGATGGAGGGAGGGATGGAGGGATGGATGGATGGAGGGATGGATGGATGGATGGAGGGATGGAGGGATGGATGGAGAGATGGATGGATGAAGACATGGATGGATGGAGAGATGGATGGATGGAGGGATGGATGGAGGGATGGATGGAGGGAAGGATGGATGGATGGAGGGATGGATGGAGGGATGGATGGATGGATGGATGGATGGATGGAGGGATGGATGAAGACATGGATGGATGGAGAGATGGAGGGATGGATGGAGGGATGGATGGAGGGATGGATGGATGGATGGATGGAGGGATGGATGAAGACATGGATGGATGGAGAGATGGAGGGAGGGATGGATGGATGGAGGGAGGGAGGGAGGGATGGATGAAGACATGGATGGATAGAGTGATGGAGGGATGGATGGATGGAGGGATGGATGGATGGATGGATGGATGGATGGATGGAGGGATGGATGAAGACATGGATGGATGGAGAGATGGAGGGAGGGATGGATGGATGGATGGATGGAGGGAGGGAGGGAGGGATGGATGAAGACATGGATGGATAGAGTGATGGAGGGATGGATGGATGGATGGAGACATGGATGGATGGATGGATGGAGGGAGGGAGGGATGGATGAAGACATGGATGGATAGAGTGATGGAGGGATGGATGGAGGGATGGATGGAGGATGGATGGATGGATGGATGGATGGAGGGATGGATGAAGACATGGATGGATGGAGAGATGGAGGAAGGGATGGATGGATGGATGGATGGATGGATGGATGGATGGATGGAGGGAGGGAGGGAGGGAGGGAGGGAGGGATGGATGAAGACATGGATGGATAGAGTGATGGAGGGATGGATGGATGGATGGAGACATGGATGGATGGATGGAGGGAGGGAGGGAGGGAGGGAGGGAGGATGAAGACATGGATGCATGGAGAGATGGAGGGGTGGATGGAGGGAGGGATGGATGGATGGATGGATGGATGAAGGATTTTGCTTTGAATAATAAAAATGAATCACATAGAATTTCTGACTTGTGGTGTGGAGTGTAGGTCTCACCCACGTTATGTTAGGAGACAGCGGCTGTGCCCATGCAACTGTTCATTCCAATAGAAAAGAATAGAAATGAACAGGACGCTGGCACAGGGTTGAACGCAGCAGCTGTGCATCTCCATGGCGATAAAAGACGGTCCCTCCATGGGTGACACATATTTTCTGTGAATGGGCCTTAGGGCCGGTTGTCATGCGACTTAACTGTAGGCAGGTGAAGCTGCTGCCTGTTTACTTCCTGGATTTACACAGACACACACAGAGGCACACCTCCAGCTCTGCAGCTCTCATTGGTCCTCTTATGACTTATCCCCCCTCCCTTCCTGGTAAACTCTCAGGAGAGTGAGAGAGAGAGCTGTGTATGATGTCATAATCCTAGTCTAATGACCAGACAGGAAACAGGAAGTGGGCTGTATAAGGGATTTACTGGCAGAAAAAAAATGTTTTACTATCCAAAGATAAAACAACAACAACAAGGGCAGAAGATTTAATAGATGAAAAGATTAAAAAATGACTGAAGTTCCGTTTTAATGCACAGAATGCACCTTCTGCCTTTACAACCACTTTAACCCCCTCTGAACCAGCCGCCGTCGTTATACGTCGGGACTTTGACGTTGAATACCGTTATTCTGGTAGCAGATCGCGCCCATAACCCTGGCACTTTCAAACACTGCGGTCGGTCCGCTTTCAGATAAAAGTCTCTGCAGATTTGCCGTGAGATCACTTTTATCGGCTGCGGGAGAGGTGCCCACCCCCCTCCTGCCGCGTCCCGGTCATCTCTGCCGCTTACCGGAGCCGTCGGTAGCGGCGGAGACGATCGGGTCCTTTCCTCTGAGAGACAAGGAGCTGAGTGAGGGAGATGATGACCCCCATTCTGCTCATACCATTGGATGACGGAAGCCTCATCAAACGTCACTCCCGCCCAACGGTCTTAAAGGGGATATTTTTAAAAAAATCAAAATATATATATATTTGATTGCTTTTAAGTCTAAATATGAGATCTGAGATCTTTTTGACCCCCCCCCCCCCCCCCCCCCCCCCCCGGATCTCACATTAAAGAGGCCCTGTCATGCTTTTTTTCTATTACAAGGGATGTTTACATTCCATGTAATAGGAACACAAATGATCCAAAACATTTTTTTTAAAGGGATAGTGTAAAAATAAAAAATAAAAAGTAAAATAAATATTAATATAAAAAAAATATTTAAAGTGCCCTGTCCTGGAAAAAAAGAGGTTTTTGAAAAAAAAAATCATTTAAAAAAAAAAAATCATTTTTGAAAAAAATGGAGGGATGGAGGGATGGATGGAGGGAAGGATGGATGGATGGAGGGATGGATGGAGGGATGGATGGATGGATGGAGGGAGGGAAGGATGGATGGATGGAGGGATGGATGAAGACATGGATGGATGGAAAGATAGAGGGATGGATGGAGGTAGGGATGGATGGATGGAGAGATGGAGGTAGGGATGGAGGGAAGGATGGATGGAGGGATGGATGGATGGAGAGATGGAGGGAGGGATGGAGGGAAGGATGGATGGAGGGAGGGATGGATGGAGGTAGGGATGGAGAGATGGAGGGAGGGATGGAGGGAAGGATGGATGGAGGGATGGATGGATGGATGGAGGGAAGGATGGATGGAGGGATGGATGGATGGATGGAGGGAAGGATGGATGGAGGGATGGATGGATGTAGGGAGGGAGGGATAGATGGAGGGATGGATGGAGGGATGGAGGAATGGATCGATGGATGGATAGATGGATGAAGACATGGATGGATGGAGGGAGGGATGGATGGAGGGGGTGATGGATATGGGAGTGGAGGGATGGATGGATGGATGGATGAATGGATGGAAGGAGAGGATCTAATTTTTGAAAAAAAAAATCATTTTTGGAAAAAAAAATCATTTTTGAAAAAAAATATTTTGAAAAAAAAAAAAACATTTTTGAAAAAAAAAATCATTTTTGAAAAAAAAAAAAATCATTTTTTGAAAAAAATGTTCAGCTCTTTTAGCTAATAATGGGACTTCTTCAACTTTTTTACTACTATTTATACTTTTTAAAATATTAAGCTATTTAACACTTTTCACAGTTACCCAGGCCACTCCTCCCAGTTACTCCGCCCACTCCAGTTGTAGGTGGAGGCAAGAACACTTCACACAATTTCCCCAGAAATTGTAGCTTTTCTAGTTTATTTTAGCGACACAATCGCTTTATTGATGAAAGTGATAAGAATACATAAATGTGTCCTTCCAAAATGTTACAATTGGAAACATTGTTTACAGATGTCTGAATGTCGTTACTTTGTCGCCTCTTCATCGCTGATCTCCGGGGCAAATTACTCAAATGATTGAGGCCCAATAATACATCAATGAGTCTCCATTCATCACACTTGGCATTTTGGAATCACGGACAGAGTCAGCACAATTCTGCCCATGATTCGAAACCACGTGGCAAACGCAGCAAACATGCGTGACAAATGCGTTTGGGTGACATTCATTCTAAGTGGCAACCCAAAACTCAGTGCAATCGTGCTGCAAATTTTTTAAAGGCGTGTTTTTGGTGTCGCGGTCGCTGCACAGTTCTGTCATGCGACAATCGCAAAGTTTGGGTTGCCACTTAGAATGAATGTCACCCGAACGCATTTGTCACGCAGCATGTTCGCAGCGATTGTCACGTGACATAACAGTGCAGCAACTGCGACAAGAACACACCTTTAAAAATTGCATGAAGCGTGTTACCTAAAAAGCCCCCGCTTACATTTGCCGATTTGGAATCACAGGCAGAATCGGCGCAATTCTGCCCACGATGGCAAACGCTGCAAAACACGCAGAAATGCCGTTCATGCTAATAAAAAACAATGTTGCCGTGATTTAGCAGCAATTGTTGTGCGACAGAATTGTGCGGTAAAACGCGCCTTTAAAAATGACATGCAGCTTGTCACCAGTGGTGGCCCGTCCAGTAGGGGTGCAGGGGCGCTGCCCCCCCTTTATCCATGCGTCTGGCCCCCTAATCTACATGTGGGGCACCGGACGCATGGACTACAATGGTTTTTTTTTTTTTTTTTAAGCACATGATTAGTGCCTGAGGCTGTAATAGGCTTCAAAAAAAGGTGGGCTTGGGGCGCAGAGTACTGTGCCCCGAGCCCAACCACTTGTCTGACAATAGCGAATACATTTTCATTATTGTCTTCCTGATTCTCCTCCCGGCCAATCAGGAAGCAATTAGGACTCCCTGGCCAATCGGGTCTCAGAACACACTTTCTGTTCGCCCCGGGGGGAGACTCAACGGCCCCGGATCTTTTTTCCCCCTGACTCCAAAGGTAATGCCCTGATCACCGCTGTCCTGTCCCAGGGAGTTGGGGGGGTGCTTGTTTTCCGCCCCCCCCCCCCAATATTTTAAGCACCGGCTGCCACTGCTTGTCACCCCCAAAAGAAGCAGGAGCTTCTTTTGGGGGTGACGAATGCACATAGGACAGCCTATTGAAGTGAATTGGCTGCCCTATGTGCAACACACAAAATCGCGTGAAAATTGTGTGAAATCACAAGGGCGCCACTTCCGGCTACGCCGAGCATGAATGGGGCCTAGAGGGATTCTTTCCTGACATGCAGTGTAAATATCTGAATGTGACCCGGTATCGGACTCTTGCAATCTCTGTACAGCAGGGCTGGAGTGTGAGGAGTAGTAGAAGCAGTACAAGAAGCATGCTGATAGCAGAAGAGAACAGAGTCAGGAAAAAAAATGCTTATCACTGTCTATTAAAGGGCTGGGACGGATCCAGGATGACCTGGGCTCAATGGAAATGGGTCGAATGATTCTGGCCATCAAACTGAAGACATTTAGTGGCAGGAAAAATGTACTGCGTGGGGGGGAATCTCTGAATTGGAGGTGAATATTGCGGCAAAAGCCATTTTGTTGTTTTATTTTTTAATGGTCTTCTCTTTTTTTTTTTTTTCTTGTTATTTTTGTCTGCGGTCTTGCTTTAATTACTTGAGTAAAAAAAAAAAAAAAAAAAGAAATTTTTTTTTTTTTTTTTTTTTGACGAAGCAAAACAGATGCGCGAGGATGAGCTGACAGAGAGAGAAAAGCATATTGTTTTTTGTTCATTTTCAAATTTATTAAACCATTAGTAATCTGGAACTCTCCCGAAACTTACAGAATGGTGAAAAATCTCTCGCTGATCGCAATTTACGGCGGAGAGTCTTTTATTTATTGCCAGCGAACGCTTGCGTTTTCGGAAAGCGGACATATGTGGTATTTTGCATTTGATGAGTAATGGACTTTTTTTTATTTTTTATTTCCTGACTGCGTTTGTAGCTTAACTCTTCCTGCGAGTCAAAGTTTATTTTATGTTTATTCCAACGGCTTCTGGTAGATTGCTGTCCTTCAATGTGAATTGCTATATATATATATATATATATATATATATATATATATATATATATACTGTATATTGTGTATTTATATATATATATATATATATACTGTATATTGTGTATTTATATATATATATATACTGTATATTGTGTATTTATATATATATATATGTGTGTGTATTTATAGTTCTTTATGTGAATACACACATCTGTGTGTGTTTTTGTCTTTCAAGGTCATATTCATAAAGGTGTTAAATTGCTCACCAGTTTCTAATTTAACCCTTTATTTTTCCCTCCTTTGAACACATTGATGCTATTTATAAAAAAGTTCTCAGCTCTGGAGGCAATTTTTTAACCAAAAGCCATTACAGGTCATCAATTTCGGTGTTAACCCGGGAATTAAGGAGCTAGAATTATTTCTCTCACTCGTACCTCACCTATGTGGTGCAATTGATGTTTACACTATATTACCAAAAGTATTGTGACGCCCGCCTTTACACGCACATGAACTTTAATGGCATCCCAGTCTTAGTCCGTAGGGTTCAATATTGAGTTGGCTCCGCCCTTTGCAGCTATAACAGCTTCAACTCTTCTGGGAAGGCCGTCCACAAGGTTTAGGAGGGTGTCTATGGGAATGTTTGACCATTCTTCCAGAAGAGCATTTGTGAGGTCAGGCACTGATGTTGGACGAGAAGGCCTGGCTCACAGTCTCTGATCTAATTCATCCCAAAAGTGTTCTATCGGGTTGCGGTTGGTTCTCTACCCCAAATTCTCTCATCCATGTCTTTATGGACCTTGCTTTGTGCACTGCTGTGCAGTCATGTTGGAACAGGAAGGGTTGAGGTCAGGATTCTGTGCATGCCAGTCAAGTTCCTCCACCCCAAACTCACTCATCCTTGTCTTTATGGACCTTGCTTTGTGCACTGGTCCAAATCATTTGGTGGAGGGGGGATTATGGTGTGGGGTTTGTTTTTCAGGAGTTGGGCTTGGCCCCTTAGTTCCAGTGAAGGGAACTCTTAAGACGTCAGCATACCAAGACATCTTAAACCTTGTGGACGGCCTTCCCAGAAGAGTTGAAGATGTTATAGCTGTAAAGGGCGGAGCCAACTCAAAATTGAACCCTACGGACTAAGACTGGGATGCCATTAAAGTTCATGTGTGTGTAAAGGCAGGCGTCCCAATACTTCTGACAATACAGCGTATATGCAGTGCAAAAAGGGGCGGGACTTTATGTGAAGCACAAGGTAGCAACAAAATAGCTTGGTGAATAGATAGGAATTGTATTGGTTATGAACAATAATACATACATAAAATGCTAATACAAAAATATCAAGATTGATATTAGACATATTAATAAGAGTGGTAGCTCAAGATAAGGCAGCAATAATATTCCAGAATTCACCAAGAAAAGAGTTAGGTAAAATTATTGTGAACACGGTAGGGCCTACAAGACCTATTGCCTCCCTAGGCCTGTAAATAAAAATAGTATAGTAATCGCTTGAAATTCAAGTAAAAACGGGTAGCAGAACGGCAATTGGCAGCTCTACGCGTTTCGTGGTCTTTGAACCACTCATCAGGAACAAAGCACGTGATGATTCTATCATGAAGAAATAATATACGAGTCAAAAATTGGGGTGAGGACCATGGACAGGGGAAGGGTGGGTGAACCCTACACAAAGTACATGTTACCTTACATGCATTAAATAGAGATAGGGTGGCCGGGCGCCACAACCATCCAGAGATGCCCCCAACCGGGAGCTGAGGCAGGCAGCTAGGGAAGGACACCCCAAGCAGGCTTGAGCCATGGCAGGCATGGAAAAAGCGAGGCACTCCGTTGAATGGAGGGGAAAAATGCTTGAGCCAAAAAATAGGGGAAGGGTTGAGGTCAGGACTCTGTGCGCGCCAGTCAAGTTCCCCCACCTCAAACTCACTGTCTACTTCTACCTCTACCAAAAAGGGGTCACTTAGGGGGTATTTGTAGTGTCCTGAAATTTCCGTAAGTGCATCAGGATTGTTCAATGTTCAGATATATATCTCATAGCTTGTGGACTCCATAACTTTCCTACAGACTGAAGAATAGACACTGATTTGGGTTATTTCCATCAAAGAAAAGGAGCAGAACACAATTTGGACTAAATGAATGAAGAGAGATTATTTTTTTGCATCATTTTATAAGAGAAACAAAGAAAAACACTTAAAAAAAAAAATGTTATATAATTTGAGTTTATTTAGCAAAAAATAAAAAAAAACAAAGTGGTGATTAAATACCACCAAAAGAAATCTCTATTTGTGTGAAAAAAAAAAGATAAAAATGTCCTATGTGTCCAGTGTTACATGACCGCGTAATTGTCATTCAAAGTGTGAGAGCGCTGAAAGCTGAAAATTGGCCTGGGCAGGAAGGGGGTAAAAGCATACCTCCCAACATTTTGAGATGGGAATGAGGGACACCTACTAGCAAACCTATGTAAGCATAGGACACGCCCCCGACCACGCCCTCTTAAAGGAGAATTAACACAAAAAAAAAGTTAATTAAATCTACTTTTTTTAAAATCTGCTTTTTTTTACCACTACTATTCCTTTATATTGGCTTTTAACATCTACAAATGCAGCAATTTAGAAATTGGGATGACAGGTTTAGTGCTGGAAAACACTTTTTGATAGATAAAAAGGTGCATTTTATATACATCTATATGGATCAGACCATAGGCGTGCGCACAGGGTGTGCCAGGTGTGCCTGGGCACACCCTAATCTCCCTGTTTTGCACAGATTTCCCCCTGCTGCTTGGCTGCAAAAAAAAAAGGACTGAGGAATCTCTTGTCCCCAGTCTCTTTCTCTGTCTGAAAAGTGAGACATCAGGGGTCTGTTTAGACCCCCAATATTTCACCAAAGCACCTCAATGGTGCTCCTAAAAAAACTGTAAAAAAAATATAATAACAAAAAATGATTGTAAAAAATATGGTAAAAAATGAAAAATTAAATAAAGTGGTATGTGATAATAAAATAAATGAAATAAAGAATATTTAAGAAAATATAAAATAAAGTAAAAAAAAAATATATATATATATAATAAATATATATAATAATAAAAAAGGTCATTTTTTATTTTATATATATATATATATATATATATATATATATATATATATATATATTTATATATATATATATATATATATATATAAAATATATATATATATATATATATATATATATATATAAAAATATTTAAGAAAATATAAACTAAAGTAAAAAAAAATATATATATATATATATATATATATATATATATATATATATATAAATATTTAAGAAAATATAAAATAAAGTAAAAAAAAAAAAAAAATATATATATATATATATATATATATATATATATATATATTATATATATATATATATTATATATATATATATATATTATATATATATATATATTATATATATATATATATTATATATATATATATATATATATATATATATATATATATATATATATATATATATATATATATGTATATATATATATATATATATATATATATTTTTTTTTTTTTTCTTACTTTATTTTATATTTTCTTAAATATTTATATATATATATAATAAAAAATTATTGTAAAAAATATGGTAAAAAAAATAGTAAGTAATAATAAAATAAATAAAATAAAAAAATTTTAAAAAAATATAAAATAAAGTAAAAAAAAAATAATAATAATTACTGACACTGTCCTTTGCCCTGCTGCTATATATATATATATATATATATATATATATGTATGTGTGTGTGTGTGTGTGTGTGTGTTTGAGCTTTGGGGTGCACACCCTAATGCAATAGGCTGCGCACACCTATGGATCAGACCAAAATGAGGGAAAATGAGGGACGAATGAGAGGGACAGAGGGACATTGCTCCAAATCAGGGACAGTCCCTCGAAATCAGGGACAGTTGGGAGCTACGGGTAAATGTGCCCGGTATTGAAGGGGTTAAACGTGTGCAATGGCAGCAAACGTTTTAATTCTTGCGGCGCAGACTCGTCCCCACTGCAAGCGATCTTTTTTTTATTTAGTTGCCCGGAGTTGGGCTTTAATGGTAAATGTTCTAAGCGTTGGGATGAAATCCTATAACTAATAGGTGGAATGAAATGTTCCCATCGTTCATCTGGTAATACTGAAGTTTTTCGTGTTACTTTTGAACCTTGATGGATGGACCGGCCCCGGCGCTCCAGATTTCCACGTCGGCCTCCTGATTTTTGCAGCAACCTTTGTATCGGTAAATCCAGGAGCCCCCCGGCTATAGAACCCCGGCCAGAGCTGTTCATCAATAACTGTCACGGCCTCGGGGTCGAGCGGATCACAGCGGGCCGACCTTCGTCTGCAGGACCTGACAAGGGACAGGCGACAATATAAATGGCATTTTAACGGGGGGGGGGTTCATATTGCCGCGACACCAGGGACACGGCACGGGAGGGGAGGCTTTTTTGCGGCCAATGGAAAAGGCTTTCTTGCCGAAAACTTCCATCTCAAAGCGACTCTTAACACGGCTCTCCATCCATCTAAACCCGGGTGACAAGTACAAGCAGCCGGAGTGCCAGTGATTAATCTGCTTTGTTTACTGCAAATTGAAAGTGTAACTGAAAAATTCGAAGGTCAGGTAAACAGAGCCGGGAAGAGAACAATCAGCCCGGCGCGCTGAGAGACATGATTGGAGGTGTGCGGAGCAGAGCTTGGCAACCCCGCCACGTACCGTACATAATGTGCCCGCCAAACACATGGCCCCCCGCCGCACTTTTCACCAGGGAGGATGATGAGATACGCAAAGCAGAAAAGATACGACTTGTTGTCCTTTATGAAGACAATAAATATATTTACAGAGATTACCTCTCTGTCTCTTATCCAGATCAACCTATCATCATCTAGAAGTAAACTGCATGGAAACAAAAAGAAAGGGTGGAAATTCCCGGGATACACTTGTATCGTTAGACTAATTTCCAGTGGAGCGGGGGTTGATTGTTTTTGTCTGCTCCAAACTTTTCAGCCCGAGGTCCACATTGTAGATTTTATCAATATTCGCAGGCCCGAAAAAAAAGAGCTATTTATAAATGAATGAATACAATTTAACCACTTCCGGACCGCCGCACGCCGATATACTTCCTAAGTTTGAAGAGGGATATCTTTGTTATGGCAGCAGCTAGTTACCATAATGTTTTTTTTTCGGCCGACGGTCCGGTTTCCGATAATAGTGGTCTCTGCGGCAGATTCGCTGCAAGATCACTTTTATCGGCAGCAGAAGAGGGCCCCCCCTCCTCCCGGCAGCGGCGGAAGCGATCTGATCCTCTCACGTCAGTGGCATGGAGACGAGTGAGGGGAAGATGGCCCCCACCCGTCTCCATACCATTGCAGGGCGTAAGTGACATCAAAACGTCACTTCCGCCCATAGCTCTTAAAGGGTCATTTTTTTTTTTAAATCTCTTTAAATGACAATTTTTTTTTTTTAAATTGCATATTAGTGTAACAATGATATCTTAAGGTCTTTTTTTGGCTTTATAAATGCAATTATTGCTGCAGCAGATCTAGACATGGTGCAGATCTGCCACTTTACATGTAGACTAAAGGGACCCCCTGGCACTATATTGGAAGGAATTTTTCATTTTTATGCTTTCACTTTAAAAATAAAAAAATCACTGCTCATTTAAAAATGAAGTTTTTTCACAAACTTTTTTTATTGATACATGTCCCCCAGGACAGGACCCGGACCCCTATAACCATTGTATGCCCAATTACTTGCATATAAGCCTTCAAAATGGGCACTTTTGATTTTTGAAGTTCGGGTCCCATTGACTTTAATGGGGTTCGTTATTCAAGTCCAAACGTTCGCTGTGTTGGAAAGTTCTTGTGTGAACCAAACAGGGGTCCATTCGGCCCATCCCTAGTCCCCATCAGAGTCTCCTTGTACATCTATATCCTTATCAGTGACTCCCCGCACATCTGTGTCCCCATCAGAGACTCCCTGTACATCCGTGTCCCCATAATAGCCTTTCCGCACATCCGTGTCCCCATCAGAGACTCCTTACATATCTGTGTCCTCATCAGAGACTCCCTGCACATCTTTGTCCCCATCAGAGCCTTTCCGCACATTTGTGTCCCCATTAGAGTCTCCTTGCACATCTGTTTTCCCATTAGAGGCTCCCCACACATCCGTGTCCCCATTAGAGCCTTCCTGCGCATCTGTGTCCCCATCAGAAATTCCTTGCACATCTGTGTCCCCATTAGAGCCTTCCTGCACATCTGTGTCCCCATCAGAAATTCCTTGTACACCTGTGTCCCCATTAGAGCCTTCCTGCACATTTGTGTCTTAATCAGAGACTCCTTGCACATCTGTTTTCCCATTAGAGACTCCCCACATATCTGTGTCCTCATTAGAGCCTTCCTGCACATTTGCCTCTAGGCGATGGGGGGGAGGGTCCAGAGGCAGAGATAGTCAGCGTGGAACATATTCCAGAGGGTAGTATTGGGGGCATTAGTGGTAGGTTGACCAAAGCACATAAACCCAAGGTAAGTATAGTAGCAAGTCCTAGTTGCAATCTCGGAACACCCAACAAGAGGACAGTATGCGACCGGTCTAAACTACGTGGCATGTTCACCAATGCCAGGAGCCTGGCGGACAAGATGGGTGAACTAGAGATACTGTTGTACGAGGAGGATTTGGATTTTGTGGGAATTTCAGAGACCTGGTTCAGCAGCTCTCATGATTGGCTGGCAAACATTCAAGGGTATACCCTATACCGCAAGGATAGAGAGGGTAAAAAAGGGGGAGGGGTATGCCTATATATCAAGAATAATGTACAAGTGAATGTGAGAGATGACATCACTGAGGGAGCTAGGGAGGAGGTTGAATCTTTATGGGTAGAGCTCGTACTTGATTTGTTGTAGCCGTATTAGTGCAATTGTGACAGAGAAAATTGAGTACTGTCCGTGATACTTTTTTTATTTGCACTAACATACAATTTTTCAGGACATACCCCGAAAGCTTGTCCTGAAAAATTGTATGTTAGTGCAAATAAAAAAAGTATCACGGACAGTACTCAATTTTCTCTGGGTAGAGCTCCAAAGGGATGAGATAAGGGGAAAATAATACTGGGAGTATGCTATAGGCCCCCTAACCTGAGGGAGGAAGTGGACACGGATCTCCTATCACAATCTGGATTAGCAGCAAGCATGGGAAGTGTTATCATAATGGGGGATTTTAACTATCCAGACATAGACTGGGCGGAGGGAACCACGCATTTATCTAAGGCTCGCCAGTTCCTAAATGTCCTGCAGGACAATTTTATGGGTCAGATGGTAGACGCACCAACTAGAAATAAAACATTACTGGATCTACTGATTACCAACAATACAGATCTGATCGCGGATGTGGAAATACGGGGCAATTTAGGAAACAGCGATCACATGTCAATTGGCTTCAGTATAAATCACACAAATAGGAAACATAAGGGGAATACAAAGACACTGAATTTCAAAAGAACCAACTTCCCTAAACTACGAACCTTGTTAGAAGACATAAATTGGGATAAAATATTAGGAACAAAGAATACAGAGAAGAGATGGGTTTGCTTTAAGAGCATATTAAATAAGGGCATTAGTCAATGTATCCCATTGGGAAATAAATTTAAGAGAGCGAACAAAAGTCCTGGATGGCTTAACTCCAATGTAAAAATGCATATAAAAGCAAAGGAGAAGGCTGAGGGATCATCATCAGCATTCAGACAACAAGAAATGTAAGGTTGCAATTAGGGCGGCTAAGATAGAACATGAAAGACACATAGCAGAGACCAAAAAAATTCCCAAGAAGTTCTTTAAGTATGTAAAACAAAAATTGAACTTCTTCTTCTCCTCAGTCTTCACGAGTGAACCGGGGGGCTTCAGTAACCAAAACTGCAGTGTTTATCCTCATGACACAACACAGGAAGCACCTCCATGGTTAATAGAGGACAGAATTAAAATTAGACTTGGGAAACTTAATATTAATAAATCACTGGGACCAGATGGCTTGCACCGGAGGGTACTTAGGGAACTCAGTCAAGTGATCAAGTCATCAGAGCCTTTCTGCACATCCATGTCCCCATCAGAGACTCCCTGCACATCCGTGTCCCCATCAGAGTCTTCCTGCACATATGTGTCCCCATCAGAGCCTTTCTGCACATCTGTGTTCCCATCAGAGTTTCCTTGTACATCTGTGTCCCAATCAGAGTCTCCTTGCACATCTGTGTCCCCATTAGAGTCTTTATGCACATCTGTGTCCCTATCAGAGCCTTTCTGCACATCCGTGTCGCCATCAGAGTTTCCTTGTACATCTGTGTCCCCATCAGAGACTCTACACATCTGTGTCCCCATCAGAGACTCTTTACAGATCTGTGTCCCCATCAGAAACTCCTTGCACATCTATGTCCATATTAGAGCCTTTCCGCAGATCTGTGTCCCCCTCATAGTCTCCTCCACATCGGTGTCCTCCATTAGAGCCTTCCTGCACATTTGCCTCTAGGCGATGGGGGGGAGGGTCCAGAGGTAGAGATAGTCAGCGTGGAACATATTCCAGAGGGTAGTATTGGGGGCATTAGTGGTAGGTTGACCAAAGCACATAAACCCAAGGTAAGTATAGTAGCAAGTCCTAGTTGCAATCTCGGAACACCCAACAAGAGGACAGTATGCGACCGGTCTAAACTACGTGGCATGTTCACCAATGCCAGGAGCCTGGCGGACAAGATGGGTGAACTAGAGATACTGTTGTACGAGGAGGATTTGGATTTTGTGGGAATTTCAGAGACCTGGTTCAGCAGCTCTCATGATTGGCTGGCAAACATTCAAGGGTATACCCTATACCGCAAGGATAGAGAGGGTAAAAAAGGGGGAGGGGTATGCCTATATATCAAGAATAATGTACAAGTGAATGTGAGAGATGACATCACTGAGGGAGCTAGGGAGGAGGTTGAATCTTTATGGGTAGAGCTCGTACTTGATTTGTTGTAGCCGTATTAGTGCAATTGTGACAGAGAAAATTGAGTACTGTCCGTGATACTTTTTTTATTTGCACTAACATACAATTTTTCAGGACATACCCCGAAAGCTTGTCCTGAAAAATTGTATGTTAGTGCAAATAAAAAAAGTATCACGGACAGTACTCAATTTTCTCTGGGTAGAGCTCCAAAGGGATGAGATAAGGGGAAAATAATACTGGGAGTATGCTATAGGCCCCCTAACCTGAGGGAGGAAGTGGACACGGATCTCCTATCACAATCTGGATTAGCAGCAAGCATGGGAAGTGTTATCATAATGGGGGATTTTAACTATCCAGACATAGACTGGGCGGAGGGAACCACGCATTTATCTAAGGCTCGCCAGTTCCTAAATGTCCTGCAGGACAATTTTATGGGTCAGATGGTAGACGCACCAACTAGAAATAAAACATTACTGGATCTACTGATTACCAACAATACAGATCTGATCGCGGATGTGGAAATACGGGGCAATTTAGGAAACAGCGATCACATGTCAATTGGCTTCAGTATAAATCACACAAATAGGAAACATAAGGGGAATACAAAGACACTGAATTTCAAAAGAACCAACTTCCCTAAACTACGAACCTTGTTAGAAGACATAAATTGGGATAAAATATTAGGAACAAAGAATACAGAGAAGAGATGGGTTTGCTTTAAGAGCTTATTAAATAAGGGCATTAGTCAATGTATCCCATTGGGAAATAAATTTAAGAGAGCGAACAAAAGTCCTGGATGGCTTAACTCCAATGTAAAAATG
This sequence comes from Lithobates clamitans, assembly GCA_037952925.1. Classification (NCBI taxonomy): domain Eukaryota; kingdom Metazoa; phylum Chordata; class Amphibia; order Anura; family Ranidae; genus Lithobates; species Lithobates clamitans. The sequence continues at coordinate 18,726 of JBBGZY010003083.1, forward strand.
CATATAAAAGCAAAGGAGAAGGCTGAGGGATCATCATCAGCATTCAGACAACAAGAAATGTAAGGTTGCAATTAGGGCGGCTAAGATAGAACATGAAAGACACATAGCAGAGACCAAAAAAATTCCCAAGAAGTTCTTTAAGTATGTAAAACAAAAATTGAACTTCTTCTTCTCCTCAGTCTTCACGAGTGAACCGGGGGGCTTCAGTAACCAAAACTGCAGTGTTTATCCTCATGACACAACACAGGAAGCACCTCCATGGTTAATAGAGGACAGAATTAAAATTAGACTTGGGAAACTTAATATTAATAAATCACTGGGACCAGATGGCTTGCACCGGAGGGTACTTAGGGAACTCAGTCAAGTGATCAAGTCATCAGAGCCTTTCTGCACATCCATGTCCCCATCAGAGACTCCCTGCACATCCGTGTCCCCATCAGAGTCTTCCTGCACATATGTGTCCCCATCAGAGCCTTTCTGCACATCTGTGTTCCCATCAGAGTTTCCTTGTACATCTGTGTCCCAATCAGAGTCTCCTTGCACATCTGTGTCCCCATTAGAGTCTTTATGCACATCTGTGTCCCTATCAGAGCCTTTCTGCACATCCGTGTCGCCATCAGAGTTTCCTTGTACATCTGTGTCCCCATCAGAGACTCTACACATCTGTGTCCCCATCAGAGACTCTTTACAGATCTGTGTCCCCATCAGAAACTCCTTGCACATCTATGTCCATATTAGAGCCTTTCCGCAGATCTGTGTCCCCCTCATAGTCTCCTCCACATCGGTGTCCTCCATTAGAGTCTCCCCCATGTCTGTGCCAACCATATCTGTGTCCCAATCAGAATCTCCTGGATATCTGTATCCTCATTATTAGCACATTCATATCCAGCCATTTACATCTCCCCCATTTGCCTCTTACATTGCTGGTACAGTTCAGCTCTCCTGCATCTCTCAGCTCCCGCTCCCTGCTACACATGCAAGCGGAATGCGGAACGATCCCTAATTTAAACAGTAGGGTCAGGCGGAAGGTGCTGCGCCGATGACGTCATTTGTTGCTAGGACACCGGTGATCCTAGCAACAATCTTAAAGCACAGCATGGCATAGTATGAGGGGGTGGGGGGGAGCGGCTTTGTCTGCTGTTTGCCAGGAATTGCTGCCGAGAACAGCAGGGGGTTAGAAAAGCAAGTAGACCGACAGTGCTGTGTCGGCAGTATGTGAGTGAGCTGCAGACCGGAGAAAACATATAAGCAGGACAGCTGTGGCCCCGGGCCTGGGGTTTGGAGAACCCTGTTCTAGAGGTTTTTAGAGGCACAATAGGAGGAAGCATGGACAGGCAGCCTGTGCACCAGCTGGCAGGTGGGGCCTATAATAGGATAGCTAAGTGGTTTGTCACGTCCTTCATGTTTCCCTCAAAGGTGGGCACCAAGCAAGGGTCACATGAGAGGTCTCCCCCGCATGGGTTCTTCTGGGCTATGGTAGGCACTTTTACAGGTTCACTTTACTACACACACTTGAGGTACCTTTGCTTGTGTCGTCTTCCTCAATGCCCTGGAACAAGGCTGAGGCTGCAATGGGAAATACTCAAACTTAAGGCTGGCCTCCACTCTTAGAGATGAACGTACACCATGTACACTGACACTGCAACTATTCTACAGTTAACTTTCAGGTCCCCGTGCCAATGTACACCTTCACCATGACTTGCATTTTGCAGGGAGATGCTGAGTCAATGCCCACATCCACCTGTCCAGCGTTTTCCACTACTAGAGTCCAACAATAAAGTCATTATTATTTCCTATTCCCTAGCTCTAACTACAGGCTTGAGTGCTGCCCCGGCATACCTGCTAAGGTGTAGTCCAGCAATTACAGTTCTTCAGAGGCACTCTCATGTAGATGTCTATTCTTCAGTGGCACCAGTTCTGGAGTCTTTAGAGCGAACCCCAAGTTCCAATAACTCTACATCTGGACGGTGGTGGGAAGCTCTCTCAAACTCCCTGGTGGAACTCTCTTACCGGACCACTGTCCCATTTTTATATACTGCAGGATTAGTGGGTTGGACCCAGAGCAGAACCAGCCAAAAAGACGAAAGAACCGGAAAAGGCATTAACTCTTACCAGGGATGGACTGGGACAAAAATTGGGCCCTGAACTTCATCCAGACTGGCCCACTTTAATTTTGCAAACAAGCACAGAAACAAGTGAAGTGGGAGGGATAACGTCATGCAGGAACGTTGCTACAGACTCATTGGCCAGGTTAGGTGGTATACAGAGCCAGGTTAGGTGGTATACAGAGCCAGGTTATGTGATATACAGAGTCAGGTTATGTGATATACAGAGCCAGTTTAGGTGGTATACAGAGCCAGGTTAGGTGGTATACAGAGCCAGGTTAGGTGATATACAGAGCCAGGTTGTGTGGTATACAGAGCCAGTTTAGGTGGTATACAGAGCCAGGTTAGGTGGTATACAGAGCCAGGTTAGGTGGTATACAGAGCCAAGTTAGGTGGTATATAGTGCCAGGTTAGGTGATATACAGAGCCAGGTTAGGTGGTATACAGTGTCCGGTTAGGTGATATTCAGTGCCAGGTTAGGTGGAATATAGTGCCAGGTTAGGTGGTATACAGAGCCAGGTTAGGTGGTATACAGAGCCAGGTTAGGTGGTATGCAGTGCCAGGTTAGGTGGTATACAGAGCCAGTTTAGGTGGTATATAGAGCCCAATTAGGTGGTATACAGTGCCAGGTTAGATGGTATACAGTGCCAGGTTAGGTGGTATACAGTGCCAGGTTAGATGGTATACAGTGCCAGGTTAGGTGGTATACAGAGCCAGGTTAGGTGGTATACAGAGCCAGGTTAGGTGGTATATAGTGCCAGGTTAGGTGGTATACAGAGCCAGGTTAGGTGGTATACAGAGCCAGGTTAGGTGGTATACAGAGCCAGGTTAGATGGTGTACAGTGCCAGGTTAGGTGGTATACAGTGCCAGGTTAGATGGTATACAGTGCCAGGTTAGGTAGTATACAGAGTAAATACATGAAAATGTGAATAGATAAGAGAATAATGGTCCTCTTCCCCTCTTCCTCCTGGGAGGGGAAGAGGGAGGGGCTGTAGCATGGACAAAGCATTATTAGCTAACACTGAGATGAGATGCAAATATCTCCCCTCCCCCCTCCCTTTGATAGTCGGGAACGGGACACTGAAATATCATTATCCAGCCCTGCATCTGAGTGTTGTGTGCCTTCCTCCACACATTAGAGTTGGAGATGTATTTTGCACAGGGGCAGGTTTAGAGGTGGAAGCTCTGCTGCTCGAGCTGGCTCTGCCTGCTTTTCATTATGACAAGCAGGAGACCCTGACTGCAGAGGGAGAGACACACAGAGCAGACCGGCCCACTGAGCCATCAGCCCACCGGGAAACTCCCGGTAGTCCCGATGGCCAGTAAATGCATGACTCCTACCCTCCCGGCCAGGACAGCATCTAACTATTTCAACCTGCCCACAAGACTGAATATTTATGGCGATTCAGCCAATCCCTGAGGAGGTGTGCACAGGAGGTGGCTGGAGAGCCCATAACTAGTCCAAAGCCTAGAGTAGATTGTGTGGGGAGAGGCCACTACACTTAAGTCAAAAACCAAGCTTTACTCATCTTTTTAGGTTCTTCAGTTAGACTGACATTCCTCAATCGTGTTTGGATCCCCATGCTTAACATACTAGGACTCTATCAAGAAACAATATCACACTCTTCAGGCAGCAGACCAAGGAGAATCTACATCCCTCCCCCAGACAGATGGCCAAAGGAAGACCAGTCACTCCTGAATACTTATACCTTGCACTACTGGCAATTGAGATCCCATTGGTTGGCCAGAGGGATATAAATATTCATAACTGACGTCTCCTGCACTCTTGCCAGGGACACTTGTAGGTGGGGTGTAGGGTGGTGCGGTGGCATTAACACACACAGTCCAATTGCAATATACAGAACTTGAAGTAATTTAAAGACAGTTCACAAATAACCCAGTGGGAAGACAGCCCAACCGGGAACACTCACAGGTTCCAACATTGTGTAGAGAGCAGGTTTCAGCGGAACTGATGGTGCCTGTTAGGAGGGGCAGAATGCAGCCTGGCCGTCTCGTGTCCAAGTGGGAAAATGTCCAGAGAAGTTGCAAACCCTCCCTCCTCACCAGGAATCTCTTTCCCTGTCGCTAGTTCTGCTCCTACCAGGTGGGGTACCAGTCCCTACGCCACCCACTTCGCAAAAGCTTGCCAAGCCTGGGAGCCAGGGCCTTGAGTGGGCTCTGCCTAACCCAAGGTGGCTGCTAGAACTACATGGGGTGGCAGCATCCAATCAAGTAGCTTCCCCAGAGACCTCTTAAACCATAGAGGAACCAAGTTCCTCTTGGCCTACTTTCCAGCTGCAATGGCGCTGCGAAAGAGCGCCACCTACAGTGGAGGATGTAGACTGCACGTGCCTATACACTCCCCAACGGAAGCAAACAATGATTAGCGCCCAGAAGAAAACCAAGAAAGCTGAACTATCAATAGATCCCAGGCTCACTACAGCCTAGCAAACTCAAAATTTTAATAGGTAGACCCCCGCTTTAAGCAGGAGTGTCTATCGTTTTTTTTTTTTTTTTTGAGTTAATTCACAAACTTTTCTTCTCAGCATTACATACTCACATATTGTGTATAATATGTCCGCCTGTGTCAGATTTCGTCGGAAAGAATAACTTATATTATTCACTGCAGGCGGTTTCCATCTTCATTGTGGGCATTTGAAGCCCACAAGCATTTATTTCCTGGATGTGGTGAATGCTGTGCTCCCAGCATTCACCGCTCGTTCCTGCACATGCTCAGTGACATCCTGGGAAGCCTGAGACTAGCTCCCAGGAGTCTGGGAGAGGCTAGAAACACGCCTACTCCCACGGGAGGAGAACCAGGAAGTGCAAAGAAGAATAGAAAAATAAAAGGTAATTACGGCGATTTCAATTTTTTTAAACGGCATGTCAGCATCTAGGCAAGGAATAGAATACATACAGATATTGTTCAAAAGTTGGGTGGAACTCCGCTTTAAGGTAGGGTGACTACACCAGCATTGTCTGAAGATCTCACTTGCAATCTACATCTCTGGGACATCTCTGCATTTCTCATGCGGTGCTTTTCCAGTACAGTGGATTTTAAATGGATTTTAAATGCATGACAATTCCTTCCTATGGAGGATGTGCTTTGCTGTGAACACAGAGAGCAATAGAAATTTGACAAAGGTTCTAATCCTTCCTTGCTTTATCCAAAACTCAAAAAAGGTACAATTTTCCATTAGAACCCTTTAGACCTAATTTTTGTAGTCACAGAAATTAAAACACGCTTTACCGCAACTCATGGCATTCAAACACATACACAACTGCACTACTGCAAACCCACACATTAAAAAAAGGGCTGCTGGCCTGTTTTTTTTTTTTAGCCTATTCAAAATGAATGCATGTTAATGCGAAATACTGCAGATTACGTAAACATGTATGCAAAGGCCTGTAGGCCCCTTCAAACCCAACTCTGACCTAAACTTGTATTTCTGAAAAATGTCTCCCAGCTGGTGCTAAAAGTAAAAAAACTCAGCTTGCTATACCCACATTCAATCCAGAGCTGGCTCCCACATGACCTCTTCTCCACTACAAGTTGTTCTCAATCTTCCAGGCTGAATGATGCCTAACATCAACCAACGCAGTAACAGAGATGCACATGCGCCAACGGGTAGGTGGAGAATTCCTGCCAGTAATAAGGATGAGAATCCACTGGCGCACATGCGTGAGCGTGAACTTTCACCAAATGCCTTATTTAAAGGAAGGAATTGTGACTGGTAATGGCTGAATGGTCTTCAGCTATCCAAGATCCTTGCTCCTCTTTTTTCCTGTTTTCTTCCTACTGGATTACTCGTTGCTGACTAGACTTGTCCCTGGACTTGTCTCTACTTGTCTCCTAATCGTGACTCTGGCTAGTTTATTGACCAGCCTCACATCTTTTACTTGTGTATGACCCTGGCTTGGCCTCATACTGTCATGGTCAGGTTCAGGCTTGGAGACCAGTAGCTATAGCATTAGAGAGGCTGCCACCGACCAGCAGGATAAGTACACAATTAGGTCACTCTGATGGATGACGCGGGCTCACCTGAGGTGCAGAGTCTAAACACTAACCAGTTTTCATCAGAGCTCCTGATGGTGGAGATGGGTTCTGCTGCCTGTTAGTACCAGGTCGTGTTCCACCAGGAGGTGAGCAAGCTGGGGTCCAGTAGCAGATATAGCAGCTGGGGGTCAAGCGGAAGCGTAGTCAGTAAACAAGCCAAAGGTCGGTAACAAGTGGTTGCAGGTTGGGATCAATCCGAAGAGTAGTCAAGGAACAAGCCAAAGGTTGGTAATGAGTGGTAGTGAAGATAGACACAGCAGCAGGTACTCAAAGGAGCAACATATTGGCCGGAGAGAGCACACTAATCTGGCAAACAGGAAGTGCAGAGACATGGCTTAAATCAGAAAGTTCAAGAGGAGCAAAGAGTTCAAGGTTCACCAGAAACAAGAGACAAGGCAAGATTGTCCAAAGAATCAGACAGGGAGCTCTCAAGCATCTCAGGTGGCTCAGCTAGAAGAGCCACTGCCAGACACATCAGAGGTTGTGGGTTCAGATCCTGGTCCTGACACATATTCTGTCTCTCACCTTGACTGCTAACTTGTTCATGACCCCATCTTGGCTCCAGACTCTGTCTCTGATTTAGGCTGCCTACCTGTGTATGACCCTGGCTTGTTTCTAGACTTTGTCTCTTATCTCTGTTGCATACCTGTATATGACCACAGCTTGGCTCCAGACTCTGTCTCTCCAGACTCTGTCTCTCATCTCGGCTGCTTACCCGTGTATGACCCTGGTTTGTCTCTTATTTTGGCTGCTTGACTGTGTATGACCCCAGCTTGACTTCAAGATTATGTCTCTTCTACCTATCTGCACATAATCTTGGGCTTCCTCCCTTCCAAATCTACCCTCCAGCCATTACCCTTCACCTCCATGCAAAGAGAGTGTGCTATGGTTCCTTCTGTCGGTGTTCCTGAGACTCCTTTCTGCTTCCCAGGTCCTTACAGACCAACTCCACAGGCAACTACCAACCACCCAGAACTCTGGCGCCCATGCTACTTTGAGCCTTGTACACCTGTACACCACATTTAGGCACGTTCAGACCAAGGGAAGCCCACTAATCACTTCATCCTTCATCGAGGTCCATGACAAGGACCCCGTAGACTTGCCTGAAGATTTTGGAGAAGGTAATCATTTAAAAAAAAAAGAAAAAATACTGTGGGGGAGCTTCAGGGGTGGGCTTGGAATAGAAGTGTGGAGCCTAGAGTTGGACTTCAATGACTAAAACTTGTATTCATTCTTCTGTGACAACCACTGCAATGAACGTTTTCATTCTTGACTGTGTTCATAACAAGGTACATTTTAGCTATTCATTTATTCTTTACAGGAACAGGTCTATTTAAATAAAGAATTTCAAAATTCATATCTTTTGAGGACCAGTAAATAGGGAAAGAACGTCCCAAATGAATTAGATTTTTTTCCCCAAATTCCTCTAGTATTCAAGCACTTTCAAATATTTAAAGCAAATGCATGACTTTGCGAAAAGTAATTTCCCGAAGCGCCTTTCCAGTTCTTCAGTTGATGTTAATTCTTGGTTGGTGGGCTGGTCTCCTGCCATGCGATTCTCTGGACACTTCACAGTACTGGAAGAACAATTCTGTTTATGGTGAAATAATTCATGAAACTTCTAAAAAGATGAATAATTAGTAAAAGTGATTTTGCGATTTCTCAAACAGTTACAGATAAGAACATGGTGGAGACTCGGACTCAACGTGGTTCTAAAGCCTCAGGGTTTTCTTACCTTAATGTAATCTATGCATTAAGATAAAAAAAAAACCTTCTGTGGTGCAAAAGCCCCACAACCCCCCCCCCCCATACTTACCTGAGCCTAAACTTGTTCCAGCACTACGCCCCAAAGCAGCGGCTCTCTTAGCTATATCACTCCTCACTGGACAGAATGGCATCAGCGGCAGCCATTGGCTCCTGCTGCTATCAACTACAGCCAGTCAAGGCTGTCCACAAGGTTTAGGAGGGTGTCTATGGGAATATTTGACCATTCTTCCAGAAGCGCGTTTGTGAGGTCAGCCGCGGATGTTGGATGAGAAGGCCTAGCTCGCAGACTCTGCTCTAATTCATCCCAAAGGTTTTCTATGGGGTTGAGGTCAGCACTCTGTGCAGGCCAGTCAAGTTCCTCCACCCCAAACTCGCTCATCCATGTCTTTATGGATCTTGCTTTGTGCACTGGTCAAAATCATTTGGTGGAGGGGGGATTATGGTGTGGGGGGGAGGGGGGATTATGGTGTGGGGGGAGGGGGGATTATGGTGTAGGGGTTGTTTTTCAGGGGTTGGGTTTGGCCCCTTAGTTCAAGTGAAGTTAACTCTTAAGGCGTCAGCATACCAAGACATTTTGGACAATTTCTTGCTCCCTACTTTGTGGGAACAGTTTGAGGACGGCCCCTTCTTGTTCCAACATGACTGCCCACCAGTGCACAAAGCAAGGTCCATAAAGACATGGAAGAGCGAGTTTGGGGTGGAGGAACTTGACTGGCCTGCACAGAGTCCTGACCTCAAACACCTTTGGGATGAAGTAGAGCGGAGACTGTGAGCCAGGCCTTCTCATCCAACATCAGTGCCTGACCTCACAAATGCGCTTCTGGAAGAATGGTCAAACATTCCCATAGGCACACTCCTAAACCTTGTGGACGGCCTTCCCAGAAGAGTTGAAGCTGTTATAGCTGCAAAGGGCGGAGCCAACTCAATATTGAACCCTACGGACTAAGACTGGGAGGTCATTAAAGTTCACGTGTGTGTAAAGGCAGGCGTCCCAATACTTTTGGTAATATAGTGTATATACTACTGTGCAAAAGTTTTAGGCAGGTGTGATGCTAATGCTGTGAATGAAGAATTCTTTCAGAAATCGAAGTGTTAATAGTTTATTTTTATCAAAGAACAAAATGGAAGGTAAATGAAGAGAACAGAAATCCAAATCCAATCAATATTTGGGGGTGACCCCCCCTTTGGCTTTTTCTAGGTAGACTTGCACACAGTTTTAGAAGGAACTCGGCAGGTAGGTTGTCCTATGTTCATCTTGGAGAACTAAGCACAGATCTTCTGTGGATGTCGGCTTCCTCCAGTCCTTCTGTCTCTTCAAGTCATCCCAGGCAGACTCCATGATGAGGAGATCAGGGCTCTGTGGAGGCCAAACCCTCACTTCCAGGACTCCTTCTTCTTCTTTACACTGAAGATAGTTCATAATGACCTTGGCTGTATGTTTGCAGTGGTTGTCCTGCTGCAGATTACATTTGGGGCCAATCACACGCCTCCCTGATGGTATGGCATGATGGAGAAGTATCTGCCCATATTTCTCAGCATTGAGGACACCATTGATCATGACCAAATCTCCAACTCCATTTGCAGAAATGCAACCCCAAACGTGCAAGGAACCTCCACAATGCTTCACATTTGGCTGCAGACATTCATTATTGTACCGCTCTCCAGTCCTTCCCCCATCAAACTGCCCCCCGCTACAGCAAAATATTTAAAATTTTGACTCATCAGTCTAGAGCACCTGTTGCCATTTTTCTGTCCCCCAGTTCCCTATGTTTTCCTGCATAGTTGAGTCGCTTAGCCTTGTTTCCACGTCGGAGGGTTTTTGGACGCAATTCTTCCGTGAAGACCATTTCTGGCCAGACTTCTCCAGATAGTACATGGGGGTACATGGGTTCCACTGGTTTCCACCAGTTCTGTGCTGATGGCACTGCTGGAAATCTTCTGATATGGAGGGGAAGTAAGCATTATGTGTCTTTCATTAAGTTTCCTTGGCCGACTGCGTCTATGCTCTTCAATGTTACCCAACCACTGCATCTACGCTCCTCAATGTTACCCAACCACTGCGTCTACGCTCCTCAACATTACACTGGCCACTGCATCTACACACCTCAATGTTACCCAACCACTGCATCTAAGCTCCTCAACATTACCAGACCACTGGGTCTACGCTCCTCAACATTAATCGACCACTGCATCTACACAGCTCAATTTTACCCAACCACTGCGTCTACGCTCCTCAACATTACCCGACCACTAGGACTACGCTCCTCAACATTACCCGACCACTGCATCTACACACCTCAATGTTACCCAACCACTGCGTCTATGCTCCTCAACATTACCCGATCACTGGGTCTACGCTCCTCAACATTACACCGGCCACTGCATCTAAGCTCCTCAATATCACCCAACCACTGCATCTACGCTCCTCAACATTACCCGACCACTGTATCTACACACCTCAAACACTGCGTTACCCAAACACTGCGTCTATGCTCCTTAACATTACCCGACCACTGCATCTACACACCTCAGTATCACCCAACCACTGCATTTACGCTCCTCAACATTACCCAACCACTGTATCTACACACCTCAAACACTGCGTTACCCAAACACTGCGTCTATGCTCCTTAACATTACCCGACCACTGCATCTACACACCTCAATATCACCCAACCACTGCGTCTACGCTCCTCAACGTTACCCCACCACTGGGTCTATGCTGCTCAATATTACACCGGCCACTGCATCTAAGCTCTTCAACGTTACCCAACCATTGCGCCTATTCTCCTCAGCGTTGCCCATTTGTGCTTCTTCAAAAGAGCTTGAACAGCACATCTAGAACCCCCAGTCTGCTCTAAAATCTTTGCCTGGGAGAGACCTTGCTGATGCACTGTATCTACCTGTGTGTGTCTTGTTGCTGTGCTCAGTCTTGCTATGGTGTATGACCTGTGACATGAGACTGTCTTCCACAGCCTCACCTTAGTAGCAGAGTGTGGCTGTTCCTCACCCAGTTCTAAGCCTCCTACACAGCTATTTCTGTTTCAGTTTATGACTGTGTTTTAACCTACCTATGAAATTGACGATCATTACCACCTGCTTGGTATAATTGCTTAACCATTTGCCGACCAGCTGCCGCAGTTTTGCTGCGGCAGAATGGCACGGCTGGGCGAAACGACGTTATGATACGTCGCTTTTCCCTGTGGCGAGCAATGTGTTTAATACATATGATTCCTAAATATTTTAATTTACATCCCATTATGCAGTGTGATTCTTCCTACAAGTTGCCCCTGATGAAGGGACTCTCTAGGTAGTCCCAAAACGCGTAGGCCCAGGTGGAAGACTACACGAATATACATTCGAATTCTACATCAGTATATTCATATTTTTATTTTCTATTGTCATATGTGAACTGTAATAGATTTTTTCTATTTGTATATTTGTACCAATAAAATTGTTTTTTACTACTTCGTTGACTTCAAAGTCCCATCAATTTTTTGAGGGGTTATACTTTTTTCCTTTTCCCTGTGGCCACTATGGGCGCGACCGCTGCTCGCTGCTCGCCCCCCAGAGCTGATGCGAGTGCCAGGCGGGCGCGATGACCGCAGGGCTCCCGCGATCGCTCATGACACAGCGACAACTGTAAAGACACAGATCCCGGTTCTCTGAGGGGAGAAGAGACAGATCATCTGTTCATACAGAGTATGAACAGCGATCTGTTATCTCCCCTACACAGTCCCATCCCCCCTTCGGTTAGAACACACACTAGGGAACACAGTTAACACCTTGATCGCCCCCTAGTGTTAACCCCCTTTCCCGACAATGACATTTATACAGTAATCAGTGCATTTATATAGCAGTGATCGCTGTATAAGTGCCAATGGTCCCAAAAATGTGTCAAAAATGTCTGATGTGTCCGCCATAATGTCGCAGTCCCGATAAAAATCACAGATCGCCGCCATTACTAGTAAAAAAAATAAAAATAAATAAAAATTCTATAAATCTATCCCCTATTTTGTAGACGCTATAACTTTTGCGCAAACCAATCAATATACTCTTATTGCAATTTTTTCTACCAAAAATATGTAGAAGAATACATATCGGCCTAAACTGAGAAAAATAGCTTTTTTAAAAAAAATGGGGATATTTATTATAGCAAAAAGTACAAAATATTGTGTTTTTTTTTTTAAATTGTCGCTCTCTTTTTGCTTATAGCGCAAGAAATAAAAACCGCAGAGGTGATCGAATACCACAAAAAGAAAGCTCTATTTGTGGGGAAAAAAGAACGTAAATTTTGTTTGGGTGCAACATCGGACGACCGCGCAATTGTCAGTTAAAGCGACGCGGCGCCGAATCGCAAAAAAAAATGGCCGGTCATTCAGCAGCCGAATCTTCCGGGGCTGAAGCGGTTAATCACACACCCGGCTCTGATCCTAGAAAATCCCTGACTTTGTGCGAGTGTACAAAGTGTGCAAGTGCTGCTGGTTTGAAGTCAAAGGATGGGGGAGGGGTCACAGCAAATATTGATTTGATTTTTCTTCCGTTTTGCTGACTTTGCATCTCGTAAATTGATAAAAATGAACAGTAATAAACAGTAAATATATGTTTTGAGAGCATTCTTACTTAACAGCATTCCTTCACACCTGCCTAAAAGTTTTGCACAGGACTATATATATATATATATATATATATTACTTACAACATGTATATACTGTATGTGGCCGGAGTTGTCTTTTTAAATTAATTCTCGTATCCTCCTCGGGGTACATTATTCTGTACCTTTGGACAAAGTTTGATACATTTTGAGACACGGGAAACTTTAAGATAATGAGGCACAAACAAGCCATCCACCCACAAGAGGCCCCTGAGTGGAGATCCAATTATCTAGTGCACTTTATGCTGCAATATAATCTCCTCTGAAGTCCCTCTTCTCTTGTCCGCGTGCCGAATAGAATTTTATTGAAAACAGTAAATTTGACAATAGAGACACAAAGTGCTGAGTCCCCTGATATCCTCCCTCAGACACACGGCCCTTTCCATGCATAATTTTTGCACTTCCCAACAATTAAAATAACAGAACTTTTGTGTCCGAAAGACGCTTTAGTCAAAAAATCATGTTAATTGGTGTATTTGTGCTGAGCGAGATTCGATCTGCAATCTGTCTATTGGACATCTGGCCAGGGGGGTTTGATTGACATCAGAAATGTTTTACAAAGTGAAAAAGGAAAACTTGCCCTTAGGGCCCATAAAATAATTATATAGACAATATATATATATATATATATATATATATATATATATATATATATATATATATATATATACAGTATACAGAGGGGAAAATAATTATTTGACCCCCTGCAGATTGTGTAAGTTTTGCCCACTTACATAGAAATGAAGGGTCTATAATTTTTATCATAGGTGTATTTTATATGATAGAGACAGAATATCAACTAAAACACCAGAAAAAACACACAATACAAATGTTATAAATGGAGTTGCAGTTTGCTAATTGCACTACGAGCAGTGGCGGCTGGTGAAGTTTTAGGGTGGGGGGGCGCCAGACCCTGCCCTTCCTTTTTGACCCCTCCCACTTGTTGAAAATGGCCGTGGTTTCAGCAAAATAGTGGGCGTGGCTCTAAGGTGGTGTGGTTAGTGTCTGAGATGAACGAGGGATGGAGGAAGAGGGATGGAGGGACAGCAGGCCCAGATCCTACACAACAATAGAAATATGTGTATTCCAGAACAATCAGCAGATAAAGATACTCCAAACACCTGGTGTTAGTGCGCTTCAATCATCCCGGCACCATGGTTGTTATGGTGTCAGGATGATTGAAGCGCATTATTTCTATTATTACATTGTAATATAAAATTAAATCATTCAACTCACCATGATGCAGAATCAGTGGGAGCCCCGAGTGTGTCACCTGCCACGTCGCCTACAACCAGATGCCATCAGGCGTCCCCAGCAGTCCGTCCTTACATCAGGTGCCCCCAGTGGAGTCCCTCCTTACATGCAGCCTGTGTCACATCAAACGCAGCCTCTGTCACATAAAATGCAGCCTCTGTCCCCCCAAATGCAGCCTCTGTCTCCCCCCCAAATGCAGCCTCTGTCCCCCCCCCAAATGCACCCTCTGCCTTCCCCCAAATGCAGCCTCTGTCCCCCCCCCAAATGCAGCCTCTGTCCCCCCCCCCCCCAAATGCAGCATGCCTATGTCCCATTAAATGCAGCATGCCTGTGTCTCATTAAATGCAGCCTCTGTTCCCATTAAATGCAGCCTCTGTTCTCCCAAATGCAGCCTCTGTCCCCCCCAAATGCAGCCTCTGTCCCCCCCAAATGCAGCATGCCTGTGTCCCATTAAATGCAGCCTCTGTTCCCCCAAATGCAGCCTCTGTCCCCCCAAATGCAGCCTCTACCCCCCCCAAATGCAGCCTCTGCCCCCCCAAATGCAGCATGCCTGTGTCCCCCCCTAAATGAAGCCTCTGTCCCCCCCCCCCATGCAGCATGCCTGTGTCCCATTAAATGCAGCCTCTGTTCCCCCAAATGCAGCCTCTGTCCCCCCAAATGCAGCCTCTGTCCCCTCCAAATGCAGCATGCCTGTGTCCCCCCCAAATGAAGCCTCTGCCCCCCCAAATGCAGCCTCTGCCCCCAATACAGCCTCTGCTCCCCCAAATGCAGCCTCTGTCCCCCCCAAATGCAGCCTCTGCCCCCCCAAATTCAGCCTCTGTCCCCCCCAAATACAGCCTCTGTCCCCCCCAAATACAGCCTCTACCCCCCCCCAAATGCAGCCTCTGTCCCCCCCAAATGCAGCCTCTGTCCCCCCCAAAATGCAGCCTCTGTCCCCCCCAAAATGCAGCCTCTGTCCCCGCCAAATGCAGCCTCTGTCCCCCCCCAATACAGCCTCTGTCCCCCCCAAATACAGCCTCTGTCCCCCCCAAATACAGCCTCTGTCCCCCCCAAAATGCAGCCTCTGTCCCCCCCAAATGCAGCCTCTATCCCCCCAAAATGCAGCCTCTGCCCCCCCCCAAATGCAGCCTCTGTCCCCCCAAATGCAGCCTCTATCCCCCCAAAATGCAGCCTCTACCCTCCCCCAAAATGCAGCCTCTGTCCCCCCCCCCAAAATGCAGCCTCTATCCCCCCAAAATGCAGCCTCTACCCTCCCCCAAAATGCAGCCTCTGTCCCCCCCCAAAATGCAACCTCTGCCCCCCCCAAAATGCAGGCTCTGTCCCCCCCCCACAAAATGCATCCTCTGTCCCCCCCCCAAAATGCAGCCTCTGCCCCTCCAATGCAGCCTCTATCTCCCCCCAAAATGCTGCCTGTCCCCCCCCAATACAGCCTCTGTCCACCCCATTCTCCACACAGCGGTACTTACCTTGGATCTCCTGCGGTGTCTCCTTCACACTGGCACCAGCATTCTTCCTGTTTCCTCTCTCGGGCGCAATGAGAGAGCGAAGCAGGAAGTGACAGCTGACTCAGGGCAGATGTCAATCAAATCTGAAGTGCCGAGTAGCTTCCGCCCGGCGCCTGTAGTATGTATTACTATGGCCGGGCGGAAGCTACCCGGCGCTCCAGAAAACGCCACAAGGCGGGCTAAACGCCCACAAATGCAGCGCCACGTCTGCAATCTCGTGATTGCATAGACGTGGCGCTTCCCATAAGTGCACTGTGCCCGGCGTCGCACTGTGTCCAGCGTCCGAACACAGTGCACTTAAGGACCTTTTTTTTCCTTTTTTTTTTTTTTTTAAAGGGCCAGTAATAAAAAAATTTTTTTTTTTTGCTGCCTGGAGGGGGGGGGACCCCATGGTGGGCTTAGAATTGCTCTAATATCATGGGTACATTTGCAACCACTACTGTTTTATTCTCTAGGGTCTCTGCTTTCAGAAAATACACAATTATACAGTGCCTTGAAAAAGTATTCATACCTGTAAGGGTTAAATCTGCTTAGATCCGGACAATCAGTAGAATTCTTTCGGAGCTCTGGAAGCATCCAATGCAGACAAGAGAGTCGTTCAATGAATGCTTGCTTTTAATGGTAAGAATCGCATCTTTATACAAATTATGGACATAGAATATTGCACAACCTAAAGAGAAAGGAGGGAGGGAGGGAGGACAGAGTTCATCACATGACACATAATTCCAATACAAACATATAGCATCTCAGACATAGTCTAAACTAGTATTATAGCTGACAGGGGATATTATCTAAAAACATAATTGAAACGAATGCTGATGTTCTGACTTTGTCTGAAGATATCATTTCAAAACCAGTTCTTACCAGACCTTATCTATGCTGTGCTCATTGTAACAAACAAGACCCTAAAATAAAAGATATTCCTCTGTCAGCTATTTTAAAGTTTTAGTCTCTTAACTCTTTTTCCTCCTTCAATACCCCTTGAAATTCCCCACATTTTGTTACAACCAAAAACATAAATGTATTTTATTGGGATTTTATGTGATAGACCAACACAAAGTGTCACATAATTGTGAAGTGGAAGGAAAATGATAAATGATACAAATAAATATGTGAAAAGTGTGGGGGGGGGGGACATTTGTATGGCGCCCCCCGGAGTCAATACTTTGTAGAACCCCCTTTCTCTACAAGTCTTTTTGGGGATGTCTCTACCAGCTTTGCACATCTAGAGAGGACATTTCTGCCCATTCTTCTTTGTAAAATATCTCAAGCTCTGTCAGATTGGATGGAGAACGTCTGTGAACAGCAATTTTCAAGTCTTGCCACAGATTCTCAATGTGATTTGGTTCTGGACTGTGACTGGGCCATTCTAACACATGAATATGCTTTGATCTAAACCATTCCATTGTAGCTCTGGCTGGATGTTTCGGGTCGTTGTCCTGCTGGAAGGAGAACCTCCCCCCCCAGTCTCAAGTCTTTTGTAGACTCTAACAGGTTTTCTTCTAAGATTGTCCTGTATTTGTCTCCATCCATCTTCCCATCAACTCTGACCAGCTTCTCTGTCCCTGCTGAAGAAAAGCATCCCCACCACATGATGCCGCCACCACCATGTTTCACGGTGGGGATGGTGTGTTCAGGGTGATGTGCAGTGTTAGTTTTCCCCACACATAGCGTTTTACTTTTAGGCCAAAAAGTTCAGTTTTGGTCTCCTCTGACCAGATCACCTTCTTCCACATGTTTGCTGTGTCCTCCACATGGCTTCTCACAAACTACAAACAGGACTTCTTATGACTTTCTTTCTCCAATGTCTTTCTTCTTGTCACTCTTCCATAAAGGGCAGATTTGTGGAGAACACGACTAATAGTTGTCCTGTGGACAGATTCTCCCACCTGAGCTGTGGATCTCTGCAGCTCCTCCAGAGTTACCATGGACCTCTTGGCTCTTCTCTGATGAATGTTCTCCTTGCCCGGCCGGTCAGTTTAGGGGGACGGCCATGTCTTGGTAGGTTTGCAGTTGTGCCATACTCTTTCCATTCTCCGATGATGGATTGAACAGAGCTCCGTGAGATGTTCAAAGCTTGGGAGATTTTTTTATAACATAACCCTGCTTTATACTTCTCCACAACTTTATCCCTGACCTGTCTGGTGTGTTCCTTGGCCTTCATGATGCTGTTTGTTCACTAAGGTTCTCTAACAAACCTCTGAGGGCTTCACAGAACAGCTGTATTTATACTGAGATTAAATGACACACAAGTGGACTCTATTTACTAATTAGGTGACTTCTGAAGGCAATTGGTTCCACTAGATTTTAGTTAGGGGTATCAGTGTATATAGTGTTGAATACAAATGCCCCCCCCCACACTTTTCACATATTTATTTGTATCATTTATCATTTTCCTTCCACTTCACAATTATGTGCCACTTTGTGTTGGTCTATCACATAAAATCCCAATAAAATACATTTACGTTTTTTTGGTTGTAACATGACAAAATGTGGAACATGTCAAGGGGTATGAATACTTTTTCAAGGCGCTGTACCTGTAATTAGTGCTGGACGTGGTTCTGTATTTTGAGGATGATTCACTCACGCTGAAAAAAAAAAAATTTCTACAGGAAATATACAACATTTTGAGAGTTTTGTGTGATCTTCAGGCCTAAAATGTCATTTTTAATACGTGTGCAAAAAAAAAAAAAAAAATCTATGACAATGAAGGGGTTAATAGGTTTGTGGGGTGTGGGGGATGGGTGGGACTGTACCATGAGCGGGTTCTCGGCACTGAAAACTAGAGTACCATCAGAACGAATCCCCATCCCCCCCCCCCCCCCCCGGTGTTATCCAATGCAGAATCAGATTCAGCTCCCTTCTTGTTGGATGATGGATGTGTGCAATAGCCGGAGAACAGATGCAGCTTGGGATCTAGAAGCTGAGATTTCGATGTAACCTGCCAGATAAGCGAATCTCCGTCGTGTTACACAATTCTAGAAAAAAAAAAAAAAATCAGCTCAGTAGTTTTCTGACACACGTGAGTCACCGGCGTAAAATCGCTTCCCTCGCCGCGCACACGATTGTCCGCTTCCTAGTTCTCTCTCCGCACTTTGTGATGTAGCGATTCCCTGGAAAAGCTTAGTGTGCAAGAAGATGGACCACATCAGCAATTCGGGGAAAACAATCAACATAATAGACTGAAAATGCGTCTAATGAATTATTTTACTCCTGAACGCCATGGAGGCGATAATGGATTTTCTCTACATTCATGGAACGCTTATTTTTAAATCCTTCTGTAGTCCCCTCTATATATATATATAATAATAATATGGAGTTTTGGGCCATTTTCTTAAAAGGAATCCATGATGTGGGGGTGGGGGGGGGGTTGATGCACTTAGAACACCAAAATATTATGTATTTTCTGAAAGTAGAGAATTAACACTAAAAACTATAAATAAAAAATAATATAAATAAATAATAATAAAAAAAAAAAAATTATGGTATGCATCCATGGCACACTTATTTTTAAACTTTTTCTTATATATATATATTTTTATATATACAGTAGGGACGGAAAGTATTCAGACCCCCTTAAATTTTTCACTCTTTGTTATATTGCAGCCATTAATGTACACACAGCACTCCATATTGTACACACAGCACTCCATATTGTACACACAGCACTCCATATTGTACACACAGCACCCCATATTGTACACACAGCCCCCCATATTGTACACACACCACCCCATATTGTACACACAGCACCCCATATTGTACACACAGCCCCCCATATTGTACACACACCACCCCATATTGTACACACAGCACTCCATATTGTACACACAGCACCTCATATTGTACACACAGCACCCCATAATGTACACACAGCACCCCATATTGTACACACAGCACCTCATATTGTACACACAGCCCCCCATATTGTACACACAGCACCCCATATTGTACACACAGCACCTCATATTGTACACACAGCCCCCCATATTGTACACACAGCCCCCCATATTGTACACACAGCACCCCATATTGTACACACAGCACTCCATATTGTACACACAGCACCTCATATTGTACACACAGCCCCCCATATTGTACACACAGCCCCCCATATTGTACACACAGCACCCCATATTGTACACACAGCACTCCATATTGTACACACAGCACCTCATATTGTACACACAGCACCCCATATTGTACACACAGCACCCCATATTGTACACACAGCCCCCCATATTGTACACACAGGACCCCATATTGTACACACAGCACCTCATATTGTACACACAGCACTCCATATTGTACACACAGCACCTCATATTGTACACACAGCACCCCATATTGTACACACAGCCCCCCATATTGTACACACAGCCCCCCATATTGTACACACAGGACCCCATATTGTACACACAGCACCCCCATATTGTACACAAAGCACCTCATATTGTACACACAGCACCTCATATTGTACACACAGCCCCCCATATTGTACACACAGCACCCCATATTGTACACACAGCGCCCCATATTGTACACACAGCACACCATATTGTACACACAGGACCCCATATTGTACACACAGCACCCCCATATTGTACACAAAGCACCTCATATTGTACACACAGCACCTCATATTGTACACACAGCCCCCCATATTGTACACACAGCATCCCATATTGTACACACAGCACACCATATTGTACACACAGGACCCCATATTGTACACACAGCACCCCATATTGTACACACAGCCCCCCATATTGTACACACAGCACCCCATATTGTACACACAGCACCCCATATTGTACACACAGCACCCCATATTGTACACACAGCCCCCCATATTGTACACACAGCACCCCATATTGTACACACAGCACCCCATATTGTACACACAGCCCCCCATATTGTACACACACCACCCCATATTGTACACACAGCACTCCATATTGTACACACAGCACCTCATATTGTACACACAGCACCCCATAATGTACACACAGCACCCCATATTGTACACACAGCACCTCATATTGTACACACAGCCCCCCATATTGTACACACAGCACCCCATATTGTACACACAGCACCTCATATTGTACACACAGCCCCCCATATTGTACACACAGCCCCCCATATTGTACACACAGCACCCCATATTGTACACACAGCACTCCATATTGTACACACAGCACCTCATATTGTACACACAGCACCCCATATTGTACACACAGCACCCCATATTGTACACACAGCCCCCCATATTGTACACACAGCACCCCATATTGTACACACAGCACTCCATATTGTACACACAGCACCTCATATTGTACACACAGCACCCCATATTGTACACACAGCATCCCATATTGTACACACAGGACCCCATATTGTACACACAGCACCCCCATATTGTACACAAAGCACCTCATATTGTACACACAGCACCTCATATTGTACACACAGCCCCCCATATTGTACACACAGCATCCCATATTGTACACACAGCACACCATATTGTACACACAGGACCCCATATTGTACACACAGCACCCCCATATTGTACACAAAGCACCTCATATTGTACACACAGCACCTCATATTGTACACACAGCCCCCCATATTGTACACACAGCATCCCATATTGTACACACAGCACACCATATTGTACACACAGGACCCCATATTGTACACACAGCCCCCCATATTGTACACACAGCACCCCATATTGTACACACAGCACCCCATATTGTACACACAGCACCCCATATTGTACACACAGCACCCTATATTGATAGAAAAACACAGAACTGTTGACATTTTTGCTGAAATATCACATGCTCCTAAGTATTCAGACCCTTTGCTCAGTATTTAGTAGAAGCCCCTTTTGATGAGTCTTTTTGGGAAAGATGCAACAAGTTTTTCACACCTGGATTTGGGGATCCTCTGCCATTCCTCCTTGCAGATCCTCTCCAGTTCTGTCAGGGGGGATGGTAAACGTTGGTGGACGGCCATTTTTAGGTCTCTCCAGAGATGCTCAATTGGGTTTAAGTCAGGGCTCTGGCTGGGCCATTCAAGAACAGTCACAGAGTTGTTGTGAAGCCACTCCTTCATTATTTTAGCTGTGTGCTTAGGGTCATTGTCTTGTTGGAAGGTAAACCTTTCGGCCCAGTCTGAGGTCCTGAACACTCTGGAGAAGATTTTTGTCCAGGATATCCTCGTACTTGGCTGCATTCATCTTTCCTTCGATTGCAACCAGTTGTCCTGTCCCTGCAGCTGAAAAACACCCCCACAGCATGATGCTGCCACCACCATGCTTCACTGTTGGGACTGTATTGGACAGGTGATGAGCAGTGCCTGGTTTTCTCCACACATACCGCTTAGAATTAAGGCCAAAAAGTTCTATCTGGGTCTCATCAGACCAAAGAATCTTATTTCTCACCATCTTGGAGTCCTTCAGGTGTTTTTTAGCAAACTCCATGCGGGCTTTCATGTGTCTTGCACTGAGGAGAGGCTTCCGCCGGGCCACTCTGCCATAAAGCCCCGACTGGTGGAGGGCTGCAGTGATGGTTGGCTTTCTACAACTTTCTCCCATCCCCCGACTGCATCTCTGGAGCTCAGCCACAGTGATCTTTGGGTTCTTCTTTACCTCTCTCACCAAGGCTCTTCTCCCCCGATAGCTCAGTTTGGCCAGACGGCCAACTCTAGGAATATTATGTATTTTTTTTAAAGTAGAGAAAAAAAATAATAAAAACAATAAATAAATATTAATAACAAATATATTAAATAAATATTAATATAAATGGAAAAAAAAATGATATACATCCATGGTACGCTTAGTGAAATTTTTATATATAATAAGATGGAGTTTTAGGCCATTTTCTTTAAAGCAATCCATGATGGGGGTGGAGTTGATACACTTAGAACACCAAAATATTATGTATTTTCTGAAAGTAGAGAAATAATAATAAAAACAATAAATAAAAAATAATATAAATAAATAATAATATAAATAAAAAAATTATGGTATGCGTCCATGGCACATTTATTTTTAAATCCTTCTGTAGTCCTCTCTCTCTCTCTCTCTCTCTCTATATATATATATAGATAGAGTTTTGGGCTATTTTGTTAAAAGGAATCCATGATGTGGGGGTGGGGGGGTTGATGCACTTAGAACACCAAAATATTATGTATTTTCTTAAAGTAGAGAAAAAAACAATAAAAACAATAAATAAATATTAATAAAAATATAATATATAAATATTAATATAAATGAAAAAATATATATATATACATCCATGGTACACTTAGTGCAATTTTTATATATAATAAGATGGAGTTTTAGGCCATATGTATATGTATTTTTTTTTAAAGTAGAGAAAAAAGTAATAAAAACAATAAATGAATATTAATAAAAAATATATTAAATCAATATTAATATAAATGGAAAAAAATTATATACATCCATGGTACGCTTAGTGCAATTTTATATATAATAAGACGGAGTTTTAGGCCATTTTCTTTTCCACGAATGGGGGGGGGGGGGGGGTTGGTACACTTAGAACACCAAAATATTGTGTATTTTCTGAAAGTAGAGAAATAATGATAAAAACAATACATAAAAAAATATAAATAAATAATAATATAAATAAAAAAATAATGGTATGTATCCATGGAACACTTATTTTTAAATCCTTCTGTAGTCCCCTCTATATATATTAAGATGGAGTTTTATGCCTTTTTTTTTTATTTTTTTTAAAGGACTCCATGATGGGGGGGGGGGTTGATGGACTTAGAACACCAAAATATTATGTATTTTCTGAAAACAGAGAAATAATAATGCATATAATAAATACAGTATTAATTAAAAATATATAAGGTGAGGTGATTATCCTCAATATGTATGTTGATACTTTGTATTTTTTTATGCCAATGTGCTATTATGTGTTTATATGGGATGATCCATGCCCTATCTTTGGTCTAATGAAGAATACAATTTTTTACATATGTACCGGTATATGGTTTTGTCTGACTCTACCCCACGCACCTCATCTAAAGTCCCCCCCCCCCTTTTTTTGCATAAGCTATGTGATTGGTCACAGTCATCACATGGTACAGACAGGGCTAATCACAGTCCATCTGGACCATGTGATTAGCTGTGGCCAATCACAACTAATCACAATGGTAAACACTACAAGGGCAGACATCTGCAGGGGGTGCTGGGATTTACAGAATTTAGTCCAACATGGAGTGATCTCTCCTATGTGGAATTGGCTAAGCTGCAGCAGGGGCCCAGGTGACGCACCTTTGGTGCAACTCTGCTGTCCCACATATCTAGCAATGGTAAACTGCTGTCCTTCCCTGAACTACAAACCAGATTTAAACTGCCTGCCACTATGTTCTACTCTTAACTTCAGCTCCGACATGTTGTTAATGCACAGGGGGGCTGCGGGAGAGTGGGCATTATCACCCACCCACTGCAGTCCAGCACTGAAACTGTTACTGTTACTTACACAACACTTACGGACGTACCCTACTAGGGCGGTGTCTTCATGGGAGAGACACCTAGGGCCACTTGCAGGAGATCAGCGGGAGGAGGGCCTGCAGTCCATCTCTACCCGTTCTCTGAATGTAGCACAAAAAGTTTCCCAACTCTATATTATACTGAGATATACACTACACCCCGACGAAACTCCATAAAATGGGCAGACTGGTGGATCCTATATGTTGTCGGTGCCGACAACACAATGGGGATCTCATACATCTCCTATGGCTCTGCCTGAAGCTCCACCACTATTGGAGCGAGGTGGTTGGAACACTCAACCGGGTGTTTCAAACGAAGGTACCTTTAGACCCAATATGCTGCTGTCAGAAGCCATGAAATCAGACCGAGACAGAAGTACAGTTAAATCACACTTGTTTAATAATAAAAGTAAAAAGAACAAACGTAGCCAGAGTTCAATAACCGGAATGGATAGTCAGCCAAGCCAGAAGTGAAGGATCAATGTGGTGGAACAGCAAGCAGGATCTGGAGCCAGAAGTGATGTCACCAAAGCAAGTCTTTAAGCAGGAACGCAGGAGATCGTCTCTGTGATGTTGACCAAGGCAAAGGCAGAGATCCTCTGGACTGGACGGCTTAACTAGGCAGGACTGATGAGCAGGATATCATCAACAGCTGAGTAACTGTGAAGAGATAGGAGCTGGCAATTAGCCGACAGCTGAGCGGCCAGCTCAGAGAAGGAAGGGCTGAGCCCAGCCCTGACAGCTGCATAATAGGGGTTCTGAATGATGTGATCCCTGAGGAACTGCTGAGGATTGCATTCTATAGGGCACTCTTTCAGGCCAGGAAACTTATCTTAATGGGATGGAAATCAATCTTACCATCCACTACTGCCTCCTGGATAACACATATGGGAAATATCCTTATTATGGAACGGTATATCTATCAACACAAGGGATGCCCGGGTAGGTTTGAAAGGTTATGGTCACATTGGCTAGACACTCCTGGACTAAGTCCCAGGGAATTGGAATTGTCTAGACTTCTACAGTGTCCCTCTGGGTGATTATGCTATATATATGATACATACAGTGGGTACGGAATGTATTCAGGCCCCCTTAAATTTTTCACTCTTTGTTATATTGCAGCCATTTGCTAAAATCATTTATGTTCTTTTTTTTCCTCATTAATGTACACACAGCACCCCATATTGTACACACAGCCCCCCATATTGTACACACAGCACCCCATATTGTACACACAGCACCCCATATTGTACACACAGCACCCCATATTGTACACACATCACCCCATATTGTACACACAGCACCCCATATTGTACACACAGCACCCCATATTGTATACACAGCACCTCATATTGTATACACAGCCCCCCATATTGTACACACAGCACCCCATATTATACACACAGCACCTCATATTGTACACACAGCACCCCATATTGTACACACAGCACCCCATATTGTACACCCATCACCCCATATTGTACACACAGCACCCCATATTGTACACCCATCACCTCATATTGTACACACAGCACCCCATATTGTACACACAGCACCCCATATTGTATACACAGCACCTCATATTGTATACACAGCACCCCCTATTGTACACACAGCACCCCATATTGTACACACAGCCCCCCATATTGTACACACAGCGCCCCATATAGTACACACAGCACCCCATATTGTATACACAGCACCTCATATTGTATACACAGCACCCCCTATTGTACACACAGCACCCCATATTGTACACACAGCACCCCATATTGTACACACAGCACCCCATATTATACACACAGCACCTCATAATGTATACACAGCACCCCATATTGTACACACAGCACCCCATATTTCACACACAGCACCCCATATTGTACACACAGCCCCCCATATTGTACACACAGCACCCCATATTGTACACACAGCCCCCCATATTGTACACACAGCCCCCCATATTGTACACACAGCCCCCCATATTGTACACACAGCACCCCATATTATACACACAGCACCTCATATTGTACACACAGCACCCCATATTGTACACACAGCACCCCATATTGACAGAAAAACACAGAATTTGTGACATTTTTGCAGATTTATTAAAAAAGAAAAACTGAAATATCACATGGTCCTAAGTATTCAGACCCTTTGCTGTGACACTCATATACCGTATTTATCGGCGTATAACACGCACTTTTTTCCCCTTAAAATCAGGGGAAAGTCGCAGGTGCGTGTTATACGCCGATCCCCTGCGATCATAGCTCCGCTCGGGACTACGAGTGGAGCCGAAAGTGAACGAGAGCCGCCGGAAAGAGCCGAGGACCGGCTCGGTGTATTTCGGCGCCGGCGGCGCCATTTTCAAATCGCGGTCGTCGATTTTAAAGCTCAGGACAGGGGATCGAAGGCTGCACTGGGAAAGGCTGCACTGGGAAAGGCTGCACTGGGGAAGGCTGCACTGGGAAAGGCTGCACTGGGAAAGGCTGCACTGGGGAAGGCTGCACTGACATGGCTGCACTAACAAGGCTGCACTGGGGAAGGCTGCACTGACATGGCTGCACTGAGAAGGCTGCAATGATGGACATTTAAATGTAAGTTTTTTCCCTTCAACTTCCCTCCTAAAAGTTTTTTTTTCCTTAAAATTCCCTCCTAAATTGGGGTCCGTGATAAATACGGTATATAACTCAGGTGCTGTCCATTTCTTCTGATCATCCTTGAGATGGTTCTACACCTTCATTTGAGTCCAGCTGTGTTTGATTATACTGATTGGACTTGATTAGGAAAGCCACACACCTGTCTATATAAGACCTTACAGCTCACAGTGCATGTCAGAGCAAATGAGAATCATGAGGTCAAAGGAACTGCCTGAAGAGCACAGAGACAGAATGGTGGCAAGGCACAGATCTGGCCAAGGTTACAAAAAAAATTCTGCTGCACTTAAGGTTTCTAAGAGCACAGTGGCCTCCATAATCCTTAAATGGAAGACGTTTGGGATGACCAGAACCCTTCCTAGAGCTGGCCGTCTGGCCAAACTGAGCTATCGGGGGAGAAGAGCCTTGGTGAGAGAGGTAAAGAAGAACCCAAAGATCACTGTGGCTGAGCTCCAGAGATGCAGTCGGGGGATGGGATAAAGTTGTAGAAAGTCAACCATCACTGCAGCCCTCCACCAGTCGGGGCTTTATGGCAGAGTGGCCCGGCGGAAGCCTCTCCTCAGTGCAAGACACATGAAAGCCCGCATGGAGTTTGCTAAAAAAACACCTGAAGGACTCCAAGATGATGAGAAATAAGATTCTCTGGTCTAATGAGACCAAGATAGAACTTTTTGGCCTTAATTCTAAGTGGTATGTGTGGAGAAAACCAGGCACTGCTCATCACCTGTCCAATACAGTCCCAACAGTGAAGCATGGTGGTGGCAGCATCATGCTGTGGGGGTGTTTTTCAGCTGCAGGGACAGGACGACTGGTTGCAATTGAGGGAAAGATGAATGCAGCCAAGTACCGGGATATCCTGGACGAAAACCTTCTCCAGAGTGCTCAGGACCTCAGACTGGGCCGAAGGTTTACCTTCCAACAAGACAATGACCCTAAGCACACAGCTAAAATAATGAAGGAGTGGCTTCACAACAACTCCGTGACTGTTCTTGAATGGCCCAGCCAGAGCCCTGACTTAAACCCAAATAAACGTCTCTGGAGAGACCTAAAAATGGCCGTCCACCAACGTTTACCTTCCCCCCCTGACAGAACTGGAGAGGATCTGCAAGGAGGAATGGCAGAGGATCCCCAAATCCAGGTGTGAAAAACTTGTTGCATCTTTCCCAAAAAGACTCATCAAAAGGGGCTTCTACTAAATACTGAGCAAAGGGTCTGAATACTTAGGACCATGTGATATTTCAGTTTTTCTTATTTAATAAATCTGCAAAAATGTCAACAATTCTGTGTTTTTCTGTCAATATGGGGGTGCTGTGTGTACAATATGGGGTGCTGTGTGTACAATATGGGGGGCTGTGTGTACAATATGAGGTGCTGTGTGTACAATATGAGGTGCTGTGTGTACAATATGGGGTGCTGTGTGTACAATATGGGGAGCTGTGTGTATAATATGAGGTGCTGTGTGTACAATATGGGGTGCTGTGTGTACAATATGGGTGCTGTGTGTACAATATGGGGGGCTGTGTGTACAATATGGGGGGCTGTGTGTACAATACGGGGTGCTGTGTGTACAATATGGGGGGCTGTGTGTACAATATGGGGTGCTGTGTGTACAATATGGGGGGCTGTGTGTACAATATGGGGTGCTGTGTGTACAAAATGGGGTGCTGTGTGTACAATATGGGGGGCTGTGTGTACAATATGAGGTGCTGTGTGTACAATATGAGGTGCTGTGTGTACAATATGGGGTGCTGTGTGTACAATATGGGGAGCTGTGTGTATAATATGAGGTGCTGTGTGTACAATATGGGGTGCTGTGTGTACAATATGGGTGCTGTGTGTACAATATGGGGGGCTGTGTGTACAATACGGGGTGCTGTGTGTACAATATGGGGTGCTGTGTGTACAATATGGGGGGCTGTGTGTACAATATGGGGTGCTGTGTGTACAATATGGGGAGCTGTGTGTACAATATGAGGTGCTGTGTGTACAATATGGGGTGCTGTGTGTACAATATGGGGTGCTGTGTGTACAATATGGGGTGCTGTGTGTACAATATGGGGTGCTGTGTGTACAATATGGGGGGCTGTGTGTACAATATGGGGTGCTGTGTGTACAATATGGGGGGCTGTGTGTACAATATGGGGTGCTGTGTGTACAATATGGGGGGCTGTGTGTACAATATGGGGTGCTGTGTGTACAATATGGGGGGCTGTGTGTACAATATGGGGTGCTGTGTGTACATTAATGGGGAAAAAAATGAACTTAAATGATTTTACAAATGGCTGCAATATAACAAAGAGTGAAAAATTTAAGGGGGTGTGAATACTTTCCGTCCCCACTGTATATGAAGGGATCTATGTCAATGAGGGGGGATTGTGGAAGTGAGTAAATGTATACTATGTCTTGATCAATAGCTGCTGCAACGTCAACTAAAATATGTAACTGTCATTGTTCAAAAGTTGTGGCTTGTGCATTGGAAGTTGTTTAATCTGTTCAATAAAAACTTTTTTGATAAAAAAAAACAAAACAATAGTAAACACTAAATGAATAGTTTTCATGAAGAAAAAAATGTTGCTTACACCTGTAAAATTCAGTTATAAGCAATTATAATGTGTAAAAGAAAAAAAATCTGGACCACCTCCCTAGAGTAGTACATTGTTACTATGGTAACACCGTATAGCTCTGGTCACTCAAAAAAATAATGTAAAAAATGTAGCAAAAAAAAATAAATATATATATTTTAGGAAAATTGAAAAAAAAAACAAACATTTTTTTTACATACTTTCACAAGTCAGTGTTCCTGATCACTGCCACGCCAGTTATATGATGACTCCGTAGCGCACTGATGACAGTATGTAAAAATAAATAAATAAATAAATAATTGGGAAAAAAAACACTTTTTTTTATTTTCTTAATTTTTCAAAAAATTATGACAAAAAAATGACAACTTCAAAAAACTCACCATGCCTCCTACTAAATACCTTGGACTGTCTACGTTCCAAAAAAAAGGGTCATTTGGGAGGTATTTGTATTGTCCTGGCGTTTTCGAGTTTTCAAGAAATGAGATTGACTATCGGTACATCAGGATTGATTGATTGTCAGATATATATCCCACAGTGTGTGGATTCTATAACTGTCCTATATACTAAATAATATACACTAATTGGGGTATTTTCACCAAAGAAATGGAGCAGAAAACATTTTGGCCTAAATTTATGAAGAAAGATTATTTATTTGTGAAATTTTATAACAGAAACCAATAAAAATTGTGGGGTTTTTTTTTCCCCAAAAATTTTCGGTCTTTTTTTGTTTATTTTGGAAAAAAAAAAACCCCAGTGGTGATAAAATAACACCAAAAGAAAGCTTTATTTGTGTGAAAAAAAAATTATAAAAATGTCTTATGTGTACAGTGTTAGATGACCGCGTAACTGTGATTCAAAGTGTGAGAGCGCTGAAAGCTGAAAATTGATCTGGGCAGGAAGGGGGTGAAATTGTCCGGCATTGAAGGGGTTAATGAAATGCTGATCTAGTAACAATGTTTCACTGGTCACAGGTAAGAAACAAGCTTTGCTTTGAAGCTGTAGGATCTACATGACAGCCAGGACACTAATGCCTTCTAGTGACTCCGGCAGTTCCGGTATTTCTCTCACCGCGGCTTGCTTTCCCCCGAATTGTATTCCTGGGATTCGGCTCCTCGTGTGTGAGGGGGATGGGAGGAATCTGCTGGGTTTTTAATACTTTTATATTTGCCAGCAAATAACATTATCTTCTGCTGCAGTCACAGCTTCCCGGCATCAGAATTATTATTATTATTTTCCTTTGTGATTTTTTATTTTTTGCCATCTATAAATGGTTGCTGAAAGCGCAGAGATTCCTTCTATTATCCCACACAGTTCTGGGAATGAAACACAGAGTGGCATTTATAACAGACATTTATATCTGACGATCCCTAAAGAAGAGAAGAATGCTTAAAAAGTCTCAAACATAATATCAAGGGGTGCAGTAAGAGTGGTAGGATGACCCCAGCGTGTCCTTCACATAAACCCCTTCCAGAAATGACAACCCAACCTAACTTCCATACCCAGGACCGCGGATAAGGGGGTACCAGCAGTCCTCCTGTACAGGGCACAGGCAGCCAGGTCAATTGGATGTGGGCAGGAGGTGATCAGCATTGGGGGGGGGGGGGGGGGGCATTACTGGAACCCTGTATGGCTCTCTCTCCTCAGCAGCTGAAAGTTGTCTTCTTCTCCTCTCCTTCCTGCTGGCTTTCAGCTGCAGCAGAGAGAGCCATACAGGGGATCATTTGTAGTAATTGCCCCCTCAATGCACCCACCTTCCCTGTGAACCATATGTTTCCCCCTTCTGCCTAGGTAGCGGCAGCTGGCGCTATAAATTTTTTTTTTTTGGATGGGGGGGTGCAAACAAACCCCTCCAGGCAGAGACAGAGAGATATATATGTACACTCTGCTACAAGTATAGACCAGGACTGCAGGACTCACTGTGGTCACAGCTCCCCGGACACAGCTTCCCAGGCATTAGGCATGGCTCCTTGGACACAGCTCCCCGGACACAGCTCCCCGGACACAGCTCCCGGACACAGCTCCCCGGACACAGCTCCCCGGACACAGCTCCCGGACACAGCTCCCCGGACACAGCTCCCCAGACACAGCTCCCCACACACAGCTCCCGGACACAGCTCCCCACACACAGCTCCCCACACACAGCTCCCCACACACAGCTCCCCAGACACAGCTCCCGGACACAGCTCCCTGGACACAGCTCACCACACACAGCTCACCAGACACAGCTCCCCACACACAGCTCCCCAGACACAGCTCCCGGACACAGCTCCCCGGACACAGCTCACCAGACACAGCTCCCCGGACACAGCTCCCCGGACACAGCTCCCCGGACACAGCTCCTCGGACACAGCTCACCAGACACAGCTCACCAGACACAGCTCCCCGGACAAAGCTCCCCGGACACAGCTCCTCGGACACAGCTCCCCGGACACAGCTCCCCGGACACAGCTCCCCGGACACAGCTCCCCAGACACAGCTCCCCGGACACAGATCCCTGGACACAGCTCTTTGGACACAGCTCCTCGGACACAGCTCTCTGGACACAGCTCACCAGACACAGCTCACTAGACACAGCTCCCCGGACACAGCTCCCCGGACACAGATCCCCTGACACAGATCCCCGTACACAGATCCCCAGACACAGCTCCCCAGACACAGCTACCCAGACACAGCTCCCTGGACACAGCTCCCCAGACACAGCTACCCAGACACAGCTCCCTGGACACAGCTCCCCAGACATAGCTCCCCAGGCACAGCTCCCCACGCATGGCTTTCCAGGCATCAGGCATGGCTCCTCGGACATGGCTTCCCAGAAACAGCTCCCGGACACAGCTCCCCAGACACAGCTCCCGGACACAGCTCCCCGGACACAGCTCCCCGGACACAGCTCCCCGGACACAGCTCCCCGGACACAGCTCCCCAGACACAGCTCCCCGGACACAGCTCCCAGACACAGCTCCCTGGATACAACTCCCCAGACACAGCTCCCCGGACACAGCTCCCCGGACACAGCTCCCCAGACACAGCTCCCCCGACACAGCTCCCAGACACAGCTCCCTGGATACAGCTCCCCAGACACAGCTCCCCGGACACTGCCCGGACACTGCTCCCCAGACACGCTCCCCGGACACAGCTCCCCAGACACAACTCCCCAGACACAGCTCCCCGGACACAGCTCCCCGGACACAGCTCCCCAGACACAGCTCCCCAGGCATGGCTTCCCAGGCATCAGGCATGGCTCCTCGGACATGGCTTCCCAGAAACAGCTCCCCAGAAACAGCTCCCCAGAAACAGCTCCCCAGACACAGCTCCCCAGACACAGCTCCCCGGACACAGCTGCCCAGACACAGCTCCCCAGACACAGCTCCCTGGACACAGATCCCCGGACACAGCTCCCTGGACACAGATCCCTGGACACAGCTCCCCGGACACAGCTCCCCGGACACAGCTGCCCAGATACAGCTCCCCGGACACAGCTCCCCGGACACAGATCCCCGGACACAGCTCCCTGGACACAGATCCCTGGACACAGCTCCCCGGACACAGCTCCCCGGACACAGCTCCCCGGACACAGCTCCCCAGACACAGCTCCCCGGACACAGCTCCCCGGACACGGCTCCCCAGACACGGCTCCCCAGACACGGCTCCCCAGACACGGCTCCCCAGGCATGGCTTCCCAGGCATCAGGCATGGCTCCTCGGACATGGCTTCCCAGAAACAGCTCCCCAGAAACAGCTCCCCAGAAACAGCTCCCCAGACACAGCTCCCGGACACAGCTCCCCGGACACAGCTCCCCAGGCACAGCTCCCCAGACACAGCTCCCCAGACACAGCTCCCCGGACACAGATCCCCGGACACAGCTCCCCGGACACAGCTCCCCAGACACAGCTCCCCAGACACAGCTCCCTGGATACAGCTCCCCAGACACAGCTCCCCGGACACAGCTCCCCGGACACAGCTCCCCAGACACAGCTCCCCAGACACAGCTCCCCAGACACAGCTCCCTGGATACAGCTCCCCAGACACAGCTGCCTGGACACAGCTCCCCAGGCACAGCTCCCCGGACACAGCTCCCCGGACACAGCTCCCCAGGCACAGCTCCCCAGACACAGCTCCCCAGACACAGCTCCCCGGACACAGCTGCCCAGACACAGCTCCCCAGACACAGCTCCCTGGACACAGATCCCCGGACACAGCTCCCTGGACACAGATCCCTGGACACAGCTCCCCGGACACAGCTCCCCGGACACAGCTGCCCAGATACAGCTCCCCGGACACAGCTCCCCGGACACAGATCCCCGGACACAGCTCCCTGGACACAGATCCCTGGACACAGCTCCCCGGACACAGCTCCCCGGACACAGCTCCCCGGACACAGCTCCCCAGACACAGCTCCCCGGACACAGCTCCCCGGACACGGCTCCCCAGACACGGCTCCCCAGACACGGCTCCCCAGACACGGCTCCCCAGGCATGGCTTCCCAGGCATCAGGCATGGCTCCTCGGACATGGCTTCCCAGAAACAGCTCCCCAGAAACAGCTCCCCAGAAACAGCTCCCCAGACACAGCTCCCGGACACAGCTCCCCGGACACAGCTCCCCAGGCACAGCTCCCCAGACACAGCTCCCCAGACACAGCTCCCCGGACACAGATCCCCGGACACAGCTCCCCGGACACAGCTCCCCAGACACAGCTCCCCAGACACAGCTCCCTGGATACAGCTCCCCAGACACAGCTCCCCGGACACAGCTCCCCGGACACAGCTCCCCAGACACAGCTCCCCAGACACAGCTCCCCAGACACAGCTCCCTGGATACAGCTCCCCAGACACAGCTGCCTGGACACAGCTCCCCAGGCACAGCTCCCCGGACACAGCTCCCCGGACACAGCTCCCCAGGCACAGCTCCCCAGACACAGCTCCCCAGACACAGCTCCCCTGGACACAGCTCCCCGGACACAGCTCCCTGGACACAGCTCCCAGACACAGCTTCCAGACACAGATCCCCGGACACAGCTCCCTGGATACAGCTCCCCAGACACAGCTCCCCGGACACAGATCCCCGGACACAGCTCCCCAGAAACAGCTCCCGAGACACAGCTCCCCGTACATGGCTCCCCAGACACAGATCCCCAGACACAGCTCCCCGGACATGGCTCCTTGGTCACAGCTCCCCAGACACAGCTCTCCTCCATGGCTTCCATGTTAACACGGTCTGGAAACCGGAAGTAACACGATAGCCAATAGCGAATATTATTTCGCTATTGGCTAAATTCACAAGTTCAAGCAGTGCCTCAGGCTCTAATCATGTGCTTGTACAAAAACGTTGGACCTAATTGAAACCTAGCAGTCCGGCACCCTGCACAGTGCAGTGGGGGGGGGGGGAGGCGGAGCCCCTTATGGACCAGCCACTACTGTGCCTAGGCCCCGCAGTCCTGCCGGCTTCCCTCCTCTCCTTCCCACCGGCAGCTGCAAGCACACAATAGGATCCTTCAAGATGGAGAGCGAGGGAAAGGTCCAGGAAATGTCACATTTACCAGCCCCGTCCTTTCCTGAATAAACACAATGAGTGATCAATACCAATCACTCACTGTGTTAATTTATAACTGAAGCATAGTAAACTGTGGGGGGGGTTTTTTTAAGGGGGGGGCCATCAGGTTGGCTGTAAGGGGCCCCGTGGTTTCTAACAGAAGCCCTGTCCATACCGGACCCTTAACCACTTGACTTCCGGAAGATTTACCCCCTTCATGACCAGGCCATTTTTTGCGATACGTCACTGCGTTACTTTAACTGACAATTACGTGGTCATGTGACGCTGTACACAAATTACATTTATATCTTTTTTTCCTTTTTTTCCCACAAATAGAGCCTTCTTTTGGTGGTATTTGATCCCCTCTGCATTTTTTTTTTTTTTTTTTAGTGCTATAAACAAAAATAAGACTGACTATTTTGAAAATAAAAAACGCAATATTTTTTACTTTCTGCTATAAAGCACATTCAATAAAAAAAATGTAAAAAAAACAATTTTCTTCTTCAATTTAGGCCAATATGGATTCTGCTACATATTTTTGGTAAAAAAACAAAAAAAACAAAAACAACAATTCTAATCTTTTTGGCTCTATACACCACCACAATGGTTTTGAAATGAAATGAACAAGATGTGCTTTAACTGCAGACTTTCAGCTTTAATTTGAGGCAATTTACATCCAAATCAGGTGAACGGTGTAGAAATTACAACAGTTTGTATATGTGCCTCCCACTTTTTAAGGAACCAAAAGTAATGGGACAATTGGCTGCTCAGCTGTTCCATGGCCAGGTGTGTGTTATTCCCTCATTATCCCATTCACAAGGAGCAGATAAAAGGTCCAGAGTTCATTTCAAGTGTGCTATTTGCATTTGGAATCTGTTGCTGTCAACTCTCAATATGAGATCCAAAGAGCTGTCACTATCAGTGAAGCAAACCATCATTAGGCTGAAAAAACAAAACAAACCCATCAGAGAGATAGCAAAAACATTAGGTGTGGCCAAATCAACTGTTTGGAACATCCTTGAAAAGAAAGAACACACCGGTGAGCTCAGCAACACCAAAAGACCCGGAAGACCACGGAAAACAACTGTGGTGGATGACCGAAGAATTCTTTCCCTGGTGAAGAAAACACCCTTCACAACAGTTGGCCAGATGAAGAACACTCTCCAGGAGGTAGGTGTATGTGTGTCAAAGTCAACAATCAAGAGAAGACTTCACCAGAGTGAATACAGAGGGTTCACCACAAGATGTAAACCATTGGTGAGCCTCAAAAACAGGAAGGCCAGATTAGAGTTTGCCAAACAACATCTAAAAAAGCCTTCACAGTTCTGGAACAACATCCTATGGACAGATGAGACCAAAATCAACTTGTACCAGAGTGATGGGAAGAGAAGAGTATGGAGAAGGAAAGGAACTGCTCATGATCCAAAGCATACCACCTCATCAGTGAAGCATGGTGGTGGTAGTGTCATGGCGTGGGCATGTATGGCTGCCAATGGAACTGGTTCTCTTGTATTTATTGATGATGTGACTGCTGAAAAAAGCAGCAGGATGAATTCTGAAGTGTTTCGGACAATATTATCTGCACATATTCAGCAGAATGCTTCAGAACTCATTGGACGGCGCTTCACAGTGCAGATGGACAATGACCCGAAGCATACTGTGAAAGTAACCAAAGAGTTTTTTAAGGGAAAGAAGTGGAATGTTATGCAATGGCCAAGTCAATCACCTGACCTGAATCCGATTGAGCATGCATTTCACTTGCTGAAGACGAAACTGAAGGGAAAATGCCCCAAGAACAAGCAGGAACTGAAGACAGTTGTAGTAGAGGCCTGGCAGAGCATCACCAGGGATGAAACCCAACGTCTGGTGATGTCTATGCGTTCCAGACTTCAGGCTGTAATTGACTGCAAAGGATTTGCAACCAAGTATTAAAAAGTGAAAGTTTGATGGATGATTGTTAATCTGTCCCATTACTTTTGGTCCCTTAAATAGTGTGAGGCACATATACAAACTGTTGTAATTCCTACACCATTCACCTGATTTGGATGTAAATACCCTCAAATTAAAGCTGAAAGTCTGCAGTTAAAGCACATCTTGTTCATTTCATTTCAAATCTATTGTGGTGGTGTATAGAGCCAAAAAGATTAGAATTGTGTCGATTTCCCAATATTTATGGACCTGACTGTATATTGATTGATTTGTGCAAAAGTTATAGTGTCTACAAACTATGGCATATTTTAATTCATTAATT
Organism: Lithobates clamitans; assembly: GCA_037952925.1. Classification (NCBI taxonomy): domain Eukaryota; kingdom Metazoa; phylum Chordata; class Amphibia; order Anura; family Ranidae; genus Lithobates; species Lithobates clamitans. The sequence continues at coordinate 55,618 of JBBGZY010003083.1, forward strand.
TATTTTACTAGTAAGAGTGTTGATCAGCGACTTATGGTAGGAGTGCGATATTGCGGCAGACAATCTGACACTAACTGACACTTTGTGGGAATCAGTGATACTAATACAATGATCAGTGCTAAAAATATACACTGTCACTGTACTAATGGCACTGGCTATTACACATCAGGGGTGCTCAAAGGGTTAACTTTGTGCCTAGCCAGTGTTTGTGTGGGGGAGGTGCTTTTACTAGGAGAAGACATGGATCCATGTTCCTGCTTTGCAGAGACACATGATCCATGCCTTCCCTCCCGTCAGAACATGTGATCTTCCTTGTTTACATAGGCAGATTACAGTTCTGTGTCTCTGGCTGATGATCAGCGGGTGCCAGCGGACATCGAGTCCACAGTACCCACTGATCAGCTCCCGCTGTGTGTGATCACAATGGGAGTAAGCCGCCGCTGGCGCGCGCCCTACCTGGTAAAGCCGGATCGCGTATTTATCCACTTCAGCCCCGGAAGATTTGGCTGCTCAGTGACCAGAGCACTTTTTGCGATTCGGCACTGCGTCGTTTTAACTGACAAATGCGCGGTCGTGGAAGGCTGTACCCAAACAAAATTGATGTCCTTTTTTCCCCACTAATAGAGCTTTCTTTTGGTGGTATTTGATCACCTCTGCGGTTTTTATTTTTTGCGCTATAAACAAAAAAAGAGCGACAATTTTGAAAAAAACACAATATTTTGTACTTTTTGCTATAATAAATATCCCCATTTTTTCTTAAAAAAGTATTTTTTTTCCTCAGTTTAGACCGATATATATTCTTCTACATATTTTTGGTAAAAAAAATCGCAATAAGCGTATATTGATTGGTTTGCGCAAAAGTTACAAGATAGGGGATAGATTTATGGCATTTTTATTATTATTTTTTTTCACTAGTAATGGCAGCAATCTGCGATTTTTATCGTGACTGCGACATTATGGCGGACACATTGGACACTTTTGACACATTTTTGGGACCATTGTCATTTATACAGCAATCAGTGTTATAAAAATGCGCCAATTACTGTATAAATGTCACTGGCAGGGAAGGGGTTAACACTAGGGGGACGATCAAGGGGTTAAGTGTGTTCCCTGACTGTGTGTTCTAACTGTAGGGGGAGGGGACTGACTATAGGAGATGACAGATCGTGGTTTCTAGCTATTAGGAACTCACGATCTGTCTCCTCTCAGAACAGAACAGGGATTTGTGTGTTTACACACACACGTCCCTGTCCAGCCTCTCGTGTCCGCGAGCGCTCGTGGAGGGCGGTCATCGCGACCACCGGTCACGAGCATCGTCACCCCCCGAGTGCAGCGGGCGCGTGCACGTGACTCCGGCGGCGCGCACGCACCTGCTATCCAGCTTAAAGGAGCCGACGTACAGCTACGACAGCTCCCGGAATCGTGCCGACCTTCCGCGGTATAATGACGGTGGCTGGTTGGCAAGTGGTTATAGTAAAACTGCTATAGGGTGGCCTTAAAGTGAGTGTAAAGTCTCGTTTTTTGTTTTGTTTTTTTAAATAAGAAACATGTTATACTTACCTGCTCTGTTGCAGTGATTTTGCACAGACCAGCCCGGATCCTCCTCTTCTCGGGTCCCTCTTCGGTGCTCCTGGCCCCTCCCTCCTGTTAGCCCCCCCCAGCAAGCAGCTTGCTATGGGGGCACCTGAGCTGAGCTGCACCCCCCTCTGTCCATTCAGACATGGAGCTGCCGTTCGGCCCGCCCCCTCTCTCCCCTGATTGGCTAACTGACTTTGATTGACAGCTGTGGGAGCCAATGGCACCACTGCTGTGTCTCAGCCAATCAGGAGGGAGAGTCCCAGGCGGCCGAGGGACTCGTGGACATCGCTGGAGAGAGATGGGGCTCAGGTAAGTTTTAGGGGGTGCTGGGGTTGCTGCTACACACAGAAGGCATTCTATGCATTAAGATTAAAAAAAAAAAACTTCTGACTTTACAACTCCTTTTAAGGGGTTAATCCAAGCATGCAGTCTGGCTGGCCAGGAAGGAGGGGGGGGGCTGAGCGTACACCCCCCTTCTAAACTATACCAGGCAACATGGGAAACCACCTCCCATCCCCCTGATAAAGAACCTTGCCCCTATGTTGATAAGGACCAGGGCCTTATTCCGTGACCCTTGCCGGGTGGTTGAGACGTCCTTTTAATTTTTTTATTTTTTTTAAAGTGTGTGGTGGGGGAGTAGCTTATGTAGAAGGGGCAGAACTTGGGATGGGGTCACTTCAAACTGGAGAATGATGTTGAGATTAATAAATTCTGCACCTCACCCCCTGGAGTACGTCCCACTTTGGTTAAAACTTTCCTTTTTCCCTAATCCAGCGATTCTTCCTGAGGTCCTTCCAGGCAGCTGCTTTTTATACTTTGCATGCATGGCACGGTCTATTCATTTCTATAGGGGAGCCATACTGCTGGAGGCTGCCCTGAGTACATCTACCCACAGGAATAAAAGGGGCCATGGGGTGCATGCAAAGTATGAGGAGGAGCTGGATGGGACCTTATCCGAGGGAAAATCTCTGGATCCTGGAGGGGAGGATTATCCAAGGTGGGCTGTACTCTAGGGGGTGGAGGAGGATTTTTTAAAGGACAGCTTCACGGAAGGTAGAAGTCAACAATACAACTTGTCCCCATCTAAAAGTAAAAATTTACACAAATCAGCCATGACATTTTGACCACTGACAGAAAAATTGAATAACATTGATATCTCATTACAATGGCACCTGAAATTGTGTGGGATATATTAGGCAGCAAGTGAACATGTTGTCCTTACATTTGATGTGTTGAAAGCAGAAAAAATGGACAAGTGCAAAGATTTGAGGGACTCTGACAAGGGCAAAATTGTAATTTGTCTAGACGTCTGGGTCAGACCTACTCCAAAAGTGCAGCTCTAGTGGGAAGTTCCTGGTCTGCAGCGGTCAGGAGCGACCAAAAGTGGTCCAAGGAAGGAGAACTGGACAACCGGGAAGAGGGTCATGGGGGGCCAAGGCTCATTGATGCACATAGCGAGGGAAGAGGGAAGGAGGTGGGGGAGCGAAGGCTCATTGATGGAGGTGGGGAGGGAAGGCTCATTGATGGAGGTGGGGGAGGGAAGGCTCATTGATGGAAGTGGGGAGGGAGGGCTCCATGATGGAGATGGAGAGGGAAGGCTCATTGATGGAGGTTGGGGGTGGGGGAGGGAGACTCATTGATGGAGGTGGGGGGGTGGAGGCTCATTGATGAATGTGAGGAGGGAAGGTTCATTGATGGAAGTGGGGAGGGGAAGGATCAATGATTGAGGTGGGGAGGGAAGGTTCATTGATGGAGGTGTGGGGGGGTGGAGGCTCATTGATGGAGGTGGGGAGGGAAGGTTCGTTGATAGCGGTGGGGAGGGAAGGTTCATTGATGGAAGTGGGGAGGGGAAGGCTCATTGATAGAGGTGGGGAGGGAAGGTTCATTGATGGAAGTGGGGAGGGGAAGGCTCATTGATAGAGGTGGAGAGGGAAGGTTCATTGATGGAAGTGGGGAGGGGAAGGCTCTTTTGATAGAGGTGGGGAGGAAAGGCTCATTGATAGAGGTGGGGAGGAAAGGCTCATTCATGGAGGTGGAGAGGGAAGGCTAATTGATGGAGGTGGAGAGGGAAGGCTCATTGATGGAGATGGGGAGGGAACACTGGCCTGTTTAGTCTGATCCAATAGAAGAGCTACCAGAGCTCAAATTGCTGAAAAAGTGAATGCCGGTTCTGATAGAAAGGTGTCAGAACACACAGAGCATCGCAGTTTGTTGTGTATGGGGCTGTGTAGCCGCAGACTGGTCAGGGTGCCCATGCTGACCCGAGTCCACAGCCAAAAGTGCCTACAATGATGATATCACCAGCATACATGCATATTGGAAATCCACAGCATTCTGGTCATAACCTCATGTGAAGAGCACCTATGCCAGTGGTTCTCAACTCCAGTCCTCGGGACCCACCAACAGGCCAGATTTTAAGTATTACCTTGGGGAGTTGCAGACTAGAATTCTGCAATCGCTGAGCAGCAAATGATATCACCTGTGATGTATTTCAGCTATCTTGCAAACCTGGCCTGTTGGTGGGTCCTGAGGACTGGAGTTGAGAACCACTGACCTATGCTGAGATGAGGGCAGAAGAAGGGATAGGAGAACTAAGCTCCAAGACATAGTTAAGATGGTGCCAAGAACACCTAAGGGCCTACACCATAAAACTTAGTAAGGACTATGTTACAGGTCTTTGGAGCATTTATGAGCAATTTGCTGAATTATTGTAACGGGGTTCCAATTTTTTTGGGCAATGAAGTGGCATCATCACTGCCACTTTAAGACTAAGTAGCAACGTTAAACCACCAATTGAAACATCGATGCATCTGAAACTGTTGTTGGTATTTATTGTGAACAGGTTTTATGTTCCACAACAGAAGAGAAAGGGAGGCCAGTCTCATAATTGACATTCCGAAACATTGCAAAGCTGAATTGTCTGGTGTTCTGTTCCCGGGAACACTCTGTCTCTGTTCACCGTTCTCCGCAACAAAAGCCCACAAAACAATATCCCCCTTACCAAAGTCAGAGAATGTTTTTGTGTCCGCACAATAAAGAACAGCGCTGCGCTGGGCATGATGTCGGGGTCACAACTAATGTATCATTATTTCAATAATTGCCGAGCTCCCAGGAGATACCAGACCACACATTGCATCCAAACCTCACAACTTTCAAAAAAAGAATTCAGGCCTTAAACTAAAATCGTTCTACAATACATGTGAATATTAATGCAGCAACTAGGAGTATCAGCTCTATAAAGTGTGTTTTACCTGCTAACCTTGAACGGTTTGGCTTTGGTAGAAATTTTATTACAAGTTACTGTATTTTGAACCAATGGCTTGAGAGATTTGAGAGAAAAATCATGTTACTGAGCCGATCCAAATATTCTGTGGCACTCGGCAGAGGTACCCTCTGTCATCACCCCTGCTGTTTGCCATTGCAATTGAGCCTTTGGCAGTTTTAATTAGACAAGATTTCATTATCCATGTTAGCTGGATTCATGCTTTGGAGAAAAAAAACATCACTTTATGCAGACACCATGTTGCTATATTTTGTGGATTCCTCTGGCTCGTTGACCAACACCCCTATCAGTTATTGCTGAGAATGGTGGTTAGTGTGCAACTAGTGTAGGTAAATATATTTTGTAACTCTTGGTGGTTGTGTGAGTTTGTAATTAGGTCGGGCTACTGTAGGTCAGTCTGGAGGGCTCTACAGGGCAGATCCCTGGTACCTCCCCCTGGTTCTAGAAGCTTGGCGAAGCTTCTGGAAGTTAGTGGGTGAAGGCCAGGAGGTCCTGATCTGCATACTCGAGGTAATTCACAATACCCAGGCAGAAGGGCCTGGCAGGGTGGCAGGATCAGCCCTTAATTATTGTGGATCCTGGCCAGCAGGGGAGTCACGTGGAAGATTGAGTGCTGGGTTTGTTGTCGTGAGGCCTGGAAGAGGGACTCCAGGTCTAGGGGGCCCTGCCTTCAGGCAGGAGCAGAGGAGAGGAAGGAGAGGAAGCCTAAGAGAGGAATCTCCTGTGCCTTTGGGTCTTGTGTAGAAGGCATCCTGGCTGGCATGGGAGGTTCTGGATAGCAGAAGGCCTGAACAGAAGTCTTGCCCATTGCAGCAGGAAGCAAGGAACGGTGTGAGTACCTCAGAACACCCAGGGGCATACAAGGGGAAAGAATGCTAGATGTAGCTGTTTCATAAAGTACTTGGCCACTGATCCATAGAGACTGTGGTTATTCCGGAGGGGATACAGTTCAGGATCTTCATTTTTGTATAAATAGAGAAGGAAGTTTGTCCTCATCTGATGTTTCTTCAAGTCAAGTTGGACATCCCATAATCCCTGTACCCTATCCAAGTTGTTTCCCCAATAAAACAACAAAAACAAGCCCATGGACTGATTTATTGTGTCTGGATGCTGTTGTGGAAATGTTTATTAATGTATGTTGTCAGATGTCCCCCGGTGTCAGATTTGCTGTAATACGCTCATGTGAGAGTATTCGCACATACAGACATTGGTGGAAGACCATTGGATGCGGAAACCTGCCTGTGGACATGGCAGATCTGTTTGCTCTTCTAAGGATGTTTGTTTATGCCTCACCAAGGGACTGGCCACTCCATGGCGATCGCATTTAAACTCCTAAGGAAGCAGATCTGCGTACATGGGAACCATAGCATAACCATAAAAAATTATGGCCCACTGAGCCATGATAGAGTATGACTCGTATACTCATTGGTAGCAGTGGGAATGTGCACACGATCCCATTCAGAGCCATGTGATGATTTATTAAAAAAGAAAAACTGAATTATCACATGAGCCTAAGTATTCAGACCCTTTGCTCAGTATTTAGTAGAAGCCCCTTTTGATCTAATACAGCCATGAGTCTTTTTGGGAAAGATGCAACAAGTTTTTCACACCTGGATTTGGGGATCCTCTGCCATTCCTCCTTGCAGATCCTCTCCAGTTCTGTCAGGTTGGATGGTAAACGTTGGTGGATAGACATTTTTAGGTCTCTCCAGAGATGCTTAATTGGGTTTAAGTCAGGGCTCTGGCTGGGCCATTCAAGAACAGTCACGGAGTTGTTGTGAAGCCACTCCTTTGTTATTTTAGCTGTTTGCTTAGGGTCATTGTCTTGTTGGAAGGTAAACCTTTGGCCCAGTCTGAGGTCCTGAGCACTCTGGAGAAGGTTTTCGTCCAGGATATCCCTGTACTTGGCCGCATTAATCTTTCCCTCAATTGCAACCAGTTGTCCTGTCCCTGCAGCTAAAAAACACCCCCAGAGCATGATGCTTCCACCACCATGCTTCACTGTTGGGACTGTATTGGACAGGTGATGAGCAGTGCCTGGTTTTCTCCACACATACCGCTTAGAATTAAGGCCAAAAAGTTCTATCTTGATCTCATCAGACCAGAGAATCTTATATCTCACCATCTTGGAGTCCTTCAGGTGTTTTTTTAGCAAACTCCATGCGGGCTTTCATGTGTCTTGCACTGAGGAGAGGCTTCCGTTGGGCCACTCTGCCATAAAGCCCCGACTGGTGGAGGGCTGCAGTGATGGTTGACTTTCTACAACTTTCTCCCATCTCCCGACTGCATCTCTGGAGCTCAGCCACAGTGATCTTTGGGTTCTTCTTTACCTCTCTCACCAAGGCTCTTCTCCCCCAATAGCTCAGTTTGGCCAGACGGCCAGCTCTAGGAAGGGTTCTGGTCATCCCAAACGTCTTCCATGTAAGGATTATGGAGGCCACTGTGCTCTTAGGAACCTTAAGTGCAGCAGAATTTTTTTGTAACCTTGGCCAGATCTGTGCCTTGCCACAATTCTGTCTCTGAGCTCTTCAGGCAGTTCCTTTGACCTCATGATTCTCATTTGCTCTGACATGCACTGTGAGCTGTAAGGTCTTATATAGACAGGTGTGTGGCTTTCCTAATCAAGTCCAATCAGTATAATCAAACATAGCTGGACTCAAATGAAGGTGTAGAACCATCTCAAGGATGATCAGAAGAAATGGACAGCACCTGAGTTATATATATGAGTGTCACAGCAAAGGGTCTGAATACTTAGGACCATGTAATATTTCAGTTTTTCTTTTTTAATAAATCTGCAAAAATGTCAACAATTCTGTGTTTTTCTGTCAATATGGGGTGCTGTGTGTACATTAATGAGGAAAAAAAATGAACTTAAATGATTTTAGCAAATGGCTGCAATATAACAAACAGTGAAAAATTTAAGGGGGCCTGAATTCTGCCTAAGAATGTGATGTGGTATGGGCTCCATGTATGCAGCAGTTGCCTAATGCCGCGTACACATGAGCGGACTTTACGGCGGACTTTGCCCGGCGGACTTTTCAACGTACTTTCCGACGGACTTTCTGAATGAACGGACTTGCCTACACACAATCCACCAAAGTCCGTCGAATTCGTACGTGATGACGTACGACCGGACTAAAACAAGGAAGTTCATAGCCAGTAGCCAATAGCTGCCCTAGCGTGGCTTTTTGTCCGTCGAACTAGCATACAGACGGCGGACTTTTCGACCGGACTCGATTTCAACGGATAAATTTTAAACAAGTTTCAAATCTAAGTCCGTCCAACTTTTGAGCAAACAAAGTCCGCTGGAGCCCACACACATCGAATTGTCCGACGAAATCCAGTCCGCCGGGCAAAGTCCGCCGTAAAGTCCGCTCGTGTGTACGCGGCATAATGCGACTAAATGCTGGAGGGTAGTTAGTGAGGTATAGTATGTGTAGCGTAGAGGCTAATTTGATGCCTAGGTAAGATAGCATCTGTCCATCCATTGCAAAGCCAAAGTTGGATTGAATAGCGGAGGTTATATTTTGAGGGAAGTTTATTGGGAGGGCAGAGCATTTGGAGAGGTTAACCCCCAGTCCTGAGATTTCTTGGAAAGTGCATAGAGTGGAGATGAGATTGGGCATAGACACTATCGGGTTAGTCAGGAACATTAGGACATCGTCTGCATACAAACTAAGTTTGAACTCCTGATCCCCCTTTAAATATCCTTTGATATTGGTGACTAGGCTGATAGAGCGGGCCAGGGGCTCGATGGCAAGGGCAAATAGAAGTGGCGACAAGGGGCACCCTTGTCTTGTACCCCTGCCTAGTGTGAAATATTCGGAGTTGCAGCCCGGAAGTCTAATCCGTGTGCGAGGGTGGTGGTAAAGTGCCCGGAATCCGTGGACAAAGGCCCCCAAGAAGCCAAATTTCTCAAGGGTCAGTTCGATATACGGCCATAGCGCACTGTTGAATGCCTTGTGAATATCAAGGCTCAGGAGTAGCACCCTGCGTGAGTGTATTCCAGCGTCTTGTATGATGTTGGAAGCAAGTCTGATATTGTCTGTGATTTGTCTGGTCGGGATAAATCCCGTTTGGTCCGGGGGGATTAAGGAGGTAATGATATTAGAGAGTCTGTCTGCTAAGATGCGGCCAAAAATTTTCAAGTCGGTGTTGATGACCGAGATTGGCCTATAGGTTTGAGGTAGGGAGTGGCCCTTGTTGGGTTTAGGGATCAGAGACATATTTGCCATAAGCATGTCGTCCGGGAAAATGTTGCCCTTAAAAATGTGGTTGAAGAGCGATTTTAGGTAGGGGATTAAGTTACCTTGAAATTTTTTATAGTATGGGGCTGAGTATCCATCAGGGCCAGGGGTTTCAGAGGGTTTTAAAGATTTAATGACATTAATTCGTTCCAAATCAGAGCAAGGGGCATTTAGCTCCTGGAGGTGTTTTTGTGTTAGGGCAGGGAGGGGTAAGTCCTCTAACCAAGTTTTGAGGGCGGGGTTTGGGGGTGAGGATGGTGCTGAGAGTAGTTCTGTGTAGAATTTAGAGAAAATTTGCAGAACCTCTGCAGGGAGAGATCAAATGACTTTTGGGACTTCTTAGTTTGTATGTGTGAGGGGGTTAGATGGATTGGTTGAGCTTTTTTGCAAACGTGGCTGAGGCTGAATTGCTATGTAACAGGAACTTGGCTCTCGACCATCTTAGAGATTTCTCAGTCTGTTCAGAAAAGAATTTTATCTAGTTCCAATCTATTGGTATTAATTTGCTGTAGTAGGTCAGGGAGCGTGACTTTGGGTGTGCTAGTGGTATTAAGGTCTGCGGTAAGTCTGGTGATGTCTGCCAATCTCTGCTTTTTCCTATTTGCCGCTATTTGGATCAGGTGCCCTCTAATTACCACTTTATGGGTAGCCCATAAGACTGTGGGAGAGATGTCATTTGTATTGTTGGTGGCAAAATATTCTTCCATGTGAAATTTGGGATACCAGAACTAGGTCTGTGAGGAGGGACTCTTTTAGTCTCCAACCAGCCACAGAAGGCTTAAGGCCCATGTGGGAGATGTTCAGGGAGACTACCTGGTGACGACCAAGGGCAGGAATGAATAGCTGCATTGGTAGAGTTTGCAAGGAGTATAGGGGTATAAAACAGGTAGTCCAATCTGGAAAAGCTGTCATGGGGGTGGGAATAAAAAGTATACTCTCGGGCCCCCACATTATGCGCCCTCCACGTGTCAACCAGATTGTGTGAGTGCAGCAGCGTTTTCAGGGTTTTGGGGAAGGCGTTGGTGGCACTGCCAGTTCTGCTTCTATCCAGGGCTGAGTGTGCCACCAAGTTGAAGTCACCTCCAAGCAGTAAATATGGGGAGGAATATTCGTCCAGGATCTGGAAAAAAGCTTTAAAGAAGGTTGCTTGAGAATCATTAGGGGCGTACACATTAGCTATCATGACCTTCTTCCATTGCAATGAGCCTTGAAGGATGATAAACCTGCTCGCTGGGTCTTTGTAAATGCTCTCAACATCAAACAATATGTTATTTTTAACAAATATCGCCACTCCTCAGGACTTGCACCCAAACGTAGTATAATGCCCTAGGCCATATGATCTGTCAAAGTATGTGGGGTGATTGGCCTCTGAGAAATGGGTCTCCTGTAGGGGTATGATGTCTGCATTTAAGCGTTTATAAGTTTTAAAGGCTTTTTTCCTTTTTTGGGGGGAGTTAAAACCCCTGACACTGAGGGAAATTACTCTAATACCCATTTTAAATGAGGGTGGCTATATAGGCATGGATGATTGGGGGAGGGTCCCAAGGAGCAGTCTGCCGGGAACTTCCACCCGGGTGGGGTGAGAGCACCCAGATCATGAAGTGAGTTTGTAATACCCATAAGAGGGCTGTATATAAATTGAGCCATAAGGGCAATAATACCCAATACTGCGTAGTTAGTGCAATCAAATAAAAAAGTCCCGTAACCAAAAAAGACAGAAACAAAATACATAATGAGAAAAAAAAAATAAACCATTGGGGTCGGGAGGGGATAGACCTTCCCGACAATAGGATAATGAAATAACTTGTCAGGTATAAAACTTCCTGAACAGTAGGACAATAGTGTCCAACACTCTTGACAACCTGCTGGGAAACAAATAAACCCAAAAGTTTTGTTCTAGAAAAAAGAGTAAATACGCCTTCAACCCTCTTTTTCCTCTCCTGTGGGTTTTAGCAAGAGTGGGGGGACAACCAAACGGACACTGCTGTGCACCGGGCACAGTGGGAAGCTGTCAGGTTGAAAAATGGTACAGAGAGAAGTAAATGTTCCGCAAGGAGGGGGGGAGTGAGGCTCAGATAATGGAAGGAGCCTGTCAGTTGTCACCTCCCCCATGTGTGTCGGTGGTACTCCTCAACCGTCAGGTGTAGTCCCATGTCCTGAAGAAAGAAAAAAGGTGTTGGGTCCAGAACAAGTGGAAAGTGGTGTTAGGTCAGTTTATGCGATCCCTGAGATCTTGCCTCTGTCTTCTGCGATCCCTCTGTGGTGAAGGGGTTGCCCAGATGGCTGAGGGGCGGGGGATGGAGGGCATCCTAGGAAGATCCTCTTTAACCAATAGACCCAGCTTAACCAGGAGCTCTTTCCCTTCTTGAATAGTGACCAATGTGTATGTTGTTCCATTATGTGGGACTTGGGGTTTAAAAGGGAATCCCCACCTATACCGGATTATAGCCTCTTGGAGTGGTCCCCTTGTTAAAGGGGGCTTCCAGATTCTGATAAGCCCCCCACCCACAGACCCCCACAACCACCGGGCAAGGGTTGTGGGGATGAGGCCCTTATCCCCATCAACATGGGAAAAAGGTGCTTTGGGGGGCTACCCCAAAGCACTCTCCCCATGTTGAGGGCATGTGGCCTGGTATGGTTCAGAAGGGGGGCGCTCTCTCGTCCCCCCTCTTTTCCTGCGGCCTGCCAGGTTGCGTGCTTAGATAAGGGTCTGGTATGGATTGGGGGGGACCCCTACGCCATTTTTTTTTAATTTTGGGAAAGGGTTCCCTTTAAAATCCATACCAGACCTGAAGGGTCTGGTATGGATTTTGGGGGGACCCCTACGCCCTTTTTTTTTAAATTTGGCACAGGGTTCCCCTTAATTTCCATATCAGACCCGAAGGGCCTGGTATGGATTTTAGGGGGGGCCTCCAGTCAATTTTTTTTTAAACTTTGGTTCGGGGTTCCCCTAATATTCATACTAGACCCAAAGGCCTGGTAATGGACTATATTGCCAAGACCCGACAATTTATTACAGACGCGATTAGTTTTAAATGACAATTTTTTCTTTAGAAATGTCATTTTGCTGTGGTACTGAATCTACTGTTCATGGGAAAAATGCGCCACTTTACAGGCATACTATAGACACCCCCCAGGTACAATATTTAAAGGAATATCTCATTTTTATTGTTTCACTTTCAACATTAAAAAAATCACTGCTCCCGAAAAAAAGTCCGTTTTTAATTGCATTGATCCATGTCCCCTGGGGCAGGACCCGGGTCCCCAAACACTTTTTATGACAATAACTTGCATATAAGCCTTTAAAATTAGCACTTTTGATTATTCATGTTCGTGTCCCATAGACTTTAACAGGTGTCTGTGTGTTCTGCTGAATTTTTTGCCTGTTCGCATGTTCTGCTGCGAACCGAACAGGAGGGTGCTCGGCTCATCCCTATCCCCTATCGGTGCTCCAACACTTCATCCCTCATATTGACCTAAACTTTTGGAAGTCCAGATATCTATACTCACATTTCAATCTCTCTCCCTACACTCACTTTACCTATATGCAGATTCGGTCATTTCTCTTGAGACACCCCTTACCTTACATCCCCTACCTATATTTAGAGCTACCAGCCTTGATATCTAAGTTTTTTCAAGACGTAAAGTGCCCACTAAAGCCGCATACACACGAGCGGAATGTCCGACAGAAAAAGTCAGACGGAATCTTTTCATTGTCTATTCCGATCGTGTGCATGCCTCATCGGACTTTTTTTTCAAAAATTCTGACGAACCTAGAAATTGAACATGTTCTAAATATTTCTGACGGAACCAATTCCTATCGAGAAAACTGCTCGTCTGTATGCTGTTCCGACGGACCAAAAATGGCGCATGCTCTGAAGCAAGTACGAGACGGAAGCTATTGGCTACTGGCTATTGAACTTCCTTTTTCTAGTCGCATCGTACGTGTTGTACGTCACCGCGTTCTGGACGGTCGGACTTTGGTTTGACTGTGTGTAGACAAGACCGCTTGAATGGAATTCCGTCGGAGTTCCATCGGAGAAACCTTCGGAGTTTATTCCGACGGCAAAACCGGTCGTGTGTACGCGGCATAAGAGGAATTTCCCTATTCTACAACATTTGTTACGCCCAAGATTCCTTCTCAAAATCCACAACTGTTCTCAAGTGGGAAGAAACCTTGGGCATGGTATTTCCAGATAATAGTTGGCAGTAAGCCTTCACTACCACATATGCCGCATCCAAATGTATGAACTATTGGTAACACTTTAAAAAAAAAACTGTGCACTCATGGTACCTTACTCCATACAAGCTCTCTAAGTTCTACCTTTCCCAGTCAGCTCTTTGCTTGCGAAATTGTGTAGAAACTGCTCAGCTCTATCACACTTTGTGGTCATGCAAATCAATACGTTCATTTTGGAACAAAATCTTCTCTATCCTATCAGATATTTGTGACCAAAACATTCTGCCTAACCCTGAGTTAGCCATTCTACACCTAAACATCCACAAATTTTCACTCAAAATGAGGGTAGCGATATTACAACATCTCCTGGCAGCGAAGCTCACTATTATGAGACTATGGAAAACATCCAACTCCCCATCTCCCTCTGATGCACCACTACTCTCAACCATCAGTGCGAGATGGAGAAACTGCTGGCGATCACCGACTCACTGAAATGTATAGAGAAAAATGGGCCATATGGCTGTCTAACTAAATGTACAACTGAAGTCTGACTACTTTGCATTCTAGTCCATGCTCTATTCCTCTCCATTACGGTGACTGGCTAGAATCCTCTCTCTTTTTTTTCTACCTCTTCTTTATATCCCCTTCTTCCCCCTCCTATGCCCTTCCCCTTTTCTTTATTTTCTTTCCCCCAGTTTATTCCTTTAAAGCTACAGTGAATACACCTCATCAGTGTACATCAAGTGCCTTGCATGTTAGTGTTTTTCTCTCCTATGTTTTTATTAGCTTGATATATTTGGGCCTACCCAGTTATGAGGTTTTATGTATTACCGGTGTATCCCTTAACAGCTATTGTGTGCTTTGTGATTGTACCACTTTGTTCTGCTTCAATAAAAACATATCGACAATAAAAAAAGTGTCTAATCTGTAGATATTTATAGAACTCTGTTCTGGGGAGAGCATAATTCTTTTGGAGGAATGAGAAGGACCAAAATGGAAGCTCTTTTGTCAGAGTCCAAGGTGACTATGTCATTCTCAACCCATATGGAGATGACTCGGGGGGGAACAAAAAGCTGGGGGGAAATCAGGGTCCCCTAAAAAGGAAGATAGTTTAGTTTGGGCAGTAGCAGTGAGAATTTTGTTCTATACAAAGACCATATATGGAGCGATTGACCAACCACTGCGTTAAGAGGTGATAGGTCTTTAGGGTGAGCAGAGCCCAACCATAGCAGGCCCGGAAGGTAGTATGGATCAATGGAGGTTCTTTCAAAGTGAAGCTATAGGACATTAGATGGCGAGGCATGCCACTGCGCCAGTTGGACCAGTCTGGCTGAAAGGAAATACATCCATAGATTCGGTAACCCTAGTCCTCCTAGGGTCTGTGGTCTGTACACCAACTGCTCAACCAGACAAGGTTTCTTAGATGAACTTATTCACCTCTCTTTGAGTCACCTGTATGGTCTGGCATGAGATGTATAGTGGGAGGGCCCAAAAATAAAATAAAAATAGTTTTGGGAATACAGACATCTTCACTGCCTGGACCCTGCCCAAGAAGGAGATGCGATATGGAGTCCATGTATGCATTGGTTGCCTGATGTGGGAGAACACCTGTGGGTAATTAGAGTAGTACATATTGCGGAGAGATGGGGCTAGTCTAATGCCCAAGTATGAGAGTGTTTCCCCACTCCAGGCAAAACCAAATTTAGCTTGAATGCCCAAAATCGAGGTCTGGGAGAAATGAATCGGGAGTGCAGAACATTTGGAAAGATTGTCCCCTCAGACCCGGCAAGCTGCCGAAGGTTTGTAGTATGGAGACCAAGTCAGTTAAAGAGACAACTGGATCTGATAAAAATAATAGGATGTCATCTGCGTACATGCTCAGCTTGAAATCTTGGTCTCTCTTCACATAACCTCTGATGTTACACTCTTCTGAGTCCTGAACCCTGTGCAATACCTAATCCTGAACCCTGTGCTATGTGAGTTACACATTCCTGTACCTTGCACCCCATTTGATTCCCAGGTTCTTAGCCTTTGCCACACCCAATATTTGACACTGCACATGCAGTTGTATGGAGAAAGGAGGAGTTACCCTGTTTCCCCGAAAATAAGACCTAGCGTGATTGCCGGTGATGGCTGAAATATAAGCCCTACCCCCCAAATAAGCCCTAGTTAAAAATTATTTTCAGGGTAGGGCTTATTTGGGGGGGTAGGGCTTATATTGCAGCCATCACTGACAATCACGCTAGGCCTTATTTTCGGGGAAACAGGGTAGTCCCTGCATCTATTCTCTGCCCTGTATACAGTATATAGATTAGTCTCAAAATGATTGTGTCATTGAATTTATAAATGAAGAGCCCGTGTGTTAGTGGAATGATTCAGAACCCGGTACGTGTCGGGCTTAGCTTACATGTGCGTCACGGCGGATTCTGATCAGCAGATTCCACACAATTACACTGTCAAGGAAATAATTGATTTCACACAAGAAAAATGAGAATCTATGAAATATGGATGGTGAATTCCATGATAAACCTTTCCTGGAAGGAGTCGGATGGTTCTGGGACATAATTACCAGAATATTTTGAACTTTACATATCGCAGCATCACTGACTCATAGAACATTCTAACATTGACAATGACATTTTCCTATACCACAGAAGAATAGATGTGAGGGGATTTTTAATTACTTGGACATCTTTTTCTCATGCTGAATATTCTTAGAGGATAATGCCATCGTATGGGGTCAGTCTATCTATTTGCTAATAATATCATGAGCAGCAAGTCTATGAAGAAATATCACCCAGGTGCAAAGAAGGGTCCTCCTAGACAGCCCAGAAATTGAACACTCAGGGCCCATTTAGTTCTCTATGGCACATTAATGCAAGCTACAGTGCCTTGAAAAAGTATTCCTACCCCTTGACATTTTTCACATTTTGTCAAGTTACAACCAAAAAACGTAAATGTAATTTATTGGGATTTTATGTGATGGACCAACACAAAGTGGCTCATAATTGTGAATTGGAAGGAAAATGATAAAATGTTTTCAACATTTTTTACAAATAAATATGTGAAAAGTGTGGGGGGCACTTGTATGGCAATACAAGTCAATACTTTGTAGAACCCCCTTTCTCTGCAATTACAGCTGCAAGTCTTTTTGGGGATATCTCTACCAGCTTTGCACATCTAGAGAGCAAGGCATGTACTGGCCATCGGGACTACCGGGAGTTTCCCAGTGGGCCGATGGCGCAGTGGGCCGGTCAGGTGCAGTCCTGGAGCCGCTCCTCTCGCACAGTGAGTGATCGCGATTTCACTCCTGTCAGGAGGAGCAGCTTCCGTCACTTGCTGGGGAGAGCATTAGGCTTTCTGCTCCCTCCAGCCTGCAGGGGGAGATAGACAGCCAGCCGACTTTCCTTCCTCTCTCCCCTTATCACTTGTTATCACATGACTGGAGAGAGGAACGAGAAGCTGCCTTCAAAACTGTGAGTACATGTGGGAGGGGGAGGAGAGGGAGGATATTCTGATGTGAAGCGGGCTGCTGATGGGGACTCTGATGTGAAGGGGGCTGCTGATGGGGACTCTGATGTGAAGGGGGCTGCTGGTGGGGACTCTGATGTGAAGGGGCTGCTGATGGGGACTCTCTGATTGGGACTCTCTGATGTAAGGGGGACGCTGTTGGGGACAGTCAAAATTTAAGTGGGCCGGTCATGATGAAGTCCAGGGCCAAAATTTTGTCCCAGTAGAGCCCTGCTAGAGGGGGACATTTTTGTCCATTCTTCTTTGCAAAATAGCTCAAGCTCTGTCAGATTGGATGGAGAGCGTCTGTGAACAGCAATTTTCAAGTCTTGCCACAGATTCTCAATGTGATTTAGATCTGGACTGTGACTGGGCCATTCTAACACATGAATATGCTTTGATCTAAACCATTCCATTGTAGCTCTGGCTGGATGTTTCGGGTCGTTGTCCTGCTGGAAGGTGAACCTCTGCCCCAGTCTTAAGATTGCCCTGTATTTGGCTCCATCCATCTTCCCATCAACTCTGACCCTGCTGAAGAAAAGCATCCTCACACCATGATGCTGCCATCACCATGTTGCATGGTGGGGATGGTGTGTTCAGAGTGATGTGCAGTGTTAGTTTTCCGCCACACATAGCGTTTTACCTTTAGGCCAAAAAATTAAATTTTGGTCTCATCTGACCAGAGTACCTTCTTCAATATGTTCCTACAACACCGTCAACTGCTCTACTGACACCGTCCACTGCTCTACTGACACCGTCCACTGCTCTACTGACACCGTCCACTGCTCTACTGACACCGTCCTCTGCCCTACTGACACCATCCACTGCTCTACTGACACCATCCTCTGCTCTACTGACACCATCCACTGCTCTACTGACACCGTCCTCTGCTCTACTGACACCGTCCTTTGCCCTACTGACACCATCTACTGCCCTACTGACACCGTCAACTGCTCTACTGACACCGTCCACTGCTCTACTGACACCGTCCACTGCTCTACTGACACCGTCCTCTGCCCTACTGACACCATCCACTGCTCTACTGACACCATCCTCTGCTCTACTGACACCATCCACTGCTCTACTGACACCGTCCTCTGCTCTACTGACACCGTCCTCTGCCCTACTGACACCATCTACTGCCCTACTGACACCGTCCACTGCTCTACTGACACCATCCACTGCTCTAATGACACCATCCACTGCTCTACTGACACCATCCTCTGCTCTAATGACACCATCCACTGCCCTACTGACACCATCTACTGCCCTACTGACACCGTCCACTGCTCTACTGACACCGTCCTCTGCTCTACTGACACCGTCCACTGCTCTACTGACACCGTCCACTGCTCTACTGACACCATCCTCTGCTCTACTGACACCGTCCACTGCTCTACTGACACCGTCCTCTGCTCTACTGACACTATCTACTGCTCTACTGACACTGTCCTTTGCTCTACTGACACTGTCCTCTGCTCTACTGACACCATCTACTGCTCTACTGACACCATCCACTGCTCTACTGAGACCATCCTCTGCTCTACTGACACCGTCCACTGCTCTACTGACACCATCCACTGCTCTAATGACACCATCCACTGCTCTACTGACACCATCCTCTGCTCTAATGACACCATCCACTGCCCTACTGACACCATCTACTGCCCTACTGACACCGTCCACTGCTCTACTGACACCGTCCTCTGCTCTACTGACACCGTCCACTGCTCTACTGACACCGTCCACTGCTCTACTGACACCATCCTCTGCTCTACTGACACCGTCCACTGCTCTACTGACACCGTCCTCTGCTCTACTGACACTATCTACTGCTCTACTGACACTGTCCTTTGCTCTACTGACACTGTCCTCTGCTCTACTGACACCATCTACTGCTCTACTGACACCATCCACTGCTCTACTGACACCATCCTCTGCTCTACTGACACCATCTACTGCTCTACTGACACCATCCACTGCTCTACTGACACCATCCACTGCCCTACTCACACTTTTTAAAACCTTTTTTAAATGCTTTTTAAATCACATCATTCAAACCTCACCTACACAGTGATTATCTAGGCCTTCATGCTACATGTGCAGCAGGTCACTATAACCAAAACTTATATATATATATATATATATATATATATATAGTTAGTCATTTTAATTACTAGCATATTATGGCTTATTTATCTACTGCATTTATCACACTTGAACTTCTCTCTCTAGGCAGGGAGCTGTGTGGAAAGAGAACTTCTCTCTGGAGTGTGGGGGGTGCCAAAGCTGAGTCTTTGCCCCGGGTGAAGGAACATCTAGCTTCGCTACTGGGTGGCACTGGTGGGCACTGGTTAGGAGCACTTGTGTTTACTGAGTGGGATGTCCCTCTTACAGAAGTGAGCAATCAGCTTTTTTTTTTCCTCACGCTGTCAGGGATCGGCCCTTTACTAGTTTCAAGGACTCGGTGATCACAGAGCGCTCCGCCTGCGCACTGCAAGGCGAGCACGGGAGAGTGTACTTGGACGCCCTCCCGGAAATCTAAGCCCGCGCTGTAGCCGTCTTTCGCGGGGCTTGGAGTGGTTAAAGTAGCACAGTGCTGAATATCAAAAAATGGCCTGGTTCATCAAGGGGGTTAAGTGGTTAAAACAAATCTGTCTTGAGGGAAATAGGGGTGGCCATTGATGCACACCAGAAAAGCACTTCTGGCTTTTTCAGTAGGCCCAAGTCCAGGTCATTGACCCCAAAATAAAAAGCATTGAAGTCAGAAGGTCAGTTTATCATCCAAGACTAACATTTACAGGAAGTAAGTTGTTAATGAAAGTAGAAGGTTTCTGCTGTTCTCTTCCGCTCTACACGGTCTGCTGCCTCGTTTTTGTTGCCGAACATCCCCGGAGTAAATAGGAAAACACGGTATGTTACAGGCCACAGCCGGTGAAACGCGTGGCCCAGCAATAGAAGTCTTCTCTGCAAAGGTCACAGCGAGTGTTTTAGCCCTGAACACAATGTGAGATGTTTGTTTTGTACGGCACGCTCAGACGGAAAGGTGAGATTAATTCAACATTAATTAGTCTATTTCTTCACAGAATTTTTAACGCAAGATTAAAACAAATAAACAAACCCAGAGGTATCTGATAAATTAGGTGGCAATGAATGGAATACACCGAGCAGCTGTTCTGAAGCATTCATGAAAAAAATCTGTGGACTAGTAAAGATGGTTTGCCAGCTAAATGCTCTATTTCTGTATATTGTGTGGAGATATCTACATTACTTATCAACCATAAGATAAACTCAGATGTCTAAAGTATTCTTTATCAACCTTTCCAGCATGGAGGAACCCTTGAAATAACGTTCTGGGCTCAAGAAACCCCAAAAATGACTATACATCACCTTGAAAAAGTATTCATACCCCCTGAAATTTTCCACATTTTCTCATGTTACAACCAAAAACGTAAATGTATTTTATTGGGATTTTATGTGATAGACCAACACAAAGTGGCACATATTTGTGAAGTGGAAGGAAAATGATAAATGATACAAATAAATATGTGAAAAGTGTGTGGGGGAGGGGCATTTGTATGGGAGTCAATACTTTGTAGAACCCCCTTTCTCTACAAGTCTTTTTGGGGATGTCTCTACCAGCTTTGCACATCTAGAGAGGACATTTCTGCCCATTCTTCTTTGCAAAATATCTCAAGCTCTGTCAGATTGGATGGAGAGCGTCTGTGAACAGCAATTTTCAAGTCTTGCCACAGATTCTCAATGGGATTTAGGTCTGGACTGTGACTGGGCCATTCTAACACATGGATATGCTTTGATCTAAACCATTCCATTGTAGCTCTGGCTGGATGTTTCGGGTCGTTGTCCTGCTGGAAGGTGAACCTCCGCCCCAGTCTCAAGTCTTTTGTAGACTCTAACAGGTTTTCTTCTAAGATTGTCCTGTATTTGTCTCCATCCATCTTCCCATCAACTCTGATTATTGCTCTCCTTGCCTGTGGATGGCCATGTCTTGGTAGGTTTGAAGCTGTGGATCTCTGCAGTTCCTCCAGAGTTACCATGGATCTCTTGGCTGCTTCTCTGATGAATGCTCTCCTTGCCCGGCCGGTCAGTTTAGGTGGACGGCCATGTCTTGGTAGGTTTGCAGTTGTGCCATACTCTTTCCATTTTCGGATGATGGATTGAACAGAGCTCCGTGAGATGTTCAAAGCTTGGGATATTTTCTTATAACCTAATCCTGCTTTAAACTTCTCCACAACTTCATCCCTGACCTGTCTGGTGTGTTCCTTGGCCTTCATGATGCTGTTTGTTCACTAAGCTTCTCTAACAAACCCCTGAGGGCTTCACAGAACAGCTGTATTTATACTGAGAGTAAATTACACACAGGTGGACTCTATTTACTAATTAGGTGACTTATGAAGACAATTGGTTCCACTAGATTTTAGTTAGGGGTATCAGAGTAAAGGGGGCTGAATACAAATGCCCCCCCCCCCACACACACACACTTTTCACATATTTATTTGTAAAAAAAAACTTAAAAACATTTATCATTTTCCTTCCACTTCACAATTATGTGTCACTTTGTGTTGGTCTATCACATAAAATCCTAATAAAATACATTTACGTTTTTGGTTGTAACATTACAAAAATATGGAAACTTTAAGGGGTATGAATACTTTTTCAAGGCAATGTATGTCACACACTAATGTGCTTTGGGCTAACCAATTGTATACCTACTGTAGATACGTTTATAAACAGCATGGGAGACCAGTGGATAAATCAAGCTCACAGCTGGTGGGCTTGGGTGTCGGCTTTAACAGCCGGTGATGGGCTTTTCAATAAAAGTGATCCATGTGGTCCTAGATTACTTTTATGGGGCCCTCAAAGTGCGCTCCCCCCAATCGGCAGCACGGGTGATGGTTCACAGGCTCTCCGGTTCCTCTGAGGAACACAGGACAGCAGGGAACATCTTCCAAAGTGAAAGTAGGAGGAACTCTGGGAACATCCAATCCCTGATTCCTCCTGCAACTAATGACCCCAGAAACAACTTGTATATGGTTAGTGTTACGTTTTTAGTTGTAACATGACAAAATGTGGAAAATGTCGAGGGGTGTGAATGTTTTTTTCAAGGCACTGCACAGTTCCTTGCAAAAGTATTTATCCCCCCTTGGCATTTTTCGTGTTTTGTTGCTTCACAACTTGGAATTACCATGGATTGTTTGAGGATTTGCATTATTTAATATACAGAACAGAACGTGCCCACAACTTTGAAGATTTTTTTTTTTTTTTTTTATTGTGACGCAAACAACAAATAGGACAAAATAACAGAAAAAGTCAATGTGCATAACTATTCACCCCCCTACAGTCAATACTTTGTAGAGCCACCTTTTGTGGCTATCACAGCTCCAAGTCTCTTTGGATAAGTCTCTATGAGTTGCCACATCTTACCACTGGGATTTTTGCCCATTCCTCCTTGCAAAACTGCTCCAGCTCCTTCAAGTTGGATGGTTTGCACTTGTGAACAGCAATCTTTAAGTCTGACCACAGATTTTCTATTGGATTGAGGTCTGGGCTTTGACTAGGCCATTCCAACACATTTACGTGTTTCCCCTTAAACCACTCAAGTGTTGCTTTAGCAGTGTGTTTGGGGTCATTGTCCTGCTGGAAGGTGAACCTCCGTCCTAGCCTCAAATCACACACAGAGTGCTACAGGTTTTGCTCAACAATATCCCTGTATTTATCACCAACCATCTTTCCCTCAACTCTGACCAGTTTCCCAGTCCCGACTGCTGAAAAACATCCCCACAGCATGATGCTGCCACCAACATATGATCACGGTGTGGATGGTGTTCTTTGGGGTATGTGATGACATATAATCACACACACGGGTTGGACTTGATGGACTTGTGTATTTTTTCAACCTCACTGAAATGCTTTTCGTCTATCTATTAAGTTCTCGTGGTAAAACCAGGGAAGCGTAGACTTCTGAAGTGTATCAATGCTTTACTAAACAGGGAAAAATCTGCACATGCAAACTGTAGGATGAACAATACAACACAACTTCTGGCTTACAAAATATGCCTACAAATATACGCATGTACAATATGTACACATTAAGTAAGCTAAACAGTTACTCAACTTAGGGGTCAAGATGTCTTTCATAGTTCCTTGCTCAGAGTCCAACTCACAAAAGCGTCTCCAAAGCTATCCAGTTTCCGGCAGCCATGTCTTTCTCTTCGTCCTTCCAAACAGATGTGATGTCCAAACACATGCTTCTTTCCAACTCTCCCCAAGCCCCTCCCAACCATTTCCTGCATATACCAACTTCTTCTGCTCAGCTCCAAAACCTATCCATCTGGTGTATTTGTATATCAATGGAGGGGGAAGGGCCTCTGTAAACATATGCTCTTACCAAACCTAACTCTATATTATTGCTATCAAGACAATACAAATGGCTATAGCAACATACTCACCTACTATGCAGCTATGTAACTATGATGTGTTGGGTTTGCGCCAGACATAGCGTTTTCTTTGATGGTCAAAAAGTTCAATTTTAGTCTCATCAGACCAGAGCACCTTCCTCCATACATTTCGGGAGTCTCCCACATGCCTTTTCCCAAACTCAAAACGTGGCATTTTGTTTCTTCTGGCCACTCTGCCATAAAGCCCAACTCTATGGAGCGTACGGCTTATTGTGGTCCTATGTACAGATACTCCAGTCTCTGCTGTGGAACTCTGCAGCTCCTCCAGGGTTACCTTAGGTCTCTGTGCTCCTCTCTGATTAATGCCCTCCTTGCCCGCTCCGTGAGTTTTGGTGTGCGGCCGGCTCTTGGCAGGTTTGCTGTTGTGCCATGTTCTTTCCATTTGGTTATGATAGATTTGATGGTGCTCCTAGGGATCATCAAAGATTTGGATATTTTTTTATAACCTAACCCTGACTTGTACTTCTCAACAACATTGTCCCTCACTTGTTTGGAGAGTTCCTTGGTCTTCATGGCAGTGTTTGGTTAGTGGTGCCTCTTGCTTAGGTGTTGCAGCCTCTGGGGCCTTTCACAAAGGTGTGTCTATGTAATGACAGATCATGTGACACTTAGATTGCACACAGGTGGACATCGTTTCACTAATTATATGACTTCTGAAGGTAATTGGTGGCACCAGAACTTTTTATGGGCTTCATAACAAAGGGGGTGAATACATACGCACATGACAATTATCTTTTTTTTATGTCTGAAAAATTGTTTTATGTATATATTTTTCTAATTTTACGTCACCAAATTAGACTATTGTGTTCTGATCCATCACATATAACTCATATTAAAAAAACAACATTGAACTAAAGGCTGTAATGTAACAAAATAGGTAAAAAAAAGCCAAGGGGGGTGAATACTTTTGCAAGGCACTGTATATACAGCTCAAAGTTCATTAGCCCTAATCTATGGTTACCATTAGTCGCCCAGAATAGATCTTGGAAGCACCATCTTGGTTGAGCACATCATTGACAAAAAAGGCCCTCCATTCCATTGATTGCACATTCCATGTAATTTCTCCAACTCAGCAACTCCTTTGACACACAATTTCAAAAGCTTGTTTACTACTATTGAATATCATAAAGACATATGAAAGCCGAGTACTGCTGCTTTGATATTTTTTCCTTCCTGCCTTTGTTATCTAATTGTAGAGTTCATGGACTAAATCCAGCTAGAGGTTGAAGGAATGTTATCAGAGAGGGGCCAAGGATGTTCTTTAATCCCAGCCAGATACAATGTGACGTAAAAGTACATTTACCCAAAGAATGTCAAGGTAAATCATTGATCTCAAACTAAATAGTTTACTTATGTCACACTAATGTTATGTAGCGGTCTTTCTTCCCGAGGTAGCGGGGCATTTTATGAGGAATGATTGCACAGTGTGAATAAATTCCCTTTCTCTCATATATTTTACACCTGGCATCAGAATATTATGTTTCTTTGTTCTGTTTTTTTTTAAATATTTTTTTCTGTAGCATGGTTGCAAAATTTTGAATCGATTTCATCCTTCTAGACATGTGCGCTGCCGAAACATGTGTTTGTTTTAGTTTTCATTTCATTTGCTTTGTTTTTCGAGTCATTCATTATGATCGCAATTTGTAAATTCGAAAATTCGTAAATTTGTAAATATGAAATCCGAAATTCCATAAATAATAAAGAAAATACAAAAAGTCAAAATAATATCTAACCAAAAGGGATGAGCCGAACACCATCCCCCCCCACCCCCCAGTTCGGTTCGCACCAGAACCTGCGAACAGACCCAAAAATTTGCGTGAACTTTAGAACCCCATTGACGTCTATGGGACTCGAACGTTCGAAATCAAAAGTGCTAAATTTAAAGGCTTATATGCAAGTTATTGTCCTAAAAAGGGTTTGGGGACCCGGGTCCTACCCCAGGGGACATGTATCAATGCAAAAAAAAGTTTTAATAACGGCCGTTTTTTCGGGAGCAGTGATTTTAATGATGCTTAAAGTGAAAAAAAAAGTGAAATATTCCTTTAAATATCGTACCTGGGGGGTGTCTATATTATGCCTGTAAAGTGGCGCGTATTTCCTGTGTTTAGAACAGTCCCTGCACCAAATGTCATTTTTAAAGGAAAAAAAGTCATTTAAAACTGCTTGCGGGTTTAATGTCATGTCGGGTCATGGCAATATGGATGAAAATCAGTGAGACAAACGGCATAGGTACCCCCCAGTCCATTACCAGGCCCTTTGGGTCTTCTATGGATATTAAGGGGAACCCCGCACCCAAATTAAAATAAGGAAAGGTGTGGGGCCACCAGGCCCTATATACTCTGAACAGCAGTATACAGGCGGTGCAAACAAGACAGGGACTGTAGGTTTGTTGTTAAGTAGAATCTGTTTGTAATTTTGAACGGGTACATTTTTAACGTGTTTAGCTCCAGCCAAAAAATCTATTTTAAGCTTTTTGGAAAACATAGGGAAGGGTTATCACCCCTGTGACATTTGTTTTGCTGTCTGTGCTCCTCTTCATAAGATTTCACCTCACTTTCTGTCCCAATGACAATTTTTTTTGACAATTTGGGTTTTTTTGTGAAACAAGGATTGGTGATAAAGCATCAGTGGAAAGGAGAAAAGTTTTTCCCATATTAACTCTTACAGGAGAGAATTTCCCTTCCTATGGGGTAGATTTCATCTCACTTCCTGTTGTCTCCTTCCGTTTGCAAGTAGGAGTCGTTTGTAAGTTGGATGTTTGAAAGTAGGGGCCTGCCCTATATACTCAGCAGAAATTTGGGCCTTAGGTGTTGTTGTGGCCACAACACTGTAAGCGCTCACAGGGCCCTGCTGTGAAATATTAGATCAAGAATTGTAATTACACGCCCCTGTTGAACAGGGGCAGAAAAATTGGGCCTTAGGCACTAGTGCTGGTGCCACAACACTGCAACCCCTCACAGACACTCTAGTTGGAGATGCAGGAATGAGCCCTCCTGCAAAATATTGCATCAAAAATTGTAATTACACGCCCCTGTTAGACAGGGGCTGAAAAATTGGGCGTTAGCCACTGATGGCGGTGCTCAGAACCAAAAATGTTCTTACAAGCTATCAGCATGATCATTGAGGAGGAAGAGGATAGTCACTCAGCATAACAGGATAGTCACTCAGCATCAGCATAGGCAGTCTTAAAGGGATCTGACATTTCAAAAAAAATTATTCGGTTACATCAGCATCAGGTGCTTGGTAGCTGGTGGTGATCAAAGACTGATTCATTTTTATGAAGGTCAGTCGATCGACCGAGTCGGTGGACAGGCGCACCCTGTGATCGGTTACAAAAACTCCAGCAGCACTGAATGTAGGTTCCGAAAGAACGCTGGATGCAGGACAGGCCAGTAGCTCAATTGCATATTGTGCAAGCTCTGGCCAGTGATCCATCCTCAAGACCCAGTAACCCAGAGGATTTTAGGTGGGAAAGGTGTCCAAGTCAGATCTTGCCCCTAGGTATTCCTGCACCATGTAAAACAGACGCTGGCGATGGTTGCTGGAACCGATCATACCTTGGGGCTGTGGATTAAAAAATTGTCTGAACGCATCGGTCAGACGGCCACCTTCTCCACCGCTCCTTCTTTGACTGACCTAAGCCTCAGCAACACGTTGTTCAGAAACAGGATTTTGTAACCTCCCAGTCTATGGGAACGCGTTGCACAGACCATTCTGCAAGGCCTCCCGAAGATGTTTCATCCTCTGCTCCCTCTGCAACCTCAAGATAAGGTCCGCAACCTTACCCTTGTAACGTGGATCAAGGAGGGTTGCCAGCCAGCATTGATCCCTCTCCTTGATACCATGAATACGAGGATCCTTCTGCAGGCTTTGCAGGATCAGGGAGGCCATGCAGCGTAGGTTCGCTGAGGCATTCGGTCTCTAGTCCTCTGGGTCACTAAGGACGACATGGTCCGTAGCCACCTCCTTCCAGCCACGTACAAGTCCATGTGTTTCTTGGGACTGATCCCTTAAAGACTGCTGCTGATGCTGAGTGTCAGGCTCCACCTCCATGCTGACACAATTCTCCTCCTCCTCCTCCTCGTCCTCTTCCTGTGTGATCGGTGGGCACGCAGGAACACTGTCTGGATAAAGGGGGCCTTGAGAGCTAAGGAAGTCCTCCTCTTCCTGCCTCTGTTCTGCCTCAAGTGCCCTGTCCATTATTCCACGCAGCCTGTGCTCCAACAGGTGGACAAGGGGGACAGTGTCACTGATGCATGCACTGTCACTGCTCACCATCCTCGTGGCCTCCTCAAATAGGGACAGGATAGTGCATGCATCCCTGATCATGGTCCACTGGCGTGGGGAAAAAAAAACAAGCTCCCCTGACCCTGTCCTGGTGCCATAGTCACACAGGTACTCATTGATGGCCCTCTGCTGCATGTGCTGCCGCTGCAGCATGGCCAACGTTGAGTTTCACTTGGTGGGCATGTTATAGATTAGGCGGTTCTTGGGCAGGTTACAGATTAGGCAGTTCTTGGGCAGGTTAAATTCCTTTTGGAGGTCAGCCAGCCAAGCACTGGCATTATATGACCGGAAATGCACATAGACTTTCCTGGTCTGCCTTAGGACATCCTGTTTGCCCAGGTACCTGCCCAAGAACCGCTGCACCACCAAGTTAAGGACTTGAGCCAAACAGGGCACATGGGTTTAGTTGGCCCTGTCGGAGGGCAGAGAGCAGGTTGGTGCCATTGTCGCAAACCACTATACCTGCCTTAAGCTGGCGTGGCGTCAACCACCTCTGAACCTGCCCCTGCAGATCTGACAGAATCTCTGCCCCAGTTTGGCCCCTGTCCCCCAAGCACACCAGCTCAAGCACCGGATGGCATTTTTTGGCCTGCGTACTTGCGTAGCCCCTTATACACCGCTGGTTCCGAGGACAAAGCACAGGAAGAGGCCATGGAGGAAGAAGAAGAGGAGGGGGTTGAGGAGAGAGGTGTGTCAGAATCACCAGTAGTAGCATTTTGGAGGCATGGTGGCGGAACAACCTCCAACACTACTGCACCTTGTCCTCCATCCTTCCCAATGCACCGTGAAAGATAGGTAGCGTCCCTGTCCATGCCTGCTGGACGATGAGTCAGCGGTAATATGAACCTCACTGCTGACCGCCCTGTCCAGTGAGGCCAAGACATTGCCTTCCACATGCCGGAAGGGGGCAGAGTCTACCAACTGAAAAGCTAGCAGTTGAAGTGCTAGCAATTTTGCCAAGCTAGCATTCAACCACTGGGCATGTGGATGGCTGGGAGTGAACTTCTTTCTGCGGTGCAGCAGCTGGGGCAAGGAAATTTGCCTGGTACAATCTGACGTTGGTGTACCGAAAGCAGATTGCCCACAAGTACTTGGCTGTGACACACCTAATTCTACACCTTCATTCCTCTCAGTGCAGGTCTCATAGAGGACTGAAGGTATAGTGGGGTTGGAGATCCCAGCTGATGAGGAGCAAGGAGAGGTCCTCTTTGTTCTTTGGTGGGGGTCCTTTAGGTATGCTTGCCAACGAACTGCATGGCAGGTCAACATATGTCTGGTCAAGCATGTGGTGCCCAAGCGGGTGATGTTTTGGCCACGCGAGATACGCTTAAGACATATGTTGCAAGTAGCAGCAGTGCGATCTGATGCACTCTTCTCAAAAAAGGCCCACACCAAAGAACTTTTGGAATAACGCGCAGAGACAGCAACGCCCTGCACATGCAGAGCTCTGCGGGGTGATGCAGTTGGTGTGCTGCCCTTAAGCTGGCCCCTGGAGGGCATCCTGCCTCGTTGGTGATGTGCCTCCTCCTCCTCCTCCTCCCTCCTATCAGGCACCCATGTGGAGTTAGTGACCTCATCATCCCCTCCCTCCTCATCACTGGAGCAAACCTGGCAGTATGCTGCAGCTGGGGGAACATGACTGCCAGATTGCTGTCCTTCTTGGGCACCCCCTCTCTCTGGGCTCACGTTACTGGCTTCCTCTAGCTGAGTACCATCATTGGAACCTTCAAAACGCTGGGCATCCTCCTGGAACATGAACCCAACACTGTGGTCAAACAGTTCGGGGGACTCCTCAGGAGGATATGGTGGGGCTAGGGAAGGAGTGACTGATGCCATTGAGCCGAGGGGAGAGGCCGCGTTGGCAGCTGCTTTGCCAGACAAAGTACCCTGAGCCTGGGTGAGAGAGGATGAGGAGGATGAGGATGGCTTGGTCATCCACTCTACCAAGTCTTCCGCATGTTGCGGCTCAACGCGGCCAGCTCCAGAAAAAAGGCCAAGCGTGTCCCACGGCCACGTGCTGATGGGGATGCACCATGTCAACGACCAACACTGTTGCCTCTAGACACAGAGCCTGCTTGCCCTCTTTTATTGGCTTGTGACTGTCTGCCTCTCCTTGTTGGCCTTCCAGACATACTAATGGCCTGCAGTGAGATGTAGCTGCACAAAACTGGGAACTGATTATACTGCAGCTAGCAGAATGCCTGGCTGTGGTATTCATAGGATCAGAAGAAGCACACAAGCACTTGTCTTCAGGTAGCTATAGGTGCAACTGTGCAGGGTACACAGTACACTAACTGTAAATACTGTAAAAACACCTGCCTGCCTGTCAGTATATTAGAAAGAGAATAACAGGAACGGATCTAGCTAAACTAAATACAGTGTATATATATATATATATATATATATATATATATATATATACACAACACCTGGGATGCATATATATACGCAATACACTGTAAGTGCAGCTAACTGACTCGCCTGCTACTCTATCTAACTTAAATCAAATGACACTGTCTCTCTCTCTCTGTCTAATTCTCTCCACCGCCGCAACACACTACACAAGGCCGCCACGCAGGCGGCCTTATATAGTGTGGGGCGTGTACTAAACCCCTGAACCATAATTGGCCAAAGCCACCCTGGCTTTGGTCAATTACGGCTCTCTGTGCAGACGGCGCTGTAATTGGCCAAGCATGCGGGTCATAGTGCATGCTTGGCCAATCATCAGCCAGCAGTGAATTATGGGCCGTGACGCGCCACTAGAAGTTGACGCGAATGGCCCATAACATTCGCAATTCGGCATGGGTTCGACTCGAACTCAAAGCAAATCCCTACTAACTAACTAACTAACTAAAAATAACTAACTATAAAATTATAGGTATTGGAATTTCCTTTCAAATTTGGCTGTTAGTGAACTTCATCCTTCTAGACATGTGCACTGCTGAAAAATTTGTTCGCTTTTGGTTCTCGTTTCATTTTTGTTTATTTTATTTTTTTAGCTTTTCGGGTCATTCGTTATGATTGCAATTTTAAAACTCGTAAATTTGTAAATTCCAAAATTCGTAAATTCGTAAATTTGTAAATATGAAATCCGAACATCCAAAAATAAGAAAGAAAATACCAAATCCAAAAATTCTAAATAATAACTAGCTAACTAACTAATAATAACTAACTATTAAATTATAGGTATTGGAATTTTCCTTTCAAATTTGGCTGTCAGTGAATGTAACAAATACAAATTTATCCGAAGTTACGAATTATCCGAAATAACGAATGCCGCATCTAAACAAAAGGAACGGAATGAATTAATAATAAATAATAATAATAAAAAGTTTTCATTATTATTATTATTGTTAGTTATTATTATTATATGCATTCCATTCGTTTAGATGCGGCATTCGTTATTTCGGATAATTCGTAATTTCTGATAAATTTGTATTTGTTACGTTCACTGACAGCCAAATTTGAAAGGAAAATTCCACTACCTATAATTGAATAGTTAGTTACTATTTCAGATTTTTGAATTTTCGGGTGTTCGGATTCCGAAGAAATTAAACGGGTTTACGTTAATTCAGATATTTCTGAATTAACGAATTTGTCGAAATTCGCTAAAAAACTAATTTGGAACGGAACGAGTTGCACATGTCCAGCGGTTAAGGTACACAAACTTTTTACCTAACTTTTTAAACCCTACCTTCAACCCCAGCCTTTAAAGTGTCACTAAAACCACATCATAAAAAAAAAAAACGATGAATAAATGGTGTATCCCATGCTGTTCATATTCACTCATCACTATGAGATTCCTTTTCTGTATTCTGCAAAAATCCTGGTTGATCCTGCTGCTCTCTATCTCCCCCCTCTGTCCATGTCCCCAATCCAGCTAGGGATTTTGTAGAGCAGTGTTGGCAGCTCTGCACATGCTCAGTTTTTCAGTGCATTTATTACCCTGAGCATTAACTCCCTATTACATCTAAGCAGACCATGTGACTATATGTGAGTGTCAGGGAAATGGCCATGGAAGAAATGGCAATCTTGCCAGTAGTAGAGACGCATTCCCGCGCATGCGCATGTGTGCGCGCAAGGGCACACGGACACTCGGCGGGGCAAACCGGCGCGCATGTCTGCGTATGGCGTGACAGATGGGGTCCCCTGCTGGCCTATAAAAGACTGGTGCTGTCTGACCCAAGTTGCTGGATTGTCGTCAGCTTCCCTGTACTCCTGAACCTCTGCTTATCTCTTGGATTCCTCGTTGTAACCCGGCTTGTTCCAGACCTGCTTGTCCTCTTCTCCTGGCTTGCTCCTTGACCCTGCATCTGCTTGATCACCTGTGTATGACCCCGGCTTGCCTTACGGACTTGCTCTTGCTTCCTGCCTGATTACCAGTGCTTGACTCGGCTTGCCCTATGGACTCTTTTACTCATTACTGGCGTGTCATCCTCTGTTTGACCCTCAGCTTGGCTTCTACCGCTGTATCCTGAAAGCACGGTTCATCTGAAGCACGGTGGGAGTTTCTGGCAGCCTATATCTTGCCACACACGCAGTAGCCTTCACAAGGTGACTCTCCTCTTGGTCCATCCGGATCCTGCAGGCAACCCGTGCTTCTCTGGGCCCTATACCTACTGTTGCACTATCAGAGGTATATTGCACTGAGCCGCAAGGGGAGCCCCTCTCTGCATATTAGCTTTGGATCAGGTATGTGACATAGACTTACACATGTGGGCATATACACAGTGGTAAATGACAGTCTCACTTCCTCCTTCATGCCCACTAACCAGCTAAACACAGTGATTGATGGAGGCTTTACCTCCCTGTTATTCCAAGACACGGGCTGGAGGGGCGTGGCACAACCTGTGACTGGCGGAAATCCTACCATACCATGCTATTGCCACAAAATAATTTCAAATGTATACATTCATATGGCAATTTAAAGCTATTTATTGATATTATTTATTTATTTATTTATTTTTACTCTGTATTCCAAAGGCTATTTTTTTTTATTTTGAACATGTGACCAGCAGCAGAGAACTAGAAGCTCCTCCTGCCACTGTTTCCCTGCAGACAGGCTGGAAGAGAGCTGGGTCATGTGACAGCTGTATATCGATTAGGACAAAAAAGATACTTAGATGTTTTTTTTAATTGAATAGTTACAGTGCCGTCATCCACATACAGAAGGAGAAGGGACATTGTAAATGATGTAGGAAAAATGATCTGCACTGCGGTGGTTATGACTAAGGCCTTATAGGACGAAACACGTCAACTGATTTTATCTGCGTTTACACTGTGGCTTTTTAATAAAATGAAGATTTTTTTAAGAGCAACAACCGGAGTGCGGATCATTTTTCCTACATTACTCTACCCAGCCAGCGATTGTGGATCGAGCACCTATCTATGTGTTGTATGGGTAGTAGCACTAATTTTTCTGTTTGCACTTTGTAAATTATACTGTGTTTAGTATAACTTTAACTTCTAACTCATTCCATATTTTACCCTTAACTTGAGTCCTAATACTTGCCCTAATCCCTGCAAACCTACCCTTACCTTTGCTGGCATGCACGGGGGAACCGCATTCTACCAGTTTAAATTGAAGTGTTGGCATGATGGAATAGCTCTCTTGTTAGCACCCTTACTGTGGCCAAAGAACTACACTGGGCCCCACACTGGAAGGATAATTTCATCTCATCTGGCAGTGATACCTGTCCCGGCACAGCCCTTTAGACATGTTAAACTTTCTCTTCAACCCAAAGGCATGGAGGGAAGCTGCTGTATACATCACCACTTGTTTGTGCTGGACACGGTGCTCGGTTGACAATGGATCAGTCACTAGTCATGGGTTGGATGGTTGTGTGGGGCAAGTAGGAAGGCATTCTATCAGCAGGTTGTGCCCCCGGTATTAGATAATGGCGTTTCCACATGTAGACTTGGAAAAGTAGGAAGAAAGGAGTTCCCGGGGTCCAAAAGAATGCAAACTCGAAGGTAGGTTAAATGGTGTTTATTGATCATCAAGCTAACCTGTTTCAGAGAAAGAACTCCCCCTTCTTCGGGGCTATCAAGCAAACATGAAAAAAATGCACAGAAAACAAAGATGTAGCTCCCTGGGGTTTAGTCAGGGATCTCCTCACCAAATTCCTTGTCAGGAGTAGCTACTGAAGTTAATTGATAGAGATCTATTGATTTCTCCCTAAGTTTGGCCTGGTTGCACTTTTCTCTTCTACCACTAGATGGCCGGGAACTTGGTGGTATTAGATATGAGAAGGGCAACCCAAGGTCAGGTTATGGGTATATGGGGTATCTCAGCCAATGGGCAGGGGTTTTCTTGAATCCCTTGGCCTGCTGGGAAAACCTATATATTCGGGTGAGGTCAAGTTATCTGTGTTCTGTGCCACCTGGACGGCTGTCTGGGTGGACGTGTGTCGTACGCCCCAGGCTGCTAGGCCGGAGATTGGGCCTATCCTGGGGGCATCTGGCTGCCAGGCTGTGTGAGGGCCTATCCAGAAGTAAGAGAGCAGCATAAGGTTGGGACTGCGGCTTGCAGTCCAACCGAAAGTGACAGTTCTGTCGGCCGGAGAACCTGTCAGTGGTCTGAGGTGGAAGGGAAGCTGTCGCCACAAAAGGACCAACCACCCATACCAGAGACCACAGTGAGTAACTGGAGAAAGTACCGGAATCATATCCTCACCGAAAGGGCACAGTGGAGAATCGTGAAACTTCAGGCGGTGATCAAGTCAGGGACCCAACTTGCGAAGGAGACGCTTGCAGAACAGCCTTGTGTGCCAAGCCAAGGACCTCACCGGTTAGCAGGGGTGAAGCTTGAGAAGTATCTGGAGTGCCAAGCTAGGGACCCAGCAGGGAGGCGTGGGTGACACTTGAGGGAGATACCACCGCCAACCTGCGATCACAGCTGATCATAGATTGGAGTAAAGAGCCAATCACAGCTGATCACAATGTAAACACACTTTTCATACTTGTCACAGCGTGAGGAGAGGCGGTAACTGGCAAGTGTGAAAGGAGCATCTACACTGATCATCAGTGCAGCCTCAACAGTGCTAAACAGTGTCCATCAGTGCTGCCAATCAGTGCCTTCTTATCAGTGCCCATCAGTGCCACCTATCAGTGCCCATCAGTGCCACCTATCAGTGCCCATCAGTGTTGCATATTAATGACCACCACTGCCACCTATTAGTGCCCATCAGTGCTGCCTATTAGTGCCCTTCAGTGCCCCCTATTTATGTCCATTAGTGCCCTTCAGTGCCCCCTATTAATGTCTATTAGTGCCACCTATTAGTGCTCATCAGTGCCGCCTATTAATGCCCATCAGTGCTGCCTATCAGTGCAGCATCATCAGTGTCGCCTCATCAGTGCACATCAGTGCAGCCTTATCAGTGCCCATCATTGCCGCCTCATCAGTGCTCTTCAGTGCCACCTATTAATGCCCGTCAGTGCCGCCTTTTAGTGCAGCATCATCAGTGCCCATCAATGCCGCCTCAACAGTGCCCATTAGTGACACCTCATCAGAGCCTATCAGTGACGCCTCATCAAAACCCATCAGTGCCCATCAGTGCTGCCTCATCAGTGCCCACCAGTGTTGCCTCATCACTGCAGCCTTTTAGTGCCCATCTGTGCCGCCTCATCAGTGCCCATCAGTGTTACCTCATCAGTGCCATCAGTGCAGCCTCATCAGTGCCCATCAGTACCGCCTCACAAAGGTGAGAACTATGTTAGGGAGATCTTGCTCTTGAAGTTCTCATGACAAAGAGGTGACTTAGTGTTTTGGGTTCCATCCATCAATCAAGTTTTGGGTGGACCGACTCTCTCCCATCCTTTGAGACTTCTAATATTTCACGCTTTTCTCCTCTCATAGCCAGGCCTCACCTCTTCTCAGCTCTGCATAATCCGAGACCTTAAAGATTTAATGTTTAAAAAATGAGATACATGACTTTGGCTTTAAAAGTGAATTACAGCCGTCAAATAAAAGCCTGTACAGGAACATTATTGGGAATAAAACAAAATGGCATCACAAATGAATTTATGGAGCGCGGACCAGTAAATATACATTACGCTCGGTGCGGAGGAATCCGATTTCCAGTGACATTTATCTTTTCACATTTTTTTTTTTTTTTCATGTTTCTGAGAGGTGACCTGATGAAAGGTTCATCTATTTATCTCCGTCACATTCATGAAGACAGATGTGATGTAAACATAGAATGTGTTTATCAGTTTTTTTTTATTACATCGTTACTTACATCATTTTTATTTTTGAGTATCAATATGAAAAGAGTCCATTTCCTCAGAGTCCAGCTATATTATGTGGAGAAGCTCAAATAATATGTCCTCCAGAGAGTTTTTATACAGCTGACAATCGGGACTCCATTATTATGGCAACCGGATACCCAGTGCCAGTGGCGTAGCGTGGGGGGGTGCAGGGGGTGCCGTGGCCCCGGGCGCGACATTTAGGGGGGCGCAATTTCGTGCCAGTAGTGTCACTACTGGCTGCCGCCTCCTAATTTTATGTTCCCGTGTCCCCCATGTTAAGTGTCCGGCGCCCTGTGATTGGCCGTATGGGGGTCACGTGAGTGCTCCTGAAGTCCCGCCTCCGCCCATGACCCATTCGCGGCCGCTGTCTTCTCCTACTCTTATCCTCCGATCCAGGCAGTGAGGCAGGACAAGCAAGGTGAGTGTGAGTGAGAGTGAGACTCCCCCCCCTCGATTGGTATTACTGGCCCCGGGGGCGGGGGGGGATGACGAGAGAGAAAGAGAGAAATACTGTATGCAGCCCGGCAGCCGCAGGTCAGTGTATATGTATGGTGGTCAGCAGCGTCAGTCAGTCCTCCAAGGAGTTTCTTTTCCCTTCTCATGGCTTTAAATGTTGTGAAAGGCTTTCATTATACTGTCCTGCGGCTGCCTACAGTATTTCTCTCTCTCATTCACTGAAAGTGTCCATAAATGCACATCATTGCTTCAGACATAAAATAGTAAAAACATCACCACTGTGTTTATCATTTTCTTAGGCCCATTTCACACCGGGGGCGGCGTCGGCGGTAAAGTGCTGCTATTGTAAGTGCCACTTTACCGTTGGTATTCGGCCGCTAGCGGGGGCGGTTTTACCCCCCGCTAGCAGCCGAGAAAGGGTAAAAACCAGCGCAAAGCGCCTCTGCAGAGGCGCTTTGCCGGTGATATAGCTGCGCTGTCCCATTGATTTCAATGGGCAGGAGCGGTGTATACTCACTGCTCCTTCACCGCTCCAAAGATGCAGCTAGCAGGACTTTTTTTAGAGCCCTTTCACACTGGGGCAGTTTGCAGGCGTTATTGCGCTAAAAATACCGCCTGCAAACCGACCCGAAACAGCCGCTGCTGTTTGTTCAGTAGGGCTTTCACACTGAAGCGGCGTGCTGGCAGGAGAAGAAAAAAAACTCCTGCACGCCGCATCTTTGGAGCGGTGAAGGAGCGGTGTATTCACCGCTCCTAAACCGCTCCTGCCCATTGAAATCAATGGGACAGCGCGGCTATACCGCGGCTATAGCCGCGCTATACGAGCGGCCGAATACCGCTGCAATAACGACGGTAAAGAAGCGCTAAAAATAGCGATGTTTTACCGCCGACGCCCCCACCGCCCCTGCCAGCGCACCGCTCCAGTGTGAAAGCCCTCGGGGCTTTCACACTGGAGAGACAGGAGCGGCTGTTTCGGGACAGTTTGCAGGCGCTATTATTAGCACAATAGCGCCTGCAAACCGCCCCGGTGTGAAAGGGCCCTTAGGTTAAGTGATGCGCCTGCTAGGGTGATTTTTAACATTTGCTCTATGTGTGGATTTTTTTTGCTTTAATTAACCACTTCAGCCCCGGAAGATTTTACCCCCTTCCTGACCAGAGCACTTTTTGCGATTCGGCGCTGCGTCGCTTTAACTGACAATTGCGCGGCCGTGCGGTGTTGTACCCAAACAATATTGACGTCCTTCTTTCCCCACAAATAGAGCTTTCTTTTGGTGGTATTTGATCACCTCTGCGGTTTTTATTTTTTGTGCTATAAACAAAAAAAATTGCGACAATTTTGAAAAAAAAAACGCATTATTTTTTACTTTTTGTTATAATAAATATCCCCAAAAAATAATGAAAAAAACATTTTTTCCCTCAGTTTAGGCCGATACGTATTCTTCTATATATTTTTGGTTAAAAAAAAATCACAATAAGCGTTTATTGATTGGTTTGCGCAAAAGTTACAAAATAGGGGATAGTTTTATGGCATTTTTATTAATAATTTTTTTTTACTAGTAATGGCAGTGATCAGCGATTTTTATTGTGACCGCGACATTATGGCGGACAAATTGGACACTTTTGACACATATTTGGGACCATTGTCATTTATACAGCGATCGGTGCTATAAAAATGCACTGATTCCAGTGTAAATCACACTGGCAGAGAAGGGGTTAACCACTAGGGGGAGGGGTTAAGTCAGTACTAGGGAGTGATTCTAACTCTAGGGGGGATGGGCTAGCTGTGACACGTCACTGATCTCTGCTCCCGATGAGAGGGAGCGGTGATCAGTGACACTGTCACTAGGCAGAACGGGGAGATGCTTGTTTATATCAGTATCTCCCCGTTCGTCCTCTTCGTGAGGCGATCGCAGGTATCCCCGCGGCGATCGCGTCCGTGGGACCCGCAAGCTGACTCACGGAGCTCCTGGCCGGCGCACACGCAATGGCACGGGCGGGAGATTCAATGGGACTTACAGGTATGTCAATTTGCCCACCCGTGCCATTCTGCCGACGTACATCGGCGTGCGCCAGTCGGGAAGTGCTTAAGCAGCAGCTTACCATAATAATATTGGTCTGTGTATCTCTTACTTCCAGGAGCGCCAAGTATTGTATATAGAATTTTGGATTGTTTTATCCCCCTTGTTGGGGGGTGTATAAAAATAAGGGGCCGCTTAGTAATAAATAATAAATTAACAGTGATCAATAATACATAATCGTTGTGAACAATACTGAACAGATATCAACATGAAATAAATACACATTATATTATATTTATTTCATGTTGATATCTGTTCAGTATTGTTCACAACGATTATGTATTATTGATCCCTGTTAATTTATTATTTATTACTAAGCGCCCCCTTATTTTTTTACACCCCCCCCCACTAGCTCAAAGCTTGCTCACTAAGCAGTTTGAGGGGAGCAGCTATTTTGTACATTTCACCCGTAGCGCGGAGTTCTTCCCTTTTCATTATCCTCCTTGTTAGTGTATGTTATGTGTGACCCAAGACAATTTATCCAATCTCACCCAGGAAGGTCAAAAGGCTTATAGGGCGTACACACGGTCGGACTTTGTTCGGACATTCCGACAGCAAAATCCTAGGATTTTTTCCGACGGATGTTGGCTCAAACTTGTCTTGCATACACACGGTCGCACAAAGTTGTCGGAAAATCCGATCGTTCTGAACGCGGTGACGTAAAACACGTACGTCGGGACTATAAACGGGGCAGTAGCCAATAGCTTTCATCTCTTTATTTATTCTGAGCATGCGTGGCACTTTGTCCGTCGGATTTGTGTACACACGATCGGAATTTCCGACAACGGATTTTGTTGTCGGAAAATTTTATATCCCGCTCTCCAACTTTGTGTGTCGGAAAATCCGATGGAAAATGTCCGATGGAGCCCACACACGGTCGGAATTTCCGACAACACGCTCCGATCGGACATTTTCCATCGGAAAATCCGACCGTGTGTACGGGGCATAAGACTCGTTTTTGAAGCTGCTCTTGACTGCACTGTTTATATGCTTACCTACATAGAGGCTTAATATTATAGTATCTTGATCCTTTTTAAATGCCCAGGCCCACCATCAGGAATAACCCCCTACAGATGCTAAAAGAAAGATATAGGAGCTTGTTGGATTCAATACAGTGACCCCCGGGCAGAGGCGGCTCTCTAATTAGGCAAATTAGGCGGTCGCCTAAGGCCTCGCACTCACAGGGGCCTCGCGGCCGCCTACTTTGCCTGTTCTCAATCACTGAAGTTGACGCCGGCGGCTCCGCCTACCTTCACTGGGACTCTGTGGCTTAGGAGCTGACGGGCAACTCAGATACTGCCCGCAGCCTGAGGAATAGCGGCCTCATCACGGAGCGTCCCAGTCCGTGGGGCCTCATGTTTAAGTTTTGCCTAAGGCCTCACAAAGCCTAGAGCTGCCTCTGCCACCGGGTTCACCCTGCTCGCA
This sequence comes from Lithobates clamitans, assembly GCA_037952925.1. NCBI lineage: Eukaryota > Metazoa > Chordata > Amphibia > Anura > Ranidae > Lithobates > Lithobates clamitans. The sequence continues at coordinate 95,391 of JBBGZY010003083.1, forward strand.
AGGAGAGTACCAGAAGACACTGTCAGACACAGATGGATAGATAGATGAAGCAAAAGGAGAGCCAGATAGCGAGCCGAGGTCAGGGCGGGCAGCAGACAACGTAATCAGGAGAACTAGCTGAGTTGGTACACAAGGGATCAGTTCACGAGAAGTCCGTTTAAGCAGGTTACAGGTGTTGCTCAAGCAAGTGGAACAACAGGTGCCAGCCGACCTACAGCAGTAAAGGTAAGACACAGATCAGCTCTGCAGCTGATCTGTGACATAGGGGGTAAGGGGTTTTATACTGTACTAGTTGAAGGGACTCATTGAGTGCTAAAAGTCCACGGGTTAGGGGGGCGCAAATTACTTGCCTTGCCCCGGGCGCTGACGACCCACGCTACGCCACTGCCCGGTGCATTTGTATTTGCATGCAGAGTTTTTACTTTTTTTTCTTTTATTTATTTATTTAATCTTTAAGAATTGTTGGGCTATAAAATAAAGTGGTCGTAAAAAGGCAGAAGGTTATTTACCCGAAAGCGTTCTCTGCATTAAAGTAAAAAAAAAAAAAAAAAACTCTGCATGCAGCAACCCCCCCCCCATCCCCAGCCCCACCTTATACTTACCTGAGCCCGATCTCGATCCAGCAATGTGCATAAGAGCAGCGGCTCTCCCTCCTCATTGACTCAGAGCCATTGGCTCCTGCTGCTGTCAATCACAACCAGTGAGGAAGAAGGGGGCGTGGCTGAGCCATGCACTTTGTGTAAATGGACACACTAAGCCGGGTTTCAGGAGTGAGAGCCGCTTGCTATAGAGGAACTGGGCACAGGGCCGGGACAAGGGGGTGGGCAGGGGGGGGGGCGGCTGCCCTGGGCACTGTGGTATTGTGTGAGGTGGGGGGGGGGTACCACAAGGAGATTGGGGGAGGGAGGGATTTGTGTTGAGAAAGGTAATTTGGGGGGCAGCACAAAGGGTAAGAAGTGTTCTAGGAGAGCAAGTTTGGGCAGGTGTGCTAGGAAGGGCGATTTGGGGGATTTGTGTTGGGAAGGGGAATGGGGGGAAATTATTTGCGCTGGTGGGGGGGGGGATTTGGGGAGTTTGTGCTATAATAGTAATATGAAAGAGGGGAAATATTTTTGGGGGGGAGGATTTGTGCTAGTAGGGATGATTGGGGGTATTTGTGCTCAGATTGGGGATGGGGGTGGGGGGGTTGTGCTAGGAGGTGAAATTTGAGGGGTAGAGGACTTGTGCTCAGAAGGAGAAGATTCTCTTTGGGGGGGGGGGGTGATTTGTGTTGGGGGTATATAGGGAGAGAGAGGATTTGTGCTGGGTGCTTAGGGGAAGAGCATACTGATTAATGCTCAAATCTTTTTTTTTACGGGGGGGGGGGGGGGTTTTGGTGACACACAATGCTCATCTTGGGGGGGTTGAGCAATTTGGCATGTTCGCCCCTGGGCTCTAGATGACTTTGTCCCGGCACTGACTCAGCATGGGTGAGGAGTCAGGAGCACCAGTGAGGGACATGAGAAGAGGAGAATTGGGGCTGCTCTGTGCAAAACCATTGCACAGAGCAGATAAGTATGATATTGTTATGTTATTTAAAATAAAAAAAATAAAAAAAAGGATAATTTACATTTGCTTTAAAATCTAAGGTGATCAGTTTATATTTCTCCCCCCTCCATTCCTCCTTCTAGCAAAAATCCCCCCTGTCTATCCCCCCTTTACCCTCCAATCTTTCCCCCTTTACTCTGTACACTCCCCAATGACTGCCTCCCTCCTCCCGGTCACATGGGACCCCCCATCCAGGTACCATTAGGCTGACAGCAGGTAGCTCCAGCGATCAGTGGGCGAGACTCATGGATAAGGAGGTGAGAGGGAGGGAGCTGGCCGGTCACGTGAGCACAGTGAGTCCTGTCCGGGACTGCACAGGTGTCTGGGGGGCATGTCTGCGGCCTCTTTCGGGCGTCAATTGCCACCCCCAGCCCACTCCACCCCTGTCATGACCCCTCTCCTCCTATCTGTGTGCAGGAAAACATCACAGCCAAGCAGGAGGTTCAGCCGCAAGCCGCTGTGAGCTGTGTATGAGTGAGGCAGCCGGAGTCTCTCACCACCGGCTGCCTGTCACATTTACACAGCTATACTTGTGGTGTGTGGGACACCAGACACCCCACATAAGCCCCAGGGCATTACTGGTGCCCACGCTGGTGCATGCTTGCCGGCAAGCAACTGGAGCCAAGTGCTGGAACTTGTTCCAGCACTTGGCTTCACTCCAAGACAAAGCCTTCATTCGTTGGGACGCCGGGACTTTCATCAAATTCCGGGACAGTCTCAGTGAATCCGGGGCGGTTGGGAGGTATGGTTATGGGCTCTCACTTCATGGAGGTATGCCTGGGCCACTACGTTGTTCTAGTAAGCACTAGGGAAAGGATGTTGTTCATATACAACTGTTATGCTGCATCTCCAGTAAAGTTATATTAACCGTTCTAAGCCTGGTCCGAAGTGCTCAGAGGGGTGCATGTTGGTTCTGGGGTATCAAAGAAAGCCAGGGTCTGTAAAGCACTATGGGGTGCGAAGTAACACCATGACATAAGGGTTAACTTGGCAAGTCAAGAAAAGGAGTGTACGTAGTTGTGAAGAGTAATCAAGCGCAAGCTCAAGATACAAGCAACCAGTTGTTAGGGTGGTACCTGGTAAGGTAACAGGTCCTCCGGAAGCAAAGGGGTCTTTCAAATCCTCCCTAGTGGTGGGTATCCAAGTGGATCTGAAGCCACGTTATGGAGATCTATGGCCTGGTCACAGGGTACAGAAGTAAGAGAGTTAATGATAACTTATGAGATCCGCGCTATGTGCTCGGCCGGACCCCATTCTGTTGCTGGCATTGAGGTAACAGAGAGGTAAAAGAGGAACTCTGCACTCTATTACTGCACACAGTGAAGACTCATCTCTAAGCTGGAGAACTCTCTGAATGTTATATTCTTCACATGACCACAGTCTCTGCCTGATCACGGGCATTGATGATCGCGCGCTGTGCAAAAGGAACCCAACGTGCAGGGCGAGTAGACCCCACTCACCACATGGCATAGTGGAAAGGAGACACCCGCTTACACATGCTTGCTATGGAGGCACTCAGAGAAGAGGAGGAGCCGAGAACGCCTGTGGGACACTCCAGAAGAGGAGGTGAAGGACCGCTCTATGCAATATTGTTACACAGAGCAGGTAAGTATAACGTTTATTTATTTTAGGCAAAATAAAAACTTTAATATCGCTTTAAGGAAATATTTAATATTCTTTTTTTAACAGCATTAAAGGAAGCATTGAAATTTGTATCTCTGTCTGGAAGCGTGGCCCATTCTTGCTAGGCTGAAACTGATTTTTACCAGATGAAGTGAACCCAGGCCATCTCTTGTCTATGCCTGTCAGTGGCATCTTCTGCCGGGTTCAGTTCTAGATGAAGTAGCGGAGGAAGTTCATTCTGTGGATAAGATGAGGTTTTGCTCATTTTGAATACCCATCACTTGCAAGAAAAATGTGAAATACTTTGTTCAGCCTTGTTGTGCGCAGATGGATAATAAACAGGCCAGCTCACACGGGGTTCTCCACCTTCGAGGGAGAACTAAAGTATCTTTTTTGTTTAGTTCAAATGCACTGACATCGAAGGTTAAAGATTGCGCATGCGTGCAGTGGCGGCTGGTGCTCAAAATTTTGTGCTGAAAAGCACTGAAACCCCCACCCATTAATTGCAGCCTCACTGTGCCCATCAAATGCAACCATTGTGCCCATCAAATGCAGCACCTGTGCCCAACAATTACAGCCATTGTGCCCATCAAATGCAGCCACTGTGCCCATCATATGCAGCCATTGTGCCCATCATATGCAGCCACATGTGCCCATCAAATGCAGCACCGGTGCCCATCAATTACAGCCATTGTGCCCATCAAACGCAGCCACGTGTGCCCATTATATGCAGCCACTTGTGCCCATTATATGCAGCCACGTGTGCCCATCATATGCAGCCACTTGTGCCCATTGAATGCAGCCACCTGTGCCCATCATATGCAGCCACCTGTGCCCATCATATGCAGCCACTTGTGCCCATCATATGCAGCCGTTGTGCCCATCAAATGCAACCACTTATGCCCATCATATTATGCAGCCACTGTGCCCACCGACCCCCCCACTCACGGCTCTGGCAGCACCCAACCCCCACCTCGCATGCGCACGTCTCTGGTGGCAGCACCCCCCGCAAGCTCGGCTCTGGCAGCACCGAATCCACACCCCCTCACGAGCGCCGCTCTGGCAGCACTGAACCCCCCCCGCGCGTGTGCGGCTCTGGTAGAGGGGACTTACCGCAGTAGCTCCTCCAGCGTGTCCTCTCTGCTCCTCTTCCTAAGCACCTGGCATCCAATAGGGTGGCCTGGTGCTTTGGCCAATCATGAAACAGGTCTGCCGCCTTGCCTCCTGATTGGCGGGGAGGAAGGTTAGTGTGAAAATAGTGAAAATTAATTCGCTATCGTTACACAGTTGGGTGGGATCAAGACGCACTCTCTGCGCCCTGAGCCCACCCAATTTTGAAGCCTATTAGGGCCTCTGGCTCTAATCAGGTGCTTCAAAAAGTAGCACCCCCTCCCACCCCTGCCATAGGAATCCATGAGTCCTGAAAAGGGCTGGGCGCATGGACAGGGGGGGCGTGGTGCCCATGCACCCACAGTGCACGGGCCGCCAATGTAAATTTGTGTTATTTTTTCCCTTTATTCATAGTTCAAATATAGCCCTACCCCTGCAGGAGCCGCTGCAAAGGATGGGTCCTCCTGTTCATGTCTTGACTTTTCTAAGGATCTGATCCTCTCTGACTCACCTGAGAAAGTAAGCCTATATAAATAGATATATATTCATACAGTTGTGCTTGAAAGTTTGCCCCCCACCCGGCAGAGATGGTGACATTTTGGCATTGATATTGGAAATCTGACCGATCGTGCCAACAAACTGTCTTTTATTTCAGGATAGTGCAAGAGAAAAAAAGGGGGGTTTGGGCCTTTATATGAAGCCATAAAGTAAGAAGGAAGGAACCCTGGGATGGTACAGGTGAAGGGGTAGGGGGTATTAATAGGTGGACCTAAGTAGGAGGGGAAACGTACTCAATTGGTATGAAAGGTGCCCAGAAATAATAAAAATATACTTTATTGAAATATACAAAACAATTATTAGAACAATAATTAAAATAGTGAACAATACATACAAAATACCTAAACCACACAAATGAGCATCCTGGTAAGAAGAAGCATACAGATATGCGGTACAAAGGAGCCCAACATGTTTCGGATAAGAAAAAATTCAGTTCCTTCTTCAGGGGTTTCCTGTAAGGCTTATTGTATGATCTGAAGGAGGTATATGAGTAAAACATACCAATTATTAGTGTATATATATGTATATATATATATATATATATATATGTAAATACATACAATGGGCGTGTATCATAGGAGTAGAGGGTTAAAGAACAGATTAATAAGGCAAGGGAAGAAAATATGTGGAATGAAAAAAAAAAAAAACCTATCCTCTTTAAAAACCTCCAAATACAAACACATTGCTGTGCTGCACACCTAGACTGGATTGCTAGGAGGAGGTCGTGGTCTTACATACTCTACAAATTGTAAGTAAGCATTAGATTTTAAACATCTCTTTAAACATCTAACTATTCATGCAACGTTACATTTTTGCCTGGTGCTATAATGATAGTGAGTCTTGTGTAATAGGTATATTCCCATTGATTCACTGTATCCACATTAAATATTTGATTACATGCTGTGCATTATAGGACATGGTGGTTTTGGGATTACTGTCCTATACCAGGCCAATGCACCCATCACCTTCGCATACTTGCCTAGGTATTATACTAACATATATATATATATATATATATATATATATATATATAGGCTTATGCCATATCCCTTCCCTTATATGTAACTTCAATCTAACAGCAGAGCCCAGATAGGTATAACCATTTTAACTATATTGCACATTTGATACTCATTTTGCTATAGATTATAGATTCTTGTTCAATCCATGAACTTCTGATACCCATATTTCAATATTATTCTCTACACGTAGGGACGTACATCTCCCTCCTCCATTGGTTGTTCCTCGTGGACGCTGGTGCTTTGACGTGCTTCACCGCATCTGTTTGGCTTCAATGTTCTCCCTTTGATACATATCAGAAAGTTTCTACATCACCTTCAATTTCAGGCCTTCCATCATATAAACCCATACATGGTCTCTCACACCTAAATATGGTGTGTAATTGATGTCACGAGGTAGATGATCTGAAGTACCATTCGGCAGACTGCCAGATTATAGTCCGGCGCTTTATATGCAGCTAACCTTTTGAATGAGTAAGTCCCCATAACACCTTGTATTATCTTGAATCCCTGGTCTACTCCCCCCTTTTTTTTTTTTTTTCATTCCACATATTTTCTTCCCTTGCCTTATTAATCTGTTCTTTAACCCTCTACTCCTATGATACACGCCCATTGTATGTATTTACATATGTATATATATACATATATATACACTAATAATTGGTATGTTTTACTCATATACCTCCTTCAGATCATACAATAAGCCTTACAGGAAACCCCTGAAGAAGGAACTGAATTTTTTCATACCGAAACATGTTGGGCTCCTTTGTACCGCATATCTGTATGCTTCTTCTTACCAGGATGCTCATTTGTGTGGTTTAGGTATTTTGTATGTATTGTTCACTATTTTAATTATTGTTCTAATAATTGTTTTGTATATTTCAATAAAGTATATTTTTATTATTTCTGGGCACCTTTCATACCAATTGAGTACGTTTCCCCTCTTCCTACTTAGGTCCACCTATTAATACCCCCTACCCCTTCACCTGTACCATCCCAGGGTTCCTTCCTTCTTACTTTATCAAATTTATTATCGGGATGTGGTGAATCGGGTATGTATCTACTTCTACATTCATAATGCACCATCTCCTAAATAAATTTATATGAAGCCATGGCCTGGTGATGTGTTTCCATCCCTGTCAATTAAAGAAAAAAGAGGGTGGTAAGGGGGGTGGGACTTTGCATGAAGCACATGGCAGCAACTGAATAAGTAGGTGGGTATGTAAAAAATATATTTATTAGTACATAACATTGATAGACACACGTAATATACACAAAGGTTGGGATTTGGTTCCCGCATGGCAGCACATGATAATAATATGAATATCAAATTACATTACACAATAAATTATCAGAACCCACCAAAATTGATAAATATACAAACAGTTGACTACAAAGCAGTGCCTGCGTGGTCTTTGACCTCACTGTTCCTGATTGTGGTTAATATGAGTATAAACATAATTATATAAGTTTTCTGGTAAACATATGGCTATTACAAAACACAGCATCTAGTAGCTCTACGCGTTTCATGGCTTGTAGCCAATTGTCAGGAGCAGGCACGTGATGGATCTACAATTAAAGAAAAAAAAGTTATGTGAATAATCTGTCATGTATCAATATGGAAGGGGAAAAATCTTCTGCCATATGTTACTTACAAAGAATCGTGCATTGGTGGTATAGTGCTGGGAATCACAGGCCACCCAAAGACATCATGGTCGGAAGCTGTGGTGGGGGCATGTGCAGCGAATGCAACCAAACACAGATAGCATCCCGGGTGGTTGTGGGTCTGAAGGCACTCATGGTGCAGATAGAAAATGGTGGGTGAATCGACTAAGTGGGGTCTCTGTAAGGGAATGAAATAGTGATTAAAAAGGAAGCCCAAACTATTGGGGCAGAATTAAAGTGCAATGGTGAAACCGAGTACCAATGTGAACAAAAAGGGATTAAGAAAAGTAAAGGTAGTAGTAAAGTGAAGGTGATGCCCATAAACTGACTAGAAGTCCAAGAGGGGGACTTGAAGAGACAAAAAAGAGGTGACTGTTAGAAGCCAGAGTACCTGGTGCTAGGAAGAGAAGGGGACCTGGATCCAATGTGATGCAGGGAGTCCGGTGTGTAACGTCATGGATGCCTGGCTCACCGAGGGAAGCCCTATATGTAGGCGCCAACACAGGACAACCCACCAACGTCACGTGCGCGTGCACAATGAGGGAGGGACGGAGGTGCCATCACCTGGGTGAGGATTCGCCCGGCAATAATCGGTGCCATCACGGTCTCCCAAGTTGCTGCAAATATGGAAAGAACTCCCCGCCTGGCATAGCGGTGTCACAGAGAGTTGCTGGTGGCACTGACAGGTGGCACTGATGGGCACTGACAAGCGGCTGTGATGGGCACTGACAGGCGGCACTGATGGGCACTGAAAGGCGGCTGTGATGGGCACTGACAGGTGGCACTGATGGGCAGCACTGATAATGAAGTACTGATGAGGTACTGACAGGTGTTACTGCTGGGCATTGATTGGCACTGTGGTGGACACTGTTTGGCACTGATCTGGGCACCTACATCCGTTTCTGATGGGGCTTTGACTGGCAGCTGATGGGCACCTTTTTGGCAGCTGTGGTGGCACATCTGATGGGGCTGTGCTGATAATCAATGTGCTGATTATCAGCACAGACTCCCCCCCCCCGACAGGGGGAGCCGCCGATCGGCTCTCCCTGTCAGCGCGAACCAAGGAATGCCGTTTACCGGCACTTCCTGGTTCACGCGATGATCATCTGTGATTGGTCACAGCTGATCACAGGGTAAGGAGCCTCCGTCAGAGGCTCCATACAGCCCTATACAGCCCTAAACTGCCACCATAATACCCTATACTGCCCTAACCTGCCACCATAATACCTTATACAGCCCTAGCCTGCCACCATAATACCTTATACAGCCCTAGCCTGCCACCATAATACCCTATACTGCCCTAACTTGCCACCATAATACCCTATACTGCCCTAACCTGCCACCATAATACCTTTTACAGCCCTAGCCTGCCACCATAATACCCTATACTGCCCTAACTTGCCACCATAATACCCTATACTGCCCTAACCTGCCACCATAATACCTTTTACAGCCCTAGCCTGCCACCATAATACCCTATACTGCCCAGGCCTGCCACTATAATACTCTAACCTTTTTAAATTGAGCTGCAGTTGAGGCAAATCACAACACGCGACACTGTCGCTCAAAAGAAGCTCCTGCTCCCTTTTAAGTGACAAGTTTCGTGCGCTGAGATTTTGTCAGGGTGGGAGGGGTGCCAGAAATAGGATCTGCCCCGGGTGCCAAATGCCCTAGGTACGCCCTTGCTTCTTTAGCTCTCTGCTAGCTGGCGATAAGACATAGACATGGCACCAGCTACTTCAGAGGCTGGCACTTAAATATCCTTCCTGGTCAGAGGACACACCCAGTGCCAATACTGGGAACTCTATAAGTCCTGGAGGTAGCAGAGATCCTGTGATAAATCTTGGAAGAACCGGGCATGAGTCCTGCAGGGAATCCTGGAAGACCAAAGAGGGATTCTTTAAATACTGCAACACATTGTCATTGCATACCATGCATGACCGGCGATCATGTCCCATTCTGATGAAGTGACAGCCTGACCACATTCCAACGCTGAAGAGAAGAGGACCGGACTGCTGGCTTTAATGGGATTATGGCATAAGGTAAATATATTTTCACAGATATCTGTGTATCTATTAATAAATTGAGCCAATATTCAACCATTAACAGTCTTGCTGAGATAAATAAGTTAAGAGAAATAAAAGAGACAAAACAAAAGATTTATTGGAAAGAAAACATGAAACCCACCCATGTATAAGCCCAACAGACGACCCCATTTGATTCTTCACCTCCCTCTCCAGTATCCTGTTCAGAACCTGTTCGTGGATTTTTTTTACCATTGCTGAGAATTATTCCTGTAGTTCTCCTAAAAAAGTTGGACAACATTATCATTACTGCTGTTTGCTTCTTGAGTTGACCTTCCCTTTAAACCATAAGAGTAGAAGTCAAAGCTTTAAACGACTCTTTACAAGGAAAATATCTTCTTGTATTTTATCTATTAAGGTATAAAACACATTTAGCATGTTACCACCATGATGTCTAAAGCACACCGGCTTTCCGATATAATAGGCTGATTCATTTCCTAAAGTTTTTTTAGAGCACTTTTTAGTCATTAGAGGATGCTTAAAAGTACATTTATCAAAGGAATCTTGTGATGTGCCTCAGAAAAAAAAACTGTAAATGTGAAGTGCAGCTTTTATAACAGAGCCATTAACATTAACATACTTAGATTGCTGTGAAGCTTGTGGTACTAAAGGTGACACTGTCACATATCAGCTGAGATAACTGAAACAATTTTGAGCTTTTACATTTGCACCATCATTGCAAATCAATCTACAGGGGAAAATGAGCATTGGGGGTGCTATAAGGCCCCAATTCACACCTGAGCGTAGCCTTTTTTAGGCATAAAGTTGCGTGATTTTACAGAGATTTTGACGCGTTTTGCTGCGATTTTGTACAGGTCAAAAGGTCACCAATGTTAAAAGCAGGAAAACGCCCAAATCTGCCTAAAAAAAAAAAGTTCCAACTTGTTTGAGCTTCAGGCGTTTTGGAGCTTCTGGCTTCAGGCTTTTTTTGGAGTGGAGATGTGAAAACCATCTCCATAGAGAATAATTGATTTTTTTCCCTCCAGTTTTTTGTAGCTTTAGGCTTCAAGCTACAAAATGCTCAGGTGTGAATGGGGCCTACAAGGTAGGGAAGAGGTACCAGGGAGTTGCGGTAGTCAGGGGAGAGCTGTATCTGAAAGGGGGTGAGGTGAATGGCAGAGAGGCACTGTGACCATGGACATGAGGGGGTGATGAATAAATCTGAAGCTTAATCCTGTTTATGGAAGGCTCTAAAGCTTCACCCTGTTCATGGGTGGATCTGAAGCTTCATATTATTTATGGATGGATCTGAAGCTTCATCCTGATCATGGATTCTTTAAAGCTTCACCCTGTTCATGGATAGATCTGAAGCTTTGTTCTGTTTATGGGTGGATCTGAAGCTTTTTATCCTGTTCATGGGTGGATCTGAAGCTTCATTTTGTTCATAGATGGATCTGGAGCTTCATCCAGTGGATTTATGGAAGGCTCTAAAGCTTCACCCTGCTTATGGATGAATCTGAAGCTTTGTCTTATATATGGATGGATCTAAGGCTTCATCGTGTTCAAGGATGGATCTGAAGCTTCTTCCTGTTCATGGATGGATCTGAAGCTTCATCCTGTTCATGGGCGGATCTGAAGCTTCATTCTATTCATAGATGGATCTAAAGCTTCATCCTGTTCATGGAAGGCTCTAAAGCTTCACCCTGTTTATGGATGGATCTTAAACTTCATCCTGTCCATTAATGGATCTGAAGCTTCACCCTGGTAATTAATGGATCTGAAGCTTCATCCTGCTTATGGATGGATTTGAAGCTTCATCCTGTTCATGGAAGGCTCCAAAGCTCCATCCTGTCCATGGATGGATCCGAAGCTTCATCCTGTTTATGGATGGATCTGAAGTTTCATCCTGCTCATAGAAAGATCTGAAGCTTCATCCTGTTTATGGATGGATCTGAACCTTTCTCTTGTTCATGGGTGGATCTGAAGCTTCCTCTTGTTTGTGGGTGGATTTGAAGCTTCATCCTGTTCATGGACGGTTCTAAAGCTTTATTCTGTTCATGGATGGATCTGAAGTTTCATCCTGCCCTCATAAGGATCTGAAGCTTTGTCCTATTCACGGATGGTTCTGAAGCTTCATTCTGTTCATGGATGGATCTGAAGCTTCATCCTGTTTATGGATGGATTTGAAGCTTCATCCTGTTCATGGATGGATTTGAAGCTTCATCCTGTTCATATGTATAAAAAGACCACCGCGCTGTCTGAAATTAAAACTAATGCCGCGTACACACGAGCAGACTTTACGGCAGACTTGGTCCGGCGTACTGGATTTCGTCGGACAATTCGATCGTGTGTGGGCTCCAGCGGACTTTGTTTTCTCAAAAGTTGGACGGACTTAGATTTGAAACATGTTTTAAATCTTTCTGTCGAACTCAAGTCCGGTTGAAAAGTTTGCTCGCCTGTATGCTAGTTCAACGGACAAAAAGCCACGCTAGGGCAGCTATTGGCTACTGGCTATGAACTTCCTTGTTTTAGTCCGGTCGTACGTCATCACGTACGAATTCGATGGACTTTGGTGGATTGTGTGTAGGCAAGTCCGTTCATTCAGGAAGTCCGTCGTAAAGTCCGTCGAAAAGTCAGCCGGGCAAAGTCTGCCGTAAAGTCCGCTCGTGTGTTTGCGGCATAAGGGGGCACTGCTGCAAATACCTGTGACTCTAATCCAAACAGAAACAAGAAAAATACAATAGTGATGGTGTTTGCGCTGTGAGGGAAGGTGAGAGGAGTGTTTCCAAAAAGGTATTCTGGTAAGAAATGAAGTGGTAAAAGCAAAATATACATCAAATCCAAATACATAAAATAATAACTAGTGCAGTATCCATAAAATAAACATATGAAATAGATGCCAATCCAGTGTTAACTGATATAGAAACACACAAATAAAGCAAAAAAGTCCATGTGATAATAAAGAAAGGTAAAAAAGTCCGTATCGAGCAAAAAAGGGGGACAATCCCACCACCAGGAAGCACACGTTTGCCAAGTGCAATTTTCAGTGATGACACCTCTGTGTCTGCAAGCAGCTCACCTCAATGCTGTAAGGTGTACAGCATGTACTGGTCACAGATCACAGGTAAAGATGGTTGATGAGAAGATTTCCTATGTGTTGCTTGAGCAGTCCCAATAATGGATGTATGGGATCATGCGGAGAAACATAAAGAATATACTACGCTATATATTCTTTATGTTTCTCCGCATGATCCGCATGAGACAGCCACGTGAAGAGGTAGATATTTCCAAAAGGTGATAGTCCTTTCCAAAAAATGAGAGGTATACTTATCAGCTTGCGATCAAGTCCACAGATCCAAAGTCCCAGGGTGAAAACGACAGGCTTGTAAAGTATGTAATACCATAGACGGGTCAAAAGCATGTAGTCCAGAGATGGGCCAAGTTGGCCTTACCGGTTTCACTGATCCCTGTCAGCTGCATCAGAGGCTGGTTGCTAATGCAGTACTGGAACACGAGCTGATAAGTATACGTCTCATTTTTTGGAAAGGACTATCACCTTTTGGAAATTCCTACCTCTTCATATGGCTGTCTCATTTGGGGTTTGAGAGCGAGTCTCAAAGGGACTCTGATCACCCTATTGGACATTTAGACACATACCCCACTTGTAAACCTCCTTTTGACCACTGTTACCCAGCAAGGCTCCTCCCTTTCATCAGTCATTTTCTACTTCAACATACAATCATCCACTTGTCCACAGTTTCCCAATGCAGATCGGGAGAACTATATTCCTTCATAGTTCCAACCTTGTGTTTTTTTTTTACTTCATTCATCCTCCCCCTTTGATTACTAGTTCAACCTTGATTCAACACCAGGGTCACTCTTCATAGGTCATCAGACCTGGGGATATTATCCCAGCTGTATTACAGCATTAACAACCTTTGAAACCTGGGTGGAAATCCACCACCTATCCAGAGATGGTCCTTTTGTCCCCTCAAGCGTCACCCCAACTTCTCTGCTGGGTCCCTAGCTTTGCACTCCAGATACTTCTCAAGCTTCATCCCTGTTAACCGCCAAGGTCCCTGGCTTGACACACAAGGCTGCTCTGCAAGCGTATCGTCTGCTGGTTGGGTCCCTGACTTGATCACCGCCTAAAGTTTCCAGATTCTCCACTGTGCCCTTTCTGTGAGAATATGATTCCGGTACTTGCTTCAGTTACTCACTGTGGTCCCTGGTAAAGGTGATTGGTCCCTTCGTGGTGACAGCTTCCCTTCTACCTCCGACCACACCAGGTTCTCCGGCCGGCAGAACCGTCACTTCTGGTTGGACTGCAAGCCGCAATCCCAACCCTGCACTGCTCTCTCACTTCTGGATAGGCCCTCACACAGCCGTGCAGGACAGATGCCCCACCGAAATAGACCCAATCTCCGGCCTAGCAGCCCGGGGCGTACGACACACATCCACCCAGATAGCCATCCAGGTGGCACAGAACCATAGATAACCTGACCTCCCCCGAATATATAGGTCCTCCCAGCAGGCCAAGGAATTCAAGAAAACCCCTGCCCATTGGTTGAGATACCCATATTCCCATAACCTGACCTTGGGTTGCCCTTCTCATTTCTAGTACCACCAAGTACTCGGCCATCTAGTGGTAAAAGAGAAAAGTGCAATAAGGCCAAACTTATGGAGAAATCAATAGATCTCTATCAATCAATCAAGATAACTATTCTTGGCAAGTAAATTTGTGAGGAGCTCACTGACTAAACTCCAGGGTGCTACATTTAGTAAATCAACCCCACTGTACCAAATGGCAAGTTCAGGTGGCAAAGCGCAACAGTCTGAACACACTGTAAAATGGTGTAAGAGGTGAAGTTAGCCTTTAACCTTATCTTGCTATATCTTTGGATCACCTAATGGTCTCACGTGTACTTTTTGCTGAAGGTAAACATCCATCTTGTTCTCTAGATGAATTGCTCACTCTTGTGACGGGTTATTTTAGGTAAAAGGTATTTACATGATTAAAAAATGTTGAAACATAACTAGAAGATTTATTTTACTCAGTTTAATATCGTTGACAAAAAAAACATTTTCTGTTTCCAAGTAATATGAAATAACCTTTTCAGAACATTAATAATGATCCAATCAGCGCTCGCTTTTTAGCGTAATTTGCTTCTGCCTCAAGAGTTCTCGAAAAAGCTTATTTTGTTTTTGTTAAGGTCAGCAGGTTGTCTGACTAAGAAGTATAGTTAGTGTCATGTAAGACTCAAACTAAGAGAACATAATATCTTTATTATGTTTCTTAATTAAGGGTTTATCTGAGGATGGCGATCCATCACATCCAACAAACCGACTCAACAATGCCAAAGATTGTTCTTTCTTATCAACTGATGTCTGCAGGAGACAATTACCATGATACTAAATGAAACATTTTTTTTTTAGTAAAACTGTAATACGTACGGGGATGGCAATGTGCTCATTAGAGTTGGGGCAAATTGTTCGGGCCAAGCAAGAGTTCGCCCAGAACATCGCCTGTTCACCCAACACCCGAATTTGCAGGGTTTTCGTTGGGTGTTCGCCCCGCCAAACACCCTGCAATACACTGTGTGCATTCCTAACCCCGATTGGGCAAAGCTTAGCCCTGTCAGGGCACAGTGAATAGCTGGTTGTTAAGGAGCGGACACGGAAGCCGGCTGCGGCATCCTTAACAACCGATGAGTCATTAGCTGTCAATGGATTTCCCTGCTGACAGCTGAATAAAAAAAAAAAAAAACATTGCCAGCATGAAAAAAGTGAAAAAACACACAAAAAAATGGCGTGGGGGTCCCCCCCCCCAATCCATACCAGGCCCTGGTCATAGAGCATATATCAATGTATACATGCTTTCCAGATCCACCAACAATTGTAAGTGTGCCAGTGCTGTAAATCCAGGTCTCACTGAACGTTTCATAAATCAGGAGAGCTTCCAAATTGAACAAGATGTTGGCCAAGAAAACGAACTGAAGATTCCAGAGTCCTCAAGAAGGTGGCCCACATGTTGTGTCTGCCATATGCACTGATCAGCCCTAACGTTATGACCACCCACCATAACATTATGACCACCTATCTAATATTGTGTAGATCCCTCTTTTGCCACCAAAACAATCCTAAATCAATTAAGGCATTGACTCCACTAGACCTCTGAAGGTATGCTGTGGTATCCGGCACCAAGCCATCAGTAGCAGATCCTTTGGTAGCAGTCCTGTAAGTTGCATGGTGAAGTCTCCATGGATTGGAGTGCATAGTGCATCCTGGTGTCATCTCTTCCCGGGGTAAGCGGTCCAGTTCTATTGCTCACGTGCCCATTATAGGCTGTGGCTATTTGGCTGTGGACATGGGTGAGCATGGGCACCCTGACCAGTCTGCAGCTACACAGCCCCACACACAACAAACTTTGACTCTCTGTGTGTACTGACACCTTTCTATCAGAAACAGCATTCACTTTTTCAGCAATTTGAGCTCCATTAACTCTTCCATTCGTACTGACTACATGGACCGGCCTTCTCTTCCCACCTCCATCAATAAGCTTCCCCTCCCCACCTCCATCAATAAGCCTTCCCTCCCCACCCCCATCAATGAATCTTCCCTCCCCACCTCCATCAATGTGTCCCCCCCACCTCCATCAATGAGCCTTCCCTCCTCACCTGCATCAATGAGCCTTCCCTCCCCACCTCCATCAATGAGCCTTCCCTCCCCACCTCCATCAACGAGCCTTACCTTCCCACTGCCATCAATGAGCCTTCCCTCCCCACCTCCATCAATGAGCCCCCAACCACCTCAATCAATGAGCCTTCAATCTCCACCTCCATCAATGAGCCTTCCCTCCCCACCTCCATCAATGAGCCTTCTCTCCCCACCTCAATCAATGAGCCTTCCCTCCCAACTTCCATCAATGAGCCCCCCACCACCTCAATCAATGAGCCTTCCCTCCCCACCTGCATCAATGAGCCTTCCCTTCCCACCTCCATCAATGAGCCTTCCCTCCCCACCTCCATCAATGAGCCCCCCACCACCTCAATCAATGAGCCTTCAATCCCCACCACCATCAATGAGCCATCCCTCCCCACCTCGATCAATGAGCCTTCACTCCCCACCTCAATCAATGAGCCTTCCCTCCCCGCCTCCATCAATGAGCCCCCCACCACCTCAATCAATGAGCCTTCAATCCCCACCTCCATCAATGAGCCGTCCCTCCCCACCTCCATCAATGAGCCACCCCTCCCCACCTCCATCAATGAGCCTTCCCTCCCCACCTCCATCAATGAGCCTTCCCTCCCCACCTCCATCAATGAGCCTCCTCCCACCTCAATCAATGAGCCTTCCCTCCCCACCTCCATCAATGAGCCACCCCTCCCCATCTCCATCAATGAGCCTTCCCTTACCACCTCCATCAATGAGCCTTCAATCCCCACCTCCATCAATGAGCCTTCAATCCCCACCTCCATCAATGAGCCTTCCCTCCCCACCTCCATCAATGAGCCTTCCCTCCCCACCTCCATCAATGAGCCTCCTCCCACCTCAATCAATGAGCCTTCCCTCCCCACCTCCATCAATGAGCATTCAATCCCCACCTCCATCAATGAGCCTTCCCTCCCCACCTCTATCAATGGGCCTTCCCTCCCCACCTCCATTAATGAGCCTTCCCTCCCCACCTCCATCAATGAGCCACCCCTCCCCACCTCCATCAATGAGCCTTCCCTCCCCACCTCCATCAATGAGCCTTCCCTCCCCACCTCCATCAATGAGCCTCCTCCCACCTCAATCAATGAGCCTTCCCTCCCCACCTCCATCAATGAGCCACCCCTCCCCATCTCCATCAATGAGCCTTCCCTCCCCACCTCTATCAATGGGCCTTCCCTCCCCACCTCCATTAATGAGCCTTCCCTCCCCACCTCCATCAATGAGCCACCCCTCTCCACCTCCATCAATGAGCCTTCCCTCCCCACCTCCATCAATGAGCCTTCCCTCCCCACCTCCATCAATGAGCCTCCTCCCACCTCAATCAATGAGCCTTCCCTCCCCACCTCCATCAATGAGCCACCCCTCCCCACCTCCATCAATAAGCCTTCCGTCCCCACCTCCATCAACGAGCCTTCCCTCCCCACCTCTATCAATGAGCCTTAAATCCCCACCTCCATCAATGAGCCTTCCCTCCCCACCTCCATCAATGAGCCTTCCCTCCCCACCTCCATCAATGAGCCTTCCCTCCCCACCTCCATCAACGAGCCTTACCTTCCCACTGCCATCAATGAGCCTTCCCTCCCCACCTCCATCAATGAGCCCCCAACCACCTCAATCAATGAGCCTTCAATCTCCACCTCCATCAATGAGCCTTCCCTCCCCACCTCCATCAATGAGCCTTCTCTCCCCACCTCAATCAATGAGCCTTCCACCCCAACTTCCATCAATGAGCCCCCCACCACCTCAATCAATGAGCCTTCCCTCCTCACCTGCATCAATGAGCCTTCCCTTCCCACCTCCATCAATGAGCCTTCCCTCCCCACCTCCATCAATGAGCCCCCCACCACCTCAATCAATGAGCCTTCAATCCCCACCACCATCAATGAGCCATCCCTCCCCACCTCGATCAATGAGCCTTCACTCCCCACCTCAATCAATGAGCCTTCCCTCCCCGCCTCCATCAATGAGCCCCCCACCACCTCAATCAATGAGCCTTCAATCCCCACCTCCATCAATGAGCCGTCCCTCCCCACCTCCATCAATGAGCCCCCCCTCCCCACCTCCATCAATGAGCCTTCCCTCCCCACCTCCATCAATGAGCCTTCCCTCCCCACCTCCATCAATGAGCCTCCTCCCACCTCAATCAATGAGCCTTCCCTCCCCACCTCCATCAATGAGCCACCCCTCCCCACCTCCATCAATGAGCCTTCCCTCACCACCTCCATCAATGAGCCTTCAATCCCCACCACCATCAATGAGCCTTCCCTCCCCACCTCCATCAATGAGCCTTCCCTCCCCACCTCCATCAATGAGCCTCCTCCCACCTCAATCAATGAGCCTTCCCTCCCCACCTCCATCAATGAGCCACCCCTCCCCACCTCCATCAATGAGCATTCAATCCCCACCTCCATCAATGAGCCTTCCCTCCCCACCTCTATCAATGAGCCTTCCCTCCCCACCTCCATTAATGAGCCTTCCCTCCCCACCTCCATCAATGAGCCTTCCCTCCCCACCTCCATCCATGAGCCTTCCCTCCCCACCTCCATCAATGAGCCTTCCCTCCCCACTACCATTAATGAGCCTTCACTCCCCACCTCCATCATTGAGCCTTCTCTCCTCACCCCCATCAATGAGCCTTCCCTCCCCCACCTCCATCAATAAGCCTTCCGTCCCCACCTCCATCAATGAGCCTTCCCTCCTCACCTCTATCAATGAGCCTTAAACCCCACCTCCATCAATGAGCCTTCCCTCCCCACCTCCATCAATGAGCCTTCCCTCCCCACCTCCCCACTACTCAGTCGTCACTCTAGACATTACAATTTGGTCCTTGTCAAAGTGCCTCAAATCCTTACACTTGCCCATTTTTTCTGCTTTCAACACATTAACTTCAGGGACAACGTGTTCACTGGCTGCCTAATATATCCCACTCACTTTCAGATGCCATTACATGGAGATAACCAATATTGTTCACTTTACCTTCCAGTTATCAGAATATTATGGTGGAACAGTGTACTAATTACAACATTTTAGATGGGGATGTTATGACTGAACGATGTATCTCAAACTCAAGTGAAGACCAGAATCAACACCCATGTGTGCAATACCACCCAGAAGTCCACACAGAGCATTGTACCTTCTGGATATTTTTATGCAAATATAAAACACAACACAGCAAACAACAACAGGACCAGACTCGGCACCAATAGGTATTTATATGTAGAATTGGTTTTCAAATTGGTGAAGGTCCACCCTTGGTCCACCCTTGTGGACCCCGCCCCCTTCTTTTTTCAGAATGAATTGTCCATATTAGTGATAGTTTTATTTCAATATAAAGATATTTATAGATAAAAAAGTAACTAAAAGTTTCAATTTACCCAGTTTAATATCTGTGGAAAAACACGCTCTGTTTACAAGCGTGATATGAAACAACCTTTTCCGAATACTAATAATGATCCAATCAGCACTAGTGTTTTTTTTTTTTTTTTAAGTGCAATTTGCTTCTGCCTCTAGAGCCCTTGAAAATGCTTATTTTGTTTTTGTTAAGGTCAGCAGGTTGTGTGACTAAGACGTTCGGTTCGCTTCAGGTAAAAAAAATCAAACTAGGCGAACATAATATCTTTTATTATAATTCTATTTTCCGTCACGTCCAACAAACTGACTCAACAACTCGGAAGATTGTTCCTTCCTAATCAGCCGAGGTCTGCAGGGTGCAAATACTATGCTACCGGTGACTACCAAAAGAACGACGAAAATATTAAAGTTAAGCTGTAATAAGAGAAGTATGGGGACTTCAATTGCTGACCTCCATATGGAACTGTTAGGTGAATGGATTTTTTTTTTTTTTTGGAACTCAATTTGATTGTAAAGTATACATATTGAGGAAGGTACAAGCGAACATTGATTAACATGATTATACAGATGGCAATCAAGTTACTATAACAGTGTAAGGTCTACACAGGGTTTGAAGGAAATCATCAATACATATATTGATACCCTGCCTCTACTGGCTGAATATAGAGTATACACTGAATATATAGTCTATGCTAAATGCAGAGTATACAATATATATATATATATATATATATATATATATATATATATATATATATCTGTATATATATCAAATACACTGCTGCTAACTAAATAACCTGCCTGCTTAATTTAACTCAAGCTATCTCTCCGTCCTCGCCGACAACACTACACGCGGCCGCTATGTAAGCAGCCTTATATAGTGTGGGGTGTGGACTTAGTCCCCCTGAGCCATGATTGGCCAAAGGCGCCCTGTCTTTGGCCAATTGTGGCTCCCTCAGCAGAGCGCGCTGTGATTGGCCAAAGCATGCAGGTCAGGTGCATGCTTTGGCCAATCCTCATACAGCAATGCACTGCGATGTCGCAGTACATTATGGGGCATTCCGCGGTGCTCGAATTTCCCGCGAACGCCCCATAATATTCGCTGTTCGGCGAACGGGCGAACACCCAATGTTCGAGTCGAACTTACGTTTGACTCAAACATCAAGCTCATCCCTAGTTTTTTGACAATTCCTTTAGTAAGAAATTTAAAATTAAAAAATGTCTCCCGAGGTAGTACCATCATCCATCACGACGCGCGCCGCACCGCCAGACCCAAAAAAAAAAACAAAAAAAAACCTCTGGATTCGTCGAAGGCTCAGTTTGGACTGAACCTTAAAGTGGAAGTCCACGCAAATTCTAAAATCCCTGCATCTATAGACACCAGGGATCTAACACTCACCTCTCTATCACTGTAAAGAAAAAAAATGAGTATACATAACTTTTTGGATGCCGATCTGAGCTGTCAGCGGCTTCTCTGTGTAGGCGGGTGCAGAGGAGACGGAGGACAACAGAAGCCCCAAAGTAACTCTATGGGTGACGTCACTTCCCATTCATTTTACCGTTGTCATCGTCCGTGTCCTCTGCAGAGCTCCCAGCGCTGGAGATCGGGTTGGAGCGGGTCGAAGTGCGTCATATCGGCTTCCAAAAAAGGTATGTATACTCATCTTTTCTTTTTCTTGCCATGTACACACGGCTGGACTTGCCAACGGGCTAAACTCCATCTGCATTTCCGATGGAAAGGTTTAGAACATGTTCTATATCTCAGTCCATCGGAAATAACGACAGAAAAAGTCCGATGGGGCATACACACGGTTGGAATGTCCGACCAAAAGCTCCCATCGGACTTTTTCTACCGGGAAGTCTGGCCGTGTGTAAGCAGCATCAGATTCCTGGTGTCTATAGGTGCTGGGATTTTAGATTTTGCATGGACTTCCACTTTAAGCTTGTCCCTACTTACTAATATTGCACCCAAGGCTCCTGTTTCCCCTTCCCACATTCTATGGAAATGCCTGGAAGTCTATGTCCATTTGTGGGGGGGGTTGGTTTAGAAGCGGTTCCGATGCTACGGCAACCCTTGAAATGGTTCAACCTTTACTTGGCACTACAAGGTTCCTTCCAGCCAAGATCCGGCACCTAACAAGAACCAATTGTTAGCGGTAGAAAACCCCTTTAAAACCTTTAAGTGTGTTGAAGGACTTTGATTGTTCCCGAGGTTTATAAAAAGTCTAAAATTCTGCTTCATCTCAAATAGAAGAATCTCTCCTTCCCCTATGATGAGCTGATTCTTCGCCATTAGGATTGAGTCTTCCTTTGAAAGTCACAGAGGAAAGAAAGGAGCCGAAGATGAAAACAGATGGGCTTTTCACGATTTTTTTTTTACTCTTTTGTCAGAAGCTGAAACATGGTTATTCTAATTAGTGGGTGCGTACTGCACTCCTGACAGCGCAGAACATCGCACCGCCATCAACTCGTGTGCAATGAAGAAAAAAGTGTTACAGAACAGATACAGTTCTTTAGTGTTTAGTGAGAAAAAGCAACAGTCGCTAAATTATCTTTGCAGCAACTGCGCCTTCCCGAGAGCCCCGAGTCTAGAAGATGGCATTTTCTGTTTAATAAAAATATATAATATAATATAATATAATAATATAATGTGAGTGCCCATTCAATACTGGGCACTCACCCCCCCCCCCCCCCTTCCTGCCCAGGGCAATTTTCAGCTTTACACGGTCATACAACACTGTACCCAAATTACATTTTTATCTTTTTTTTCACACAAATAGAGCTTTCTTTTGGTGGTATTTTATCACTGCTGTTTTTTTTTTTTTTGCTCAAAAAAATTATTTTTTGCTGAAAATTTTGAAAACAAAACTCAGCATTTTTCTAAGTTTCTGTTCTGTTAAAACGAATAAATAATCTTTCTTCATAAATTTAGGGCAAGATGTATTCTGTTACATTTCTTTGGTGAAAACAACCCAAATCGGTGTCTATTATTTAGTCTGTAGCAGTGGCGTCTCCAGCTTTCATATTTAAGGGGGGCACATGGGGGACAGGGACAAAAGTAGGGGGGCAACTATAAAATGCAACTATATATATATATATATATATATATATATATATATATATATAAAACCTGGGGCCCTTTACTACGATCCCACAACGGGCCCTTTCACATGTTCTGCAGTGAGCTCCCTTCCTACTGTATTGGGGCCCCCCAGGGTGGCAGAAAACAAGAGATATATGTCACCAGCATACCAAGAAAATATAAGGGTCCAAAGCAGTGGGAGAACTATCAGGGTTGCAAAGGTTGTCTTGCCACCGGGCCCTGGTGTTCTGCCACTGTGGGGTTCCCCAGCCTCCTCTTGCTGTCCTGCCCCTGCTATTGACAGCGCTGGTCTGGCATCTCTTGGAATTTACAGGCTGGTTCTCCTGTCCTAAGGACGGGAGAAATCAGTCTGTTTTTCCAGTAACTGAGAGTCCTGGTGGAGTCCTTCCTGCAACTCGCTCTTCTCCCTGCCAATGAGGATGCAGGGGAAGGAGCAGATCGGGCGGCCGTGGTTGTGTGAGCGCTCGCATTATGCAGTGTCAGCGAGCAGAGGGAGGGGGGAGGAATCACCCGCAGGAGCTGTCTGGGGACGCTCTCCCTCTCAATAGAGACTGTGTTACCTCAGTGGCGGCCTGAGTAAGATGTGGTGCATCCGCTGCGAATGCAAACAAAAAGACATTGCCTTTTTGTAAAAAAAAATATATTTTTTTAATTGGGGGGCAAATGGTGGGGCACAGCATAATGTTGGGGGGGGGTCAGGGCCCCCTCTGGCCCCCCCTAGGGACGCCATTGGTCTGTAGGAATGTTACAGAGTCCACAAACTATGGGATATGTATCTGAAAATCCATCAATCTATAGTCGATGTACTGACGGCATTTATCCGAAGTTTACGAATTATCTGAAATAACGAATGCCGCATCTAAACAAATGGAACGGAACAAAAAATAATAAATATTAATAATAAAAAAGTTTTTATTATTATTTATTATTATTATTATTAATGCGTTACCTTCCATTCATTTAGATGCGGCATTCGTCATTTCAGGTAGTTCGTAACTTCGGATATATTCGTATTCGTTACGTTTACTAACAGCAAAATTTGGAAGGAAATTCCAATACCTATAATTTAATAGTTAGTTATTATTTCATTCAAACAAATTTACTTCAGCGCTGATATGGACCTAATTGGTAAGTAAAACCAGTTCAAATGCAACCTTTTAAATGTGCTCTGATCCCACAGACAGAGTATTAATGCAATGGTAATAGTACGCTTAAGGCCAACTTATAAATAATACGAATACACAGCGCACAACAGTGAAATACACCAATAATCCGCAAATGTGGGAAATAAATTAATAATGTTATAAATAATTCTCCTTCCTCTATGAGTAGAGGTATAATAAATGTGCACACACAGTGATAAAAAAGTAGAAAAAAAGTGCAAAAAAGTTCCAACGAAAAAGTCTAGGTGGTGGTGACTTTTTCGTTGGAACTTTTTTGCACTTTTTTTTCACCTATTTATCACTATGTGTGCACATTTATTATACCTCTACTCATAGAGGAAGGAGAATTATTTATAACAATATTAATTTATTTCCCACATTTGCGGATTATTGGTGTATTTCACTGTTGTGCGCTGTGTATTTGTGTTATTTATAAGTTGGGTTTAAAACCACTATTATCATTGCATTATTAGTTATTATTTCATATTATCACATTTTCGGGTTTTCGGATTTTTGAATTTGCGAATTTTCAAATTTACGAATTTCCAAATTTCCAAATTTACGAATTTATGAATTTTCCAATTTGTGAATTTAAGAATTTATGAATTTTTGAATTTCCGAATTTCCGAATTTTCCAATTTGTGAATTTAAGAATTTATGAATTTTTGAATATTCGGAAAAATTCATTAAACGGGTTTTCGTTAATTCCGATGTTTTCCAAATTAACTAATTTACCGAAATTTGTTAAAAAACGAATTCGGAACTAAAACGAACTGCACATGTCTAGCGTTCAGAAGGCGGCTTCTGAACCCCTGACAGCGGCCGTTCCACATGCGACCGCTAGCATGGGCTAATGTGGACTGTGGGCTCTTTCAGGGTCACTGTGAAGTGTGGTGCCCTCTAAAGAGTGATCCGTGTTTGGCTTGTTGTTTTTCAGAGGGCATTTGACAGGCGGTGAGGAGGCCTAATTTAACCTTATGATGCTGCAATCCCCCCCCCCCATTACACTCAATGGGTACAGATGACAAGTGGTGCCGCTTATCACACTCTGCACCCCGAAGTAAAAAAAATATTGTGGCCCACAGCATGTTTACAGCCCTGTTTTTAACAATTCAGGTGGGGGCCAAGGGGGGTCAGGTGGGCTGGGGGGGTCAGTTGGGGGCCAGGGGGGTCAGGTGGGGCCAGGGGGGGTCTGGTGGGGGCCGAGGGGGGTCAGGTGGGTTGGGGGGTTAAGTTGGGGCCAGGGGGGTCAGGTGGGGCCAGGGGGGGTCAGGTGGGGCCAGGGGGGGTCAGTTGGGGCCAGGGGGGTCTGGTGGGGGCCGAGGGGGGTCAAGTGGGCTGGGGGGGTCAGGTGGGGCCAGGGGGGTTCAGTTGGGGCCAGGGGGGTCTGGTGGGGGCTGAGGGGGGTCAGGTGGGCTGGGGGGGTCAGTTGGGGCCAGGGGGGTCAGGTGGGGCCAGGGGGGTCAGTTGGGGCCAGGGGGGTCAGGTGGGGCCAGGGGGGGTCTGGTGGGGGCCGAGGGGGGTCAGGTGGACTGGGGGGTCAGTTGGGGCCAGGGGGGTCAGAGGGGTCAGTTGGGGCCAGGGGGAGTCAGGTGGGCTGGGGGGGTCAGTTGGGGCCGGGGGGGTCAGGTGGGGTCGGAGGGGTCAGTTGGGGCTGGGGGGGTCAGGTGGGGTCGGAGGGTTCAGTTGGGGCCGGGGGTGGTCAGGTGGGGTCAGAGGGGTCAGTTGGGGCCGGGGGGGTTGTGGTTAAAACCACCACCCAGCCGCTCATTTTTACCGCCCCTCTGAAAGATACTGTAAACTTACAAGATTGCCTTTATTTTTTGCCTTCATGTACACTTTAAATGTCGGGACTTTTCATGGCCGCCGTTTCTCCTGTAGACGGGTTGCTGAGTTTGTTTTATTTACTCGCGTGACGCGGCGATGGATGGAAAGAGCGGTAACATCATAACGACGATATCTCTCTATTGGCAGGTGGCGTCATAATCACCTCTCAGCTCTTCCTTAATTCGGCTCGGGGAACATTAGACTTCTAGATTGAAACATTTCCACAGCACAGTAACATTTATTGACTTTCACAGCAGAGATAAAACCAGAGAAATCTGCTGACGGAGAGACTTCGGGATGCGTCTTCCAGGAGGAAATTCACCCGCAAAGATGCTGATATGTTAAAACAGAAATCCTCCGAAAGATTGCGGAATATGAGGGATAACGGGCCGCGCACACCAGAGAGATCCGTACGGAACCACTCCGGAGCGCCGAGTCTGTAATTATCGGGTTTATTGGACATATTTCACATTTAACTCAAAATAACTTATACAGTGCCTTGAAAAAGTATTCATACCCCTTGAAATCTTCCACATTTTGTCATTTTACAACCAAAAACGTAAATGTATTTTATTGGGATTTTATGTGATAGTCCAACACAAAGTGTCACATAATTGTGAAGTGGAAGGAAAATGATAAATGATACAAATAAATATGTGAAAAGTGTGGGGGGGGAGGGGCATTTGTATTCAGCCCCCTTTACTCTGATACCCCTAACTAAAATCTAGTGGAACCAGAGAAGTCACCTAATTAGTAAATAGAGTCCACCTGTGTGTCATTTAATCTCAGTATAAATACAGCTGTTCTGTGAAGCCCTCTGAGGTTTGTTAGAGAACCTTAGTGAACCAACAGCATCATGAAGGCCAAGGAACACACCAGACAGGTCAGGGATAAAGTTGTGGAGAAGTATAAAGCAGGGTTAGGTTATAAAAAAAATCTCCCAAGCTTTGATCATCTCACGGAGCTCTGTTCAATCCATCATTGGAAAATGGAAAGAGTATGACACAACTGCAAACCTACCAAGACATGGCCGTCCACCTAAACTGACCGGCCGGGCAAGGAGAGCATTCATCAGAGAAGAGCCAAGAGGCCCATGGTAACTCTGGAGGAGCTGCAGAGATCCACAGCTCAGGTGGGAGAATCTGTCCACAGGACAACTATTAGTCGTGTTCTCCACAAATCCGCCCTTTATGGAAGAGTGACAAGAAGAAAGACATTGGTGAAAGAAAGTCATAAGAAGTCCTGTTTGTAGTTTGTGAGAAGCCATGTGGAGGACACAGCAAACATGTGGAAGAAGGTGATCTGGTCAGATGAGACCAAAATTCAACACTTTGGCCTAAAAGTAAAACGCTATGTGTGGGGAAACTAACACTGCACATCACCCTGAACACACCACCCCCACCGTGAAACATGGTGGTGGCAGCATCATGTGGTGGGGATGGTTTTCTTCAGCAGGGACAGGGAAGCTGGTCAGAGTTGATGGGAAGATGGATGGAGACAAATACAGGACAATCTTAGAAGAAAACCTGTTAGTTTTGTGCAGGAATAAAAGCCAGTTATTTAATGCCTCATTATGTTAAATATTTTGTGTTTTTTTATTTAAAGGGTAACTCCACCATATGCACTATATTATCAAAAGAACTTTAATGACATCCCAGTCTTAGTCCGTAGGGTTCAATATAGAGTTGGCCCACCCTTTGCAGCTATAACAGCTTCAACTCTTCTGGGAAGGCCGTCCACAAGGTTTAGGAGTGTGTCTATGGGAATGTTTAACCATTCTTCCAGAAGCGCATTTGTGAGGTCAGGCAATGATGTGGACGAGAAGGCTTGGCTCGCAGTCTCCGCGCTAATTCGTCCCAAAGATGTTCTATCGGGTTGAGGTCAGGACTCTGTGCAGGCCAGTCAAGTTCCTCCACCCCAAACTCGCTCATCCATGTCTTTATGGACCTTGCTTTGTGCACTGGTGAGCAGTCATGTTGGAACAGGAAGGGGCCATCCCCAAACTCTTCCCACAAAGTTGGGAGCATGAAATTGTCCAAAATGTCTTGGTATGCTGAAGCCTTAAGAGTTCCCTTCACTGGAACTAAGAGGCCAAGCCCAATCCCTGAAAAACAACCCCCACACCATAATCCCCCCTCCCCCCCCACCATAATCCCCCCCACACCATAATCCTCCCTCCACCAAATGATTTGGACCAGTGCACAAAGCAAGGTCCATAAAGACACAGAGTTTGGGGTGGACATTACTGTGTGTGGAAATGTTTAAATCTAGAAGTCTAATGTTCCCTGGGCTGAATTAAGGAAGACCTCTGACCTGACCTCAACCCGATAGAACACCTTTGGGATGAATTAGAGCGGAAACTGTGAGCCAGGCCTTCTCGTCCAACATCAGTGCCTGACATAACAAAGGCTCTTCTGGAAGAATGGTCAAACATTCCCATAGACACCCTCCTAAACCTTGTGGACGGCCTTCCCAGAAGAGGTGAAGCTGTTATAGCTGCAAAGGGCGGAGCCAACTCAATATTGAACCCTACGGACTAAGACTGGGATGCCATTAAAGTTCATGTGTGTGTGTAAAGGCAGGTGTCCCAATACTTTTGGTAAATTAGTGTATATTGTGACAGTGCAAGGCCCTGCCACCAGGGGCGTAACTATAGGGATTGCAGGGATCGCATCTACGACTCAGCCCCATTCTTCAGGGGGCCCCTGCAGCTCCCCTGTCAGATTTGTCTGCTCCTGGATAGGAAGGGTGGCGCAGCGAAGCGGCTTATAGAAGAACTGAACCCTTCCATTATCCTCCTGGCTCCTGCAGCTGCTGAATGCCTGCAGGAGGGAGAGGAGAACCGGGCTTTCGGCGGCTTTTAGGATGATAATGAAGGGGTTTGGTTCTTCTATAAGTCTCTCCGCCGTAGTGCCCCTCCGATCCAGCCTGGTGCCTGGTTCATCAGTCCGCCTCTCAGCTCCGCCCCCTGAACTCCAAGCTGCTGCTGCCAGGTAAGTCTTGCTTCCTGGCCAAGTGTAGAAATCCATTCTTTGCCCCCCTCCTGTCACAGTGCTCCCCCTCCTGTCATACTGACCCTCCTGCTGTCACAGGGCCCCTCTTGCTGTAACACTGTGCCCCCTGCTATCATACTGCCCCCCTCTGCTGTCACACTGCCCCCCTGCTGTCATACTGCCCCCCTGCTGTCACACTGCCCTCTACCACTGTCATACTGCCCCCCTGCTGTCACACTGCCCCTCCTTCTGTCATACTGTCCCCCGACTGTCACACTGCCTCCCACCTTCTGCCATACTGCCCCCCTGCTGTCACACTGCCCCTCCTTTTGTCATACTGTCCCCCGACTGTGAAACTCCCCCTACCACTGCCATACTGCCCCCCTGCTGTCACACATCCCCTCTGCTGTCACTTTGCTGCCCCCCGCTGTCATACTGCCCCCTTGCTGTCACACTGCCCCTCTGTTGTCATACTGCCCCTCTGTTGTCATACTGCCCCCCTGTTGTCACACTGCCCCCTACCACTGTCATACTGCCCCCCTGCTGTCACACTGCCCCTCCTTCTGTCATACTGTCCCCCGACTGTCACACTGCCTCACACCTACTGCCATACTGCCCCCCTGCTGTCACACGTCCCCTCTGCTGTCAATTTGCTGCCCGCCGCTGTCATACTGCCCCTCTGTTATCATACTGCCCCTCCTATTGTCATACTGCCCCCCCTACACCTCTGCCTGCCACCATAGAAGCCTATCACATTGGTACACAGGATTCTCAAAGGTGCAGTTTGAAAAGCTCTGTCATGTTTATGGTGAGCAGATAAAACTGTCTTAAAGTGGAGCTATACTTACCCTTTCTCCAGCGATGCGGCATCCTGGAGTTCCCCGCCCGGCTGCCGACCTCTTTGGTGGCTGGCTTCTGGATCACGATCACCAGCCGCTGTCATTGGCTGGGCAGGGATGACATCACTCCTGCGCATGCTGAATTTGTACATTTAGCTGTGCATGCTTCATTTAAATGAAGGTCAGGTGAATATAACCCAGCACAGAGTTCCCCCATACATCAGAGTCTGCAGGGTTCCCCCTTACAGTGCAAGGGGAACTCTGATGAAAGGGGGGACACTGCAGATCATGATGTAAGGGGAAACGCTGCAGACTTTGGTGTAAAGGGGAACTCTGGTGACCGGAGACCACCTTATATCAGAGTCCACAGTGTTCCCCTTTACATCAGAGTTCCCACTTACATCAGACCCCCTTCTGCTACTCGCAGATGTGATCGAGTGTATAACCACCTCCCTCCCAGGACGCCATATGATGTCCTCCTGGGTGAAGTGGTTAAATAGAAAGGGAGATGTGAGGAGCAGCTCTCAGGGTCCGGTGGGTAAGAGGCACCCCCTACAAAAACTGCAGTTATGTCTATCTATAGTGATTATGCTGATGAAGTTGAAAATGTAGGGTTGTCCAAGGAAGTTTCCTGGGGGTCTCCGTGTGTTGGAGCTCGAGAGTGTCCAGGACAGCTCTGGTACTGCTCTGGTGGAACACGGGGGGGGGGGCTGCACCTACCCTATACCCTGCTGTGACCTGGTTTGGGTTCAGCCTGCGAAAGCTGAAAGTACAAAGCTGGGTGTGTTGGTAGCGCCACCAGAGCAAGCTGGTCATAATAGTGTATTGCAGCCTGCCAGCCTGAGGAAGCAATTATCCTGGGACCAGTGGAGTCTAGTATGTTTTTTTTTTTAAATACTCAATAAACCTGAGCTATGAAAATACATAAAATGTGCGAAAAAATTATTACAGCTTCCCATGGATCCAAGAAGACAAATTATAAATACGCAGTCACAGCCTGACGCCATCACAGTATATAGTCACTGGTGAAGGTGATATTGAAATGAGGAAAGTGGCGGTACCTGAACGGCAGCAGATGTCGACTTGTTAAATAAAATGAATTACAGCGTCACATTATACTTCTAATTAGGCCAACTATATCAGTGATAGAATTAAACTTCCGCCTGTGGCAAAGACACACATTGTAAAAATGCAATCGATGTGAAATATGGAGACAGAAGAGAACAAAAATAATCCCAAACTTTTCGCCTGACTATGGAGTGTGAATGACTGAAGATCATTTGTTTTGTTTTATCTGTAAAGTTTGCAGCTTCGGGTGTGTAGCGCTACCCCTGAAGGAATCACTTCAGATTTGACAGGTTCTTTCCCCTATCGGTTTAGAGGCCGCCAGGCACACAGCAAAAAAATAATCAATTCACTCCAGCTCATTAATTGGTCAAAGGCAGCCTGGAACAGTCCATGGTTCATGGCTGGGGACCATGAAACAGTATGAGCACAGGTCAAGACAGACTGGAACAGTCCACAGTTCATGGCTGGGGAGCTTTAAGTGGTATGAACACAAGAAAAGGAAGACAGGAACAGTCCACGGTCAATGGCTGGGGACCACAAAGCAGTATAAATACAAGTAAAGACAAACTGGAACAGTCTATGGTTCAATGTTGGGGACCATGAAGTAGTATGAGTACAAGAAAAGGCAGACTGAAACAGTCCGTGGTTCACTGTTGGGGACCATGAAGTAGTATGAGCACAAGTAATGACAGACTGAAACAGTCTATGGTTCACTGTTGGGGACCATGAAGTAGTATGAGCACAAGTAATGACAGACTGGAACAGTCCATGGTTCACTGCTGGGGACCATGAAGTGGTCTGAGCACAAGTAATGACAGATTGGAACTGTCCATGGTTCACTGTTGGGGACCATGAAGTAGTATGAGCACAAGTAATGACAGACAGGAACAGTCTATGGTTCACTGCTGGGGACCATGAAGTGGTCTGAGCACAAGTAATGACAGATTGGAACTGTCCATGGTTCACTGTTGGGGACCATGAAGTAGTATGAGCACAAGTAATGACAGACAGGAACAGTCTATGGTTCACTGCTGGGGACCATGAAGTGGTCTGAGCACAAGTTATAACAGACTGAAACAGTCCATGGTTCACTGCTGGGGACCATGAAGTAGTTTGAGCACAAGTAATGACAGATTGGAACAGTCCATGGTTCACTGCTGGGGACCATGAAGTAGTATGAGCACAAGTAATGACAGACAGGAACAGTCCATGGTTCACTGCTGGGGACCATGAAGTAGTTTGAGCACAAGTAATGACAGATTGGAACAGTCTATGGTTCACTGCTGGGGACCATGAAGTGGTCTGAGCACAAGTTATAACAGACTGGAACAGTCCATGGTTCACTGCTGGGGACCATGAAGTAGTATGAGCACAAGTAATGACAGACTGGAACAGTCCATGGTTCTCTGCTGGGGACCATGAAGTAGTTTGAGCACAAGTAATGACAGATTGGAACAGTCTATGGTTCACTGCTGGGGACCATGAAGTAGTATGAGCACAAGTAATGACAGACTGGAACTGTCCATGGTTCTCTGCTGGGGACCATGAAGTAGTTTGAGCACAAGTAATGACAGACTGGAACAGTCCGTGGTTCACTGTTGGGGACCATGAAGTAGTATGAGCACAAGTAATGACAGACTGGAACAGTCCATGGTTCTCTGCTGGGGACCATGAAGTAGTTTGAGCACAAGTAATGACAGACTGGAACAGTCCGTGGTTCACTGTTGGGGACCATGAAGTAGTATGAGCACAAGTAATGACAGACAGGAACAGTCTATGGTTCACTGCTCGGGACCATGAAGTGGTCTGAGCACAAGTTATAACAGACTGGAACAGTCCATGGTTCACTGCTGGGGACCATGAAGTAGTATGAGCACAAGTAATGACAGACTGGAACAGTCCATGGTTCTCTGCTGGGGACCATGAAGTAGTTTGAGCACAAGTAATGACAGACTGGAACAGTTTGTGGTTCACTGTTGGGGACCATGAAGCAGTATGAGCACAAGTAATGACAGACTGAAACAGTCTATGGGTCACTGTTGGGGACCATGAAGTAGTATGAGCACAAGTAATGACAGACTGGAACAGTCCATGGTTCACTGCTGGGGACCATGAAGTGGTCTGAGCACAAGTAATGACAGATTGGAACTGTCCATGGTTCACTGTTGGGGACCATGAAGTAGTATGAGCACAAGTAATGACAGACAGGAACAGTCTATGGTTCACTGCTGGGGACCATGAAGTGGTCTGAGCACAAGTTATAACAGACTGGAACAGTCCATGGTTCACTGCTGGGGACCATGAAGTAGTTTGAGCACAAGTAATGACAGACAGGAACAGTCTATGGTTCACTGTTGGGGACCATGAAGTAGTATGAGCACAAGAAATGGCAGACTGAAATAGTCTTTGATTCACAGCAGAGGACCATGAAGCAGGAGGAGCATAAATAAAGGCTTTAGTCACTGGATTCTGGTACGTAGACAATCATAGGCGCATCCTCCTGCAAAGTGTCCCGGATTCAATCTATATGACTTCAGGACATCATGTGATACTTACGCTACTTGGAATGAAAATAAATTTAATGAGATGTAGTTCTGTGCTCCTGCTACATTTAGGTTTTGGGTCTACTGTAGTCCTAAGCTAAGTGATTGATTGCTTCTGCCTGTTTCTGGAGGAAGCTTCCAGAAAATAGAGTAGGGAAGGTCATTCAGTTATGAATAGTTATCATACCTCAGCCAATTCCTGGAAGAGAGTTGGCTGGGGAGGTGATAAATGTTTGGCAGGCCTGGTCAGCATGTTCTTTGTCTGCTAGGAGGGTTCCAGTTCTCTTGGGGCTGCTGTCCCTTGGAGGCAGTCTAGGCCTCAGCAGGTGCTGGGCTGGGGCCTGGAGAAGATTGCTGAAGAAGTTTTTGATGAAGGGCGTCATTCTGAAGGCCTGGTCTGGAGAAGGGTCTTTGTCTCCCTCTCTGCAGAGTGTTGTGTGAAAGCTGGGTGACAAACAGGTCCTAGGACATTGTGAGTATGACAAAGTTTTGTCCAAGTTCCTTCGATTGTGGCACCAGTGGATCCAAGACTCTAGATGCATATGCCTATTCTAACATTTCTTCATTCATCTCCTAATTATCCCTGCCACTTAATAGTTTGCCCACTCTCACAAGCGTCCATGTAAGACCTCCAATTCTCATTGGCACCCTAATTACCTATAACAGTGATGGCGAACCTTGGCACCCCTGATGTTTTGGAACTACATTCCCCATGATGCTCAAGCACTCTGCAGTGTAGTTGAGCATCATGGGAAATATAGTTCCAAAACATATGGAGTGCCAAGGTTCGCCATCACTGACCTATAACAACTTACATTATATTGTCAAAAGTATTGGGACGCCTGCTTTTTACACACACACACACATGAACTTCATTGACATCCCAGTTTTTGTCCGTAGGGTTCAATATCAAGTTGGCCCATTGACTCTTTGCAGCTATAACAGCTTCAACTCTTCTGGGAAGTCTGTCCACAAGGTTTAGGAGTGTGTCTATGGGAATGTTTGATCGTTCTTCTAGAAGTGCATTTGTAAAGTCAGGCACTATTGTTCTTTGCTCTCCTTCATCCCAAAGGTGATCTATGGGGTTGAGATCAGGACTCTGTGCAGGCCGGTCAAGTTCCTCCACCCCAAACTCGTCATCCATGTCTTTATGGACCTTGTTTCGTGCACTGGTCCTAATCATTTGGTGGAGGGGGCGTTATGGCGTGTTTTTCAGGAGTTGGGCTTAACCCCTTAGTTCCAGTGAAGGAAACTCTTAAGGCGTCAGCATACTAAGACATTTTGGATAATTTCATGCTCCCAACTTTGTGGGAACAGTTTGGGGACGGCCCCTTCCTGTTCCATCATGACTGAGCACCAGTGCACAAAGCAAGGTCCATAAAGACATGGATGGGTGAGTTTGGGGTGGTGGAACTTGACTGGCCTGCACTGGGCTGAATTAAGGAAGAGCTCTGACCTGACCTCAACCCGATAGAACACCTTTGGGATGAATTATAATGGAGACTGCGAGCCAGGCCTTCTCATCCAACATCAGCTCCTGACCTCACAAATGCTCTTCTGGAAGAATGGTCAAACATTCCCATAGACACTCTCCTAAACCTTGTGGGTGGCCTTCGCAGAAGAGTTGAAGCTGTTATAGCAGCAAAGGGTGGGCCAACTCAATATTGAACCCTACGGACTAAGAGTGGGATTCCATTAAAGTTCAGGTATAGGCAGGTGTCCCAATACTTTTGACAATGTCGTGTATACATTCGGAAATATGGGGACAAGCTAATGTTCTGTTATATCTGTATATATCTATACATATGTTATATCTGTATAACGTTCTTTCTCTGTGTTTTTCAGTGACCCCTATTGATCTATTAGGTGAAGCTGGGCGGGGGGAGACCCTTGTTGGGATCTGTTCTCACCTTGGTACCACCACTTAGATACTGATAGGTAATTATTCTGTATATTCTGTATATTCTACAATACTTCCTGATTGGATTGTACTGAGTTACCTCTTGTCTGTTAACTCCCCTTTGAAATCAATAAAGAAATATAGTTTAAAAAAAAACAGTTTTTGGGACTCTCAGGTGCAGGGGCGTAACTAGAAATAGCAGGGCCCCATAGCAAAATGTTGTATGGGGCCCCCCTGCAAACAGCCCCCCCCCACACACAGCTGCCCTAGTGTCAATGCAGCGTGAGCTGTGCCCCATACAGCGTGACCTGTGCCCCATACAGAGGTACCTGTGCCCAATACAGCGTGACCTGTGCACAATGCAGCTTGACCTGTGCACAATGCAACGTGACCTGTGCCCAGTACAGCGTGACCTGTGCCCCATACAGCATGACCTGTGCCCCATACAGCGTGACCTGTGCCCCATACAGCATGACCTGTGCCCCATACAGCGTGACCTGTGCCCCATGCAGCGTGACCTGTGCCCCATGCAGCCTGACCTGTGTACCATGCAGCGTGACCTGTGCCCCATGCAGCCTGACCTGTGTACCATGCAGCGTGACCTGTGCCCCATGCAGCGTGACCTGTGCCCCATACAGCGGTACCTGTGCCCAAAGCAGCGTGACCTGTGCCCCATATAGCGTGACCTGTGCCCCATACAGCGTGACCTGTGCCCCATACAGCGTGACCTGTGCCCCATGCAGCGTGACCTGTGCCCCATACAGCATGACCTGTGCCCCATGCAGCGTGACCTGTGCCCCATACAGCATGACCTGCGCCCCATACAGCCTGGTCTGCCTGTGCCCCATACAGCATGACCTGTGCCCCATACAGCCTGGTCTGCCTGTGCCCCATACAGCATGACCTGTGCCCCATACAGCATGACCTGTGCCCCATACAGCATGACCTGTGCCCCATACAGTCTCACCTGTGCAGAGGAAGAGGCAAGCCACCCGGATCAGCAGAGAGCGGGATTGCCCGCTGTAATAGCTTTCATTTGAATTTCCTGTCTTCCCGGGGCCCATCATCACATAGCCCCACCTCTTGGCCCGACACCTTTGATGACATCACATGTCCCGCATTGGATCGGCGTTCTGTCTATCAAAGGCACCGGGCCAAAGGTGGAGCTATGTGATGTGAGCCCCGGGAACATTGGAAGTTCTAATGAAAGCTCTTACATCGGGCAATTCAGCTCTCTGCTGATACGGACAGCTCACCTCTTCCTTTCCTCTCTCTTCCCCTGGCTGGGAGACTGTGCCGGCGGTGCTCTCATCCTCACCGGGCCCCACTCGGCTGCGGGCCCTATAGCGCCTGCATGGGTCGCTATGGTGGTAGTTACGCCCCTGCTCAGGTGTGCCCGTTGTAAAAGGGAAGTGAGTGGCAGAGGTTACTGCATGGACTGGGCCTCCTCTTATAGAGACCTAGAATTATAGGCAGTGGTGGCCGGTGGAAGTTTTTTGGGGGGGGGGTGCCAAATAGTATGGCAACAACCACCCCCCATTCCCCGGTCAGTCGGTAGCACCACTTACCCCATCACCGGCAGCTTTCCCTGCTCATCGGCGGTGGCCTCCCGTTCTCCTGCTCTCCACGGGTCATCACGGCAGCGGTGGCTTCCGTCTCCTCCCTCCTCGGCAGCCGTTAGGGAGTCTTCTCTTTTCGGCCAATCGGAAAACGGGTCTCACTCCCGCTTCTGATTGGCCGGATTGAGGATCAGTATTTCATTCGCTGTTGTAACACACCTGGGTGGGATCGGAGCACATTCTCCGCGACCCGAGCCCACCCTATATTGAAGCCTATTAGAGCCTCTGGCTCTAATCGGGTGCTTGAAAAAAACTCTGCTGCTGTAATTCATGTACCCAGTGCCCTGAAAGGGGCGGGACGCATGAATAGGGGGTGGCCGCAGTGGCTGTGGATTTTTGCTATGCATGAATTTATCCATTGCATATACTGGGGCGGCGTGGAGAGAGGGGGCGGCGCCCGGGCGCCCCTAATGGACGGGCCACCACTGCCCCTCTTTGTCTACGAACTTCATTCATAGTTTTAAATAAAAAACTAAAAAAATGATTTTCAAGAAAAAAAATCCTCTGTGTGCAGAGCCAAATTGTCATAGGTCCACCCCAGAGGAGATGTTTTTTTTTTTTAAATGAAGATATAAAGTGATTTTAAACACACTATTTTCGTATGTGGATGACGGCACTGTAATTATTTTAATAAAAAAAATAATTAAAGTACCTTTTTTCTAAATGGAAATCCAGCTGTCACATGACCCGGCTCTCTCCCAATCTGTCTGCAGGGAAACATAAGCAGGAGGAGCTTCTAGTCTTCCGCTGCTGATCACATGTTCAATAAAAAACCCATCCTTTGGGACATAACGTAAAAATAAATAATTGACATCGTAATGCAAATATATATTTGAAATTAAATCTGTCTTATTTTTTTGGGGCAATAAAATGGTGTGGGCGGCTTTCTGCCAGTCACGGGCCTGCAGCCTGTGTCTTAGAATAAGAGGGAGGTCAAGCCTCCATTAATCTACATGTAATACCTGGACCCCCCCCATTGTGTTTAGCTGGTTAGTGGGCATGGAGGAGGAGGGAGGGAGTGGGCTGACATTTACCGCTGTGTACACGCCCACATAGCCTATCACATGGGCTGCTCAGATGTGATAGGGAAGAAATGCTCATCATAGAAACTCAGTGAGAACTGAGCATGTGCAGAGCCGCCAACACTGCTCTGCAAAATCCCTAGCTGAATTGGGGACATGGACAGAAGGGGGAGATAGAGAGCAGCAGGATCAACCAGGATTTTTGCAGAAATACAGAAAAGGAATCTCATAGTGATGAGTGAGTATGACCGGCATGGAATACACCATTTATTCTTAGTTTTTTATGATGGGGGTTTAGAGTCTCTATTATTTTTATCTGGTTATTTTTTAGTTCCCTCTTGCTTGACTGGCGGGATGGTTGCCCTCCCTGGACTATGGTTGCTCCTGATGAAGCGGGTTATCCCATGAAACGCATAGACCATTTATTAACCTTTTAGCACCCTTGTTTACAGTAATACTGAATGTATTGTGTTTTAACCACTTAAAGGAGGAACTGCGGTCTGCTCACATGATTTGTAATAAAAACATCTTTGCCATTCTGAAGCTTCCCTCCAACCACTTTGCATATTATTTTATATATACTGTGATTTTTTACTAGGCAAATACGCTGCAGAAATGTCCCTTGATCGCCCCCCTAGTGTTAACCCCTTCCCTGCCAGTGACATTTTTACAGTAATCAGTGCATTTTTATAGCACTGATCGCTGTATAAATGCCAATGGTCCCAAAAATGTGTCAAAAGTGTCCGATCTGTCCGCCATAATGTTGCAGTCCCGATAAAAATCGCAGATCGCCGCCATTACTAGTAAAAAAAAATAATAATAAAAATACTATAAATCTATCTCCTATTTTGTAGACGCCATAACTTTTACACAAACCAATCAATATACGCTTATTATGATTTTTTTTTACCAAATATATGTAGAAGAATACGTATCGGCCTAAACTGAGAAAAAATTTGCTTTTTTAAAAAAAATTGGGGATATTTATTATAGCAAAAAGTACAAAATATTGTTTTTTTTTTCAAAATTGTGGTTCTTTTTTTGTTTATAGCGCAAAAAAAAAAAAAAAAACGCAGAGGTGATCAAATACCACCAAAAAAAAGCTCTATTTGTGGGGAAAAAAGGACGTCAATTTTGTTTGGGTGCAGCGCTGCACGACCGAGCAATTGTCAGTTAAAGCGACGCAAGGGCCGAATCGCAAAAAATGGCCCGGTCATTCAGCAGCCAAATCTTCCGGGGCTGAAGCGGTTAAAGTCCCATTCACTATTTTTCTTTTGGTATAGGGAGCCCCAAGGTTTCAACTGCCTAGGGGCCTCTGCAGAATGCAATCCGGGATTGTGCATAGGAGCGTGACTCTGAGCCACAGGAGGAGAGGGAGAGCAAGCACATCGAGCTCTTATAACAGATAGCATTATGATCTACCAGGACACCCAGACCCTTCTCATTCGTTCCCTCCCCCATCGTACTCCCCCAAGAATCTATAATCCACTTGGCAACTTCTCACCACTTCGTACCGTTCAAGTTTTACTAATCCACTTAGCCACCACATCACTCTCCTTCCTTCCGTTCGGTCCCTTTTCATGCGTTTTGATCTAGTTCATGGCTTACCTATTCCATGCACCTTATTTCACCCAGACTCTAGCCGTTGTTAGTCTCCCCCAGTTGACGCGGGAGACCCCCCTTACTGGTGACGCCTTGTGCCTTGTGTACACCGGGATTCAGGTAAGCAGCCTCGCATCTTCCCCCTTGCAACATTTATATATTGTTGAACTGTATTGATATATTTGTTTTCAATATTGTCTTGTTTTATATGATTGACTATATTGTCATTGATCATGTGCCGATTAAATTGCAGATGTTTTCCTGATGAAGCGGCCCAGTCCGTGAAACTAGTTGAAAGCCACCTATGTTTTTAATCTTCTACCGACATCTTCTGTCATGTATTATGTATCAATAAACTCTTCTATTTTTTATACGATTGTTTATATACCATATATACTCAAGTATAAGCCGACCTGAATATAAGCCGAGGCACCTAAT
The DNA here is from genome assembly GCA_037952925.1 of Lithobates clamitans. Taxonomy (NCBI): domain Eukaryota; kingdom Metazoa; phylum Chordata; class Amphibia; order Anura; family Ranidae; genus Lithobates; species Lithobates clamitans. The sequence continues at coordinate 135,156 of JBBGZY010003083.1, forward strand.
TTTACCAACTGGGAAAACTTATTGACTCGAGTATAAGACGAGGGTGAGAAATGCGCAGCTACTGTAAGAGGAAAAGAGAGTCAACAATGCCCATTTGCAGCATCGCTGTGCCCATTTGCAGCCATAGGTCCCCCGAACTTCAAACTTGGTAGTTAGGGGTTCCTAGATGCCCCCTAGCTGCAGCCAAAATTTGGGGTCTCTGGACCCAATGGGTCCCGAAATGACATTGCTGCAGAGGGACACAGTTGACTGACTTTGGGGTCCCGTATCTTAGGGCCACTTGGTGCTAGGAACCCCACTACAACATATCCAAAGCTGGGGTTCCTAGCACCAAGTGGCCCCGAGATACGGGGCCCCAAAGTTGGTTTGGAAAATGTCAAGCACTTTTCTGCAGCAGAGAATGACATTTTTCAAACCGACTTTGGGGACCCGTATCTCGGGGCCACTTGGTGCTAGGAACCCCATCTGTTGTAGTGCTAGTTCCACTGGGTTTGCACACCATATTTGGGGTTCCTAGTACCAAGTGGCCCTGAGATACGGGGCCCCAAAGTCAGTTCGGGAAAATGTCATTCTCTGCTGCGGAAAAGTGCTTGACTCGAGTATAAGCCGAGGGGGGCATTTTCAGCACAAAAAAATGTGCTGAAAAACTCGCCTTATACTTGAATATATACGGTACTTAATTATATCCCCTTTTGTATTGTACTGAGATAGTCCACTTGCCCCCCCATCCTCTCCCTTGGTGAGGTCTGGTTGGGGACCAGGCTTCCAAACCCTTTATTCTATAATCCAATCATGTTTTTGCATGTATCATACATTCTAGCTCCCATTTGCAGAACTTAACAATTACCAACAATAAACTTCAATTGCCATTTATCTCCCAGCGCTTCTCTCACAATATATTCATTGTTACAAAATGTATCCCTTTTGTGTTGTTTCTGTCTGTGGGAATTGGGGTTGTGAGGACAATAGGGGAGGACAGACTTAATATTTCATACTTCCTTTATCTCTCTCCTTGATAAATAATCTTAATAAATATAACATTTATACTTTGTACGCTTTGTGCGGTGAAAAGTTTTAGAATAATCTTGGATGACATTTTCAGTTACTGTGACATCTACATCGCCCTCCTCCCTTCCCAGCCACACCAGGCAAAAGTCAGTGTGACATTATTACTGTACATTACAAATTTGCATATAGAAAGTAAAGAAGATGAATAAGATCCACGCTACAAAAATTGCCAATTTCCACTTTATATTAGAAATTGTAAAAGTAATAGAGGTCTCATTTATCCTGCAGTTACTGTCAGGTTATTATCAGAATAAAGAAAAAAAAAATACAGCGATACCGAATGTGAAGTTTTCTTGGCTCGTCCTTTCAGGAAAACATAAAAAGCCTTCGCAGGTTCTAACACTTCGTTCTTATTACTAGATTTAGATTACAGAGCAAGAATAAAGGACTATTCCATAGCAAAGGAAATTAGAGGTTTTTTTTTTCTAAGATTGTGTTCATTAAAAGTTAAAAAGGAAGTAAACCCTGATGGGTTTTACTTCCTCTTTGTTTCCCTGCAAAGGTACATAGGTTGGACTTGATGGACTTGTGTCTTTTTTCAATCTCACCTACAATGTAACTATGTATGTAAAGCATAATGTGTTACTATGCATCGCATCGCATCACATAGTAGCCCATTATATGTCACTTACCTGACACAGGAGCCTGCGATGTCACCGCTGTCCCCTCTTCCACAAAGCATCCATCTTCCTTCCGAATATCGCGGCTCCCGCGCTGTGTTTGGCCGGAGCCGCGATGAGGTCACTCCCGTGCATGCACGCGGGAGCTGCCACTAACGGCACGATCGCCATCAGAAACGGCACGCTCAGTGCGCCTGCGCGCCATTGCCTGCATACGCCGTAGACATCGGTGCCTGTCTTTTGCAAATATCTCCTAAACCATGTAGGTTTAGGAGATATTTCTTGCACCTACAGGTAAGCCTTAATCTAGGCTTACCTGTAGGTAAAAGTGGTCTGTAAGGGTTTACAACCACTTTAAAGAAAGAGTGCAGAAAATACAAAAGGAACCCGCAAACTAATATAAAACTGAAGCCATATATCCAATATCTCAAGCACAGCCTAAAGAATGAGGGCTGTACCGAAAGTCATGAGAGGAGAAAGGAAATATAAGAGGTGTGTCTAAAAAGTTGGGCGAATGGTTTCAGAAAACAAACAGAACAGAAGATACACAATAATCCCCATCCTTCACAACACACTTTTGGCAACATTCATAAAGCTTCTGGAAACGGTCAGCAAAAGGCCTCTTTAGGCATCGATTGCAAAACCGCTGTCACACATTCTTGGATTGTCGCAACCTACGCAAAACGTTGTCTTGACCTCCGACTTTTGTAGGCGACTCTTTTTGGGTCGTGGGGAAGACGGTGAACGCCATTCCATTGATTGCTGCTTGGATTGGAACTTGTAGCTCCAGGTCTCATCCCCTGTGACGATGGTTGGCATAAAGGATGGATCCTGGTCACACATGGTAATGAAATCTCCAGAGGTTTCCATCTGCTTTGCTTTCTGTTCGTCTGTCAGCTTGTGTGGCACAAACTGGGAACAGATCTTCCACTTACCCACTTACGTGTGTCCTTGCTAATGCCCAATTCCTTCACCATCAATCGTAGAGTCAGTTGCTGATCTCGTGGCAGCATTTGTCGCACTCGCATGATCATGTCAGGGGTTCTACTTGTCAACAACCGACCAGAATGTGGCTCATCCTCAGTCTTTTCCTTCCCATCGCGAAAGCGTTTGAACCAGACATAAACAGATTTTCTGCTTGCGGCTTCTGTCCCGTACACTTGCACCAACATTTCATGTGTCACCGTTTTCCCCAATTAGTAGCAGAGCTTGATGATCACTCGTTGCTGCATTGCGACCTTGACCCTACCTCTCACACTGACTACGTTCGACTGCCCGCAGCGGGTTTACCTTGACGGTCACGTGTACTGCACGGTGGTGCTTCTCGAGGTGTCTCTGGATAGCCATGTGCATACGCGCACCTGGCCCATGTTGCCATAGAGATATTGAACCATTCACCAAACTTTTTAGACACACCTTACCTAATCCTCCAATCCTCTCAGCACAAGACCGGTCCAGCACCCTCACACTCCAACGGTCTTGAGTTGTGGACTGTTTTTGATGTCATCAAGCCTACAGCAGGCTTTACAGACCAGGAACAGTCCACCTTTGGACCTTGGGGGAGCTCAGTTTTCAAGGGGAACGAAGGATGGGCGAGTATAAGGTTTCTCCTCACCCCTAGACAAAAAGGAGCAGTTGACCCATGCAGTGCAGGTTGCAGCCCCACAGCATGGGAAAGCTGAAATGTAAACAAAAAAATGCTGGCAATAAAAAATTCTGAAAAAAAAACAGCGTGGGGTCCCTCCAATTATTACCAGGCCCTCTGGCCTTGTCGAAAGCTCCTGCCGACTGCCTACTTCCCCATTCTTAAATAGCTAAGTAGCGAAGTCACCCAATGACATCCGCGGGTGACCCTCCCCCCTGTGATGTCACCAAGCTTTTTGGGTCCGGCGGGCATAGTGATTGATGATGGATCTACACTGGGGGATATTTTTTTTTTTTTATAAAGAACTTGTCAAAAACTCATGTTATGTCTTTATTCACTTTTACACTTTTTTGGTGAATGTGTAAAGGTACTATGTACAGTACCCCATACTCATTCACATGGGGGGGGGTGATCTGGTGGCCCCCTTGTTAATGGAGGCTGCCAATATTCTGATAAGCCCCCTGCCCACAGACCCCCACAACCACCGCCCAAGGTTGTGGGGAAGAGGCCCTTGTCCCCATTAACATGAGGATAAGGTGCTTTGGAGTGAGCTCTGCCCCCCCCCTGCCCCAAAGCACCCTCCCTATGTTGAGGGCATGTGGCCAGGTATGATTCAGGTTTGGGGGGGGCGCTCGCTCTTCCTCCCCGTTTCTGACCTGCTCGGCTGCTTGCTCAGGTAAGGGTCTGGTATGGATTTTGGGGGGACCCCGTGCTCTTTTCTTTTATTTTGGCATGGGGATCCCCTCAAAATCCATACCAGTTCCAAAGGGCCTGGTAGGCATTAGGGAGGGGGACCCCACACCTTTTTTTTTTCAGAATTTTATATTGCCTGGGAAGCCCACTGACAGCTGATGAGTCATCGGTTGTTAAGGACACGGTGATCGGCTTCCTGGCCCACTCCTTAACTACCAGCTATTCTTTACACAGAATGCAAATCAGTTGATCATTTTTCAACCAATCCGAACTAAATATTATCACTTCTGAATATTTGGAATGCGTTAGAAAACGAATAAATTAAATTAAATTAATATATTTAATTAATAAAATTCATTGCTGTTTCTTTTAGAAATTTGGATACATCTATATCTCTGAAGAGCCAGAATATCATACAAATTTACATTCGGACCGAAATGAATTGCACATGTCGAGAGAGAGAGAGAGAGAGCGAGAGAGAGAGAAAGAGAGAGAGGAGAGAGAGAGAGGAGAGAGAGAGAGCGCGAGAGAGAGAGAGAGAGCGCAGAGAGAGAGAGAGAGAGAGAGAGAGAGAGAGAGAGAGAGAGAGAAGGGAGAGAGAGAGAGAAAGAGAGAGGAGAGAGAGGAGAAAGAGAGGGGGAGAGATAGAGGGGAGAGAGGCAGAGAGAGGGAGGGGGAGAGAGAGGCAGAGAGAGAGAGAGGGAGAGATATAGGGAGAGGCAGGGAGGGAGGGAGAAGGAGAGAGAGAGAAAGGGCAAGAAAGAGGGAGTGGGAGGGGAAGACAGAGAGGAGGGGGGGCGAGAGAGAGAGGGAGAGGGGGTGTGAGAGGGAGAAAGAGATGGGGAGAAAGGGAGAGAGGAGGAAGAGAGAGAGAGGACGAGAGAGAGAGTGGAGAGAGAGATAGGGCAAGGGAGAGGGAGGGGGAGACAGAGAGGGGGAGGGGCGAGAGAGAGGGAGGGGGAGACAGAGAGGGGGAGGGGCGAGAGAGAGGGATGGGAGAGGGGGAGGGGCGAGAGAGAGGGATGGGAGAGGGGGAGGGGCGAGAGAGAGGGATGGGAGAGAGAGAGACGGGGGAGAGAGAGAGAAGGGAGAGAAAGAGAGGAAAGGGAGAGGCAGAGAGAGAGAGAGGGAGGAAGAGAGGGGAAGAGAGTGATAGAGAGAGGCGGAGGGAGGGAGGGAGAGAGAAAGAGAGAAATAGGGCAAGAGAGAGGGAGGGGAGACAGAGAGGGGGAGAGAGAGAGAGAGAGATGGGGGGAGAAAGGGAGAGAGAGATGGGGGAGTGAGAGAGGGGGAGAGAGAGGGGGAGGGAGATGGAGAGAGAGTGAGGAGAGAAAGAGGGGGAGGGGAGATGGGGAGGGGAAAGGGGGGAGAGAGAGGGGGGGGAGAGGGAGTGGGAGAGAGAGGGGGGAGGGGGAATGAGAGGGGAAGGGGGAGAGGAGAGAGAGGGGGGAGCGAGAAGGAGAGGATGCCCTTTGCCTGTCTTCATAGCCACTTTAAATAAAAAATTGCATTAAAGGGTAAAATCCCTAAACCAGCAGCCTGCACACCATTAGATACGAAATGGTAATATCAAATAAACTCAGCGCTGCACTTTTGTTTGAGTCTCCATAAGTAACCATGGAACGTACATACAAACTTTACCTGGAAACAAGGTTACTATACATTGATAAGGTTATTTACAGTAAGCTGATTACTTTCACATGTATTTCTAAAATAAAATATAGATTTCCTGTAAAGGATAAGTGCACTTACAAAGCACTTTCTGCGTAAACTATTTAGTGCCTCGGGGTAAACATAAGAAAACATCAGCCACAGCAATAATCCTTCTTCACATTCAGATTGTGGCATCCCAAGGTCATAGTTTTCATACTGAAGCTCCATTCTCCTCGCTCACTCCTCTTCCTAGCTCTCTGTCTTTAGGGTACAGGGAGGGGGGAGTATGTGAGGTGAGCGAGGGGAAAGGGAAAGGGGGTACGGTAACAGTGACCTCGGGGGGGTCACAGACTGCCAACTGAAAAGCTGCCCCAAGACACTTAATTCTTTAACTGTTTCAGGCATGAAAAGTGCACTTATCCATTAACTACATAGAACCAGTGCTTGCCTTAAAAGGAAGACTAAACTCAAAAGCTGACTGCAGGTCCAAACATTTCTTAAAAATCTCATATATACTTAGCTCTCTTATGGAGGATCTCCTTCTGGGTCCCTCCAAATATGTCCAAAATCATAATCATATAATAACTTTCATTAGACCAATTTTTATTTTTATTTTTGTTTTCCGCTTCTGCTCACATTCAGATAATAAATAATAAGGTAAAAGGCAGAGGTGTAGCTTGAAGCTTATGGGCCCCGGTGCAAAAGTGGATCTGGGCCCCCCACTACCAACCTCCGCTTTCACCGCAGGCCAAGATACTCCCACCGCCCCACCAGTCTGCACAAGTCTGCCACATCAGTCTGCATATGCTCCCACCAGTCTGCTCAAGTCCCCCCTAACCTGCAGAACCCCTCCCCTCAGTCTGCACAGGCTCCCTCCCTCAGTGTTCCCCCTAGTCTGCACAAGCCCCCCCCCCCAGTCTGCACAAGTCCCCCTTCTGTCTGAACAAATCCCCCCAATCTGCACAAGTCCCCACCTACCTCAGTCTGCACAAGTTCCCCCCAGCCTGCACAAGTTCCCCCAGTCTACACAAATACCCCCCAATCTGCACAAGCCCCCCCCCCAGTCTGCACAAGTCCCCCCAGTCTGTACAAGTCCCACATGCCCCCCCCAAAGTCTGCACAAGTCCCCCCCCAGTCTGCACAAGCCCCTGCCAGTCTTTATAAGTTCAACAAGTCTACCCCATTCTGTACAAGTCCCCCCAGTCTGTACAGGTCCCCCCAGTCTGCACAAGCACCCCCCAGTCTGCACACGCACCCTCTAGTCTGTACAAGTCACCCTCAGTCTGCTCAAGTCCCTCCCAAGTCTGCACTAGTCCTCCCCCAGTCTGTACAAGTCCCACAAGCCCCCCCCCAGTCTGTACAGGTCCCCCCCAGTCTGCACAAGTCCTCCTCAGTCTGCACAAGTCCCCCCCCAGTCTGTGCAAGTCCCCCGTCTCCCTAAATTCACAGAGCTCATAATCACATCTCTCTCTCTCATAGGGATGGCAGATTTTCTTTCCTTCCTAGGGCTTCGGTGGATGACATCAGCGCCCGCCCCCTCCGGAGATGCAGTTCCCACCTCCAGACAGCTGCCCGAAGCTCCATCAAGAGATGTCTGTGTGACTGAGGAGCAAGTCACACAGGATCGTCTGTGACAGGAGCCAGAGATCGGACAGTGATAGGTGTAGCTGCAGTGCCTCAGGCTTGTCTCATCCATTGGTGCACTGCACACTTTGTACCCATGGATGATACACCACTGGGGAGGCCACACATGGAAAAATGGGCAGGGTCACAATGGTGACTCCTGCAACCCCTTTTGCTACGCCCATGGTGAAAGGGGTGCAGGAGATGTTAAGAGGAGTCATAAGGTTTTTCAAAACTAATCTTCATGGTTATAAAATATTTAATACTAAAAAAAAATCCCACCCAACTTTAACTAAAGTAAAGTACATCAACCTAAAAGCCCCATTTACTTATCTGAATCCGTGATCATGTGACATGCAGAGTATAAGTCTTCTCTCTTCTAGACTGCAGGGTGAGAAGGTCTTCTTGGGGTGCCCACATCACACCCTTGTGAAATGGACTCTTCCCATTGGCTGTCCATCAATGGTGTCCTCACAGGGTCCAGAAGACTCAATGAGTTTGATGACTTCACAATGAGGGCATGAGAGCAAAATTAGTTAGTGGTGGCTGAACCACAGTTGAATAGCAGTTCTGCATATAACACAAGCAGCATATTTTCTCCAATAGCCCATTCTACCCATAGTTTATATTCAAAAAATTACTGCACACTGGGGGGGGGGGGGGGTGGAAAATTTACAAAGGGGTTTCATCAGGGGTCCTTAGGCTAGCATGGAGTCTAAATAGAGTGCATCTTGATTTCTGGAAAATGTTAGATTTGAGCAAAATTTGACAGATTTGGATGACCAAATTGGTTGTTTTTTTGGTTTGAATTTATAAAGGCTTCTGGGAAAAGGGGATAAAATACTACTCCAAAGGCTTTTTCTCCCTTTCATCTGCTTCTGCTATTGTCTGAGCACCTTAGCTTGACTGCTGGTGTCCTCAGGTCCCCAGCCCCCCCCCCCCCCCCCTCTTCTATCTTAGTATCTGTGGTAGAATTTTACATTAAGTAATTAGGGATGTTTTTGGCCCACCATCCCATCAGACGGATTTATTTTACTGCTTTTCTTGTTATCATTAACAAATTTCATACAAATTACTTATCACCACAAAATGATACTTGGTTCTGTATTCTCTAAAAGGGCAGTAATAGGAGGTGGGTAGGGGGTGGAACCAAGGAACGGTGATTGGAGGTGGGTAGGGGGTGGAGAAAAGGGGTGACTCAGAAAGGTGGAGTTCCTGCACCTATTCTCTGAGAAAAATAAAAGCCCTGGTGCTAAATCTACGATACCTTCCTCCTTCACTGTATAGGAGTGTATCAGACTCACTCAAAAGAAGATATTCAAGAAAAGTTGCAACATTGTTTCCTGTGCTTTAACAAGAGCTTCCAAACACTGGAGACACACATTAATACCTTGCAGGAGCTCAATTATAAGAGATGGTCAAAGGCGATAGCACTTGTGCAATTTGTTTAGTTCCGCCAAATTTGTTAACAAATTTTTCCAAATATTCGTAAATTTGAATATTCGAAAATTTGTAAATTAGAAAATTTGTAAACTTGTAAATTCGTAAATTCATAAATTCGAAAATCCAAAAACCCAAAAATCTGAAATAATAACTAACTATTAAAGTATAGGTATTGCAATTTCCTTTCAAATTTGGCTGTTAGTGAACGTAAAGAATACGAATTTATTAAACGTTACGAATTATCCGTAATAACGAATGCCGTAACTAAACGAATGGAACGTAACAAATTAATAATATATAACAATAATAATAGTAATAAAAACTTTTTTATTATTATTATTTATAATTAATTTGAGCCATTACATTTGTTTAGATGCGGCATCAATTATTTCGGATAAATCGCAACTTCAGATAAATTCGTATTCTTTACGCTTACTAACACAGAAATTTAAAAGGAAATTCCAATACCTATAATTTAATAGTTAGTTATTATTAGTTAGTTAGTTAGTTAGTTAGTTAGTTAGTTAGTTAGTTAGTTAGTATTTAGAATTTTCTGATTTTCTTTCTTATTTTTGTATTTTTGAATTTTAGCATTTTCGAATTTACGATTTTTCGATTTTACTAATTTACAAACTGCGATTATAAAAAATGACCCAAGAAAAATGGAAAAAAACAAAAAAAACGAATGAAACTAAAACAAACGAATTTTTCGGCAGTGCACATGTCTAGCACTTGCTGTTCTCCGGCATTCCAAAATTGAAAATCAAAATTTTGTCTTTCTGCGTCCTTCTGTGCAAATCGAGAACTTAAGGATCAATATAATTTGCATAATTTTCTTTTTAGATCAAAGAGAGTTATGACTTTTTTTTTTTTTACAGAATTTCATTAGATTTTCACCATTAGGTAAATCCCTGACTTAAATTCCAGGTCTTAATTACGCATTGTTAATGAGACTATGGCTTCATAATGCTGTGAGCCTTTGCTTTTAAAGCAGTTAAACAGCCCTGGCAGGTGGTGTTCATGTAGATTCTATTAGAAATTTGACTTTTATTTCAATCGTCCCATAAAAAAAAAAAAAAAAAAACTGAAATAATAATGAAATTGTCTGTAGTCTACACAAGATAATTATCCGGCAGTGTCGCCGGGGAGGTTAATTAGCAGAACTGTCAAAACTATTTTGGCGAGTGGATCAGCTCCACCTACGTGGTGGTTTTCTTGGATGTTCCAATGGCACATTATAGGTGGAGGGGCTTTCTGGGGACATATAGTGACAATAAATTTGGGAAAAATGATTTCAGGTTCCAAAGAACGTTTGCAAGGCAGCCAATATGCAAGATGAGATTATTGCACCGTGTAAATTATTTTTGAGGAATTGTTCTATCGTCCCTTAGGGGGAGGGAGGTTATAAAAGGCCATCCAGCTCCTGATAGAGAAGAGAGGGGAAAAAAAAGGATTGTGCCAAAGACATTCAGAAACCAACAATGTCTTGGACGAGTTTCCCCCATGCACATCTGTGGTGAAGCAAAACTACTTTTTTTTATCTCTGCTTTCCCTGCTGAGATGAATAGAAGTGAACCAAGAGCTTTCCAACACACAAGACATTTCATGACTTTCTCCTGTGGTCAGAAGATATATTGCTTTGTGCTGTGTACATTAGGATTCCTTGTAATGCAATGGGGTTTACAGATAGTCTTACTAGGCCAATATATACAGTGGGAATAGAAAGTATTCAGACCCCCTTAAATTTTTCACTCTTTGTTATATTGCAGCCATTTGCTAAAATCATTTAAGTTCATTTTTTTCCTTATTAATGTACACACAGCACCCCATATTGTACACACAGCACCCCATATTGTACACACAGCACCTCATATTGTACACACAGCACCCCATATTGTACACAAAGCACCCCATGATGTACACACAGCACCTCATATTGTACACACAGCACCCCATATTGTAAAACAGCACCCCATGATGTACACACAGCACCCCCTATTGTACACACAGCACCCCATATTGTACACACAGCCCCCCATATTGTACACACAGCACCTCATATTGTACACACAGCCCCCATATTGTACACACAGCACCTCATATTGTACACACAGCACCCCATATTGTACACACAGCACCCCATATTGTACACACAGCACCTCATATTGTACACACAGCACCCCATATTGTACACACAGCTCCCCATATTGTACACACAGCCCCCCATATTGTACACACAGCACCCCATATTGTACACACAGCACCCCATATTGTACACACAGCACCCCATATTGTACACACAGCACCCCATATTGTACACACAGCTCCCCATATTGTACACACAGCCCCCCATATTGTACACACAGCCCCCCATATTGTACACACCGCACCCCATATTGTACACACAGCACCCCATATTGTACACACAGCACCCCATATTGTACACACAGCTCCCCATATTGTACACACAGCCCCCCATATTGTACACACAGCACCCCATATTGTACACACAGCACCCCATATTGACAGAAAAACACAGAATTGTTGACATTTTTGCAGATTTATTAAAAAAGAAAAACTGAAATATCACATGGTCCTAAGTATTCAGACCCTTTGCTCAGTATTTAGTAGAAGCCCCTTTTGATGAGTCTTTTTGGGAAAGATACAACAAGTTTTTCACACCTGGATTTGGGGATCCTCTGCCATTTTTCCTTGCAGATCCTCTCCAGTTCTGTCAGGTTGGATGGTAAACGTTGGTGGACGGTCATTTTTAGGTCTCTCCAGAGATCCTCAATTGGGTTTAAGTCAGGGCTCTGGTTGGGCCATTCAAGAACAGTCACGGAGTTGTTGTGAAGCCACTCCTTCGTTATTTTAGCTGTGTGCTTAGGGGCGTTGTCTTGTGCCCAGTCTGAGGTCCTGAGCACCTTGGAGAAGGTTTTCATTGAGGATATCCCTGTACTTGGCCGCATTCATCTTTCCCTTGACTGCAACCAGTCGTTCTGTCACTACAGCTGAAAAACACCCCCACAGCATGATGCTGCCACCACCATGCTTCACTGTTGGGACTGTATTGGACAGGTGATGAGCAGTGCCTGGTTTTCTCCACACATACCGCTTAGAATTAAGGCCAAAAAGTTCTATCTTGGTCTCATCAGACCAAAGAATCTTATTTCTCACCATCTTGGAGTCCTTCAGGTATTTTTTAAGAAACTCCATGCGGGCTTTCATTTGTCTTGCACTGAGGAGAGGCTTCCGTCGGGCCACTCTGCCATAAGGCCCCGACTGGTGGAGGGCTGCAGTGATGGTTGACTTTCTACAACTTTCTCCCATCTCCCGACTGCATCTCTGGAGCTCAGCCACAGTGATCTTTGGGTTCTTCTTTACCTCTCCCACCAAGGCTCTTCTCCCCCGATAGCTCAGTTTGGCCAGACGGCTAGCTCTAGGAAGGGTTCTGTTCGTCCCAAACATCTTCCATTTAGGGAGGGGTGAAGGCTGTCCGACATCCACAGAAGGCTACAGAATGTTTATGGAAATGACACCATTGACAATGCAATGTGTACCCATCCTTTGCCAAGAATGATCAGGGACATAACTAGAACCTTCAGGGCCCTGATGCAAGAAATCATGAAGAACCCCCCTGACCGCCGGGGCCTTTTCCATCTGTCCCAGATCCCTTTTTTTTAGTAGGGTTAAGCCTTTAAACCCCCTTAAACCCCTTTAAACCCATTTAAACCTGAACACATATGCATTACACAGGTTCTGAGGCTAATTTATAGCAGATAAGGCAACAAGTGAGTTTACTTACCACCTTAATCAGCCACAGAACCTGTGTAATTAATATGTGTTCAGGTTTAAAGGGATGAGGTGGCAACCCTAGTCACGGGCCCTTTTCCTTCGAGCCCAGGGCCCTTCCCTCCAGGCTCGGGGCCCTTCACACTGATCCCAGGGCTCTTTACTCCCATCGCGAGGGGGCCTTTAAGTAGCATGACAAGTCAAAAAACATTCATTTCAAAGGGTGCCGTATTAATCAATGCAACTCAAGTCAGTGACAAAAAAAAAAAGTTCCCGCACTGCTTTCTAGTGACTTCTAGGGGTGTGATTTGAGTGCCATAGACTACAATGATAAATGCAAAAGTCGCAAGGAAATTGCAAGCAAGTTGCACAACCCCAGTGCAAGTGACCATGAAGGGCCCCCGTGACCACTGAGGCCAGAGGCGTAACTAGAACCTTCAGGGCCCCAGCTCAAGAAAATATGATGGGCCCCCTTGACCCCTCCCCCTCTCCACTTCTTCCATCTGAGGCCTGGGCTTCCAATTTTGAGAGGGCATCCATGGACACCCTTCCAGAACGCTGCCTCCCGCGTGCCCCCTGGGGTGATCATCCAGCGCACTCTGTGACTACTGTGTCCTTCGGATGATCACAGATCATGGCAAAGGGCATTTTACCATGTGAGCAGCTTATCACATGTAAACAGACTTACCAGTTATCAGCATCCCTTTCTTCCCACCATCCCATGCTGTGTCTGTGTGAGGAAAGGAGAGCTGTTAACCAGCAAGACTGTCAGTACATTGTTTACACTGATCATCAGTGCCCTGACAGTTCTCCCTCCCTCCTCTCTCGCACAGATTGAAGAGGAGACAGCTGATCTGCTCCTTCTCCTCCCTCCCCTCTCCACCTGTGTGCACCGCAGGAAGTGTGCTTCCTTGATAAAATTCAGCTCCTTAGCTTCACACGTCCCTCGGTGCACACAGGAGGGGAGGGGCGGGGGAGAAGGAGCAGATCGGCTCTCTCCTCTCACATCCGTGCAAGGTAGGAGGGAGGCAGAACTGTCAGTGTAGGCTCTGAGCTGTATGAGAGAGATGCTCTCAGCTCAGAGCCCTGCGACTAGCAACCCTGCTGGGGCCCCCTGATAGTGGCGGAACGACAGTGCCCGGTCAAAAGTACGACTGTTGCGACCCCGGTAGTTCCACCACGGACTGAGGCCCTTTCCTTCTGTACTGGGGCCCTTTCCATTGGTCCCAGGACCCTTCATTTCCAGCCTGGGGCACTTTCCTTGCTTCTAGGCTCGGGACCTTTCCCACTTACCCGGTTTAAACTGCTGTGACTTATCATGCAACTTGTGACACATAAAGTCTCATGACAAGCCAAAACACATTCTTAATCAATAAGTCACAGCGACAAAAAAAAAAAAGTTCCTGCACTGCTTTTTTGTGACTTTGGTATGATTTGAGTGCCGCAGACTGCAATGTTAAATACAAAGGTTGCAAGGAAATCGCAAGCAAGTTGAAAGCAAGTCACACGACCGTGGTCGCAGGAGTGTGAACCGAGCTTTATGGTCCCGCAGTGGGATCATTTCACATGTTTTATAGACCCCTTCCTGCCATCTTGGGCCCCCCCACAGTGGCGAAATGCCAGGGCCAGGTCATAAGCCTGCAACCCTGGTAGTTCTGCCACTGCTTCTGCTCGTGTAGCGCTTACCCCTCAAAGAGCCCACAGATTTCTCCCAGGTTCCTTTACTAGATTAGTACGATAGCAGCCAGGCACACAGCAATAGTCTCTCTTATGACTTATTGAACAGTCTAGGGCAGGGGTCTCAAAACTTTTGAAACAAAGGGACACTTTTTTGCCCTTCAAACTTTAGGGGGGCCTGGACTCTGACCAATGAGACTAGAAATTGCCATGGGCTTGGTCATCAGTGGGAGTAAAAAAAGTAATCTTTGGTGTCTGTAAGAGTCCAAGGCTCACTACGCATGCACCAATGGCGCGTAGCCGCAAGAGGAAATCTGTGCCGACTGAGCATGCGCCAAAGACGCCTCACTTCGCTAACCCGCACCTGCACAGAAGACCTGATAAAAAAGGCAGGAAAATGCCCAGGAGGTGCAGAGGAAGTGACCTCAACCTGATGGAAAAAGGCAGGAAAATTCCCAGGAGGTGCACAGGAAGTGACATGAACCTGATGAAAAAAGGCGGGAAAATGCCCAGGAGGCGCACAGAAAGTGGCCTCAAATTTCCCTATATAAGCCCAGCCCAGACACTGCCAAATTGCTGGATTATCTTCAGTTCCCGCTTGTTCCTGTGCTAGTGTGTGATCTGTCTGAACCTGTTGTGACCTGGAAACCTATTTGACTACTCTTGTTTGCTGCTTGCCATTGACCTTGGATTTGTACTTGACCATTCTACTTCTTTGCCCCTTTTGTACTCAGCTGCCAGATTGGAAGTGACCCCGGCTTGGATCATGACAATTCTTCTGATTAACCCTTTTATACTTGATTGCCAAACTGGACTGGACCTCGGCTCAGACCTCGGACTAAGGCTTGCACGGTACTCCCCCCTGGCACCCGTGTCACTTGGTGTCCACCAAGTCTCTGTCACCATCCCAAGAGACTTCAAGGACCCGAGGTGCACCTCAGGTACGTGGCTTTCATTACAGGGTCAGTGTGAGAAATCTGTCCTCCTAGCACAAATCTTCTCCCACCCATCCCGGCTCCCAATACAAATCCCCCTAAATCACCACTTTTCGCAACCCCCCCAAATTTCTCCTCCTAGAACAATACTCACCTCCTGCCGCCCCCTTGATTTCCCCCCTCCAGCACAAATCCCCTCCCCCCAATCCCCTTGCGGCACCCCCCTACCTCACTTAATACCACAGTGCCCAGGGCAGCCTCCCCTCCTGGCCACCCATTATTCCGGCCCTGCCCAGCCCACACAAAATAGGGAAGAGGATGGGGTCACGCCTTAGAGGCACATGCATGCCCAGCCATGCTTCTAAATGCAGAGCAGCAAGCCAGGACAAGAGCATTCATCCCTGTGACCACCGGTGTAAAGGGGCCCTACTCCCAATGACCACCAATTTAGGAAAGCCTCTTCTCCCACACTGGTCCAGCTCACTCAGTAATTAGACCCGTGTAAATAGGAAAGGGCTAGGGAATTAACTCTTCGCAGAATAGTCTGTTTTTTTAAGCAAGTTCAAAGACACATTGCAAGTCAACATGGATGTTTTCCGTGCTTTTACCTGCATTTTTGGTGACAGGGTCTCTTTAATCACTACAGATACAGTATTTGCTAACACAGGTTTTACCAGAAAAAAAGGCCAGAGGCCCCCAAGAATGTTGACTGCCCTTAAGAATTTTTGTACAGATTCCCAGAAACTGTCAAGCTGCCCAGATGTCAGCGGGATTCACCATCCAGTTGTTCCATCTCTGGCTCTGCTTTCCCGGATCACCTTGGGGCCAGACGCCATCTGCTCCTCTTCAAAGCCATACTGGAAATAGTGTAACGCTTCTTTCAAATGGAAAGTTAGTGATATTTGAATCTTATAAGCTGTTACATTGATGCGCGTCTATACCGAGCCACATCAATCTGATCCATCAAAGTAAAATGTATGCCGAACATACAGTATTACCGTGTGTTGTCTCACAAGGATGTCATTGCTATACCAGAAGCAGAATTCGGAGCACAGAGAAGCCTCGGGTGAGACAGATTACTTTTTCAGCTTGTTTTTTTTTGGGGGGGGGGGGGGTTAGTGCACCTCAGTTATGGGGGCTGGAGAATCCTCTCAGTTATGAAGGATCTAGGATCTCAGTTATAGGGGTTGGAGGACCTCCGTTATGAAGGATAGAGAACCTCAGTTATGAGGGATGGAGGACCTCAGTTATGGGGGCTGGAGGATTTCAGTTATAGGGGTTGGAGGACCTCAGTTATGGGGGCTGGAGGATTTAGTTATAGGGTTTGGGGGACCTCAGTTATGAAGGATAAAGAACCTTAGTTATGAGGGATGGAGGACCTCAGTTATGGGGGCTGGAGAATCTTCTCAGTTATGAGGGATGTAGGACCTCAGTTATGGGGGCTGGAGGATCTTAGTTATAGGGGTTTGAGGACCTCAGTTATGAAGGATAGAGAACCTCAGTTATGAGAGATGGAGGACCTCAGTTATGGGGGCTGGAGGATCCCTGGGTCCCGTACTAATGATTAGGACCTGGGAACTCCCGATTCCAGGTCACCTGATCGGTGTGATAGCTTTCAATTGGCTATCACAGTGACCAGTCACTGTGAAGCCCACCCCTGTGTTTCTCTCTCTGTAAATGGAAAGATTCATTCTCTCTCTCTCTCTCTCTCTCTCTCTCTCTCTCTCTCTCTCTCTCTCTCTCTCTCAGAGGACAATCAACACAGTAACTGTCTTCAAACTTCGGCAGACTCAATGGACTACTCTATCTTTTTCTGCCTTCACTTTTCTATGTTCTATGAGATAAACATCTGTTTAAAATAAATAAATAAATAAATAATAATTATTTAACCACTTGCCGCCTGCCATATAGCAAAATGACGTCGGCAAAGTGGTTTCAATATCCTGACTGGACTCCATATGACGTCCTCAGGATATTGAGCCGCTGCGCGCCCCCGGGGGCACGCATCGCGGCGATCGTTGTTGCGGGGTGTCAGTCTGACACCCTGCAACACCGATCTAGGTAAAGAGTCTCTGACGGAGACTCTTTACCACGTGATCAGCCGTGTCCAATCACGGCTGATCACGATGTAAAAAGGAAGAGCCGGTGATTGGCTTTTCCTCACTCGCGTCTGACAGACGCAAGTAGAGGAGCGCCGATCGGCTGCTCTCCTGACAGGGGGGGTCTGTGCTGATTGTTTATCAGCACAGCCCCCCCTCGGATCCTACCCAGGACCACCAGGGAAGCCGCCCAGGACCACCAGGGAAGCTGCCCAGGACCACCAGGGAAACCAGACACACTGGACCACCAGGTATGCCCCCTAGACCCCCAGGGAAATACTGATCTGTACAAAGGCAGCTGCCAATCAATGCCCAGGCAGCTGCCAATCAGTGCCCACTCTCATGCCTACCACTGCCAGTGCCTCCAGGGATGCCCATCAGTGCCGCGTATCAGTGCCCATCAGTGCCACCCATAAGAACCCATCTGTGCAGCCTTTCAGTGCCCATAAGTGTTGCCTAACAGTGCCCATCAGTGCCCACCAGTGCCACCCAGTGCCACCCATAAGTGCCCATCAGTGCCGTCTATCAATGCCCATCAGTGCTGCATATCAGTGCCACCCATCAGTGCCGTCTATCAATGCCCATCAGTGCCGCATATCAGTGCCCATCGTCAGTGCCCGCTCATTGGTGCCACCTCATCGCTGCCGCCTTATCAGTGCCCATCAGTGCCGCCTTATCTGTGCCTATCAGTGAAAGAGAAAACTTACTTATTTACAAAATTTTTAAACAAAAACAAAAGCAAAACTTTTATTTTTTTCAGAATTTTCTGTCTTTTTTTATCTGTTTTGCAAAAAATAAAAACCGCAGAGGTGATCAAATACCACCAAAAGAAAGCTCTATTTGTGGGAACAAAATTATAAAAATTTAGTTTGGGTACAGTGATGGATGACCGCGCAATTGTCATTCAAACTGCGACAGCGCTGAAAGCTGAAAATTGGTCTGGGCAGGAAGGTGTATAAGTGCCCCCCAGTATTTAAGTGGTTAATAATAATAAAAAAATAAAGAAAAAACAGCTAGATCAAGGTTTGATCTAGGTCAGTGCTAGGGTTATTGTTTGGGTCAAGTAAGTGCCAAAGTTCAAGATCAGGGTCAAAGGTCATGGTCAGTACATTTTGGGCGGGATTTTTTTTTTTTTAAACATTTTTAAAATTAGTATCAGCGTCAGTGTGTTTTAGGTAGGATAAAAAAAAGCCAAATAGGCACCATTGTTTCTGGGCTGTACTACGGGAACAAAAGAACAACTAACATACAAATATGTGGTATCATTGCAATCGTCAAGAACAGGAGAATTTATTTTGGGTTGTTCTTTGGTGGTAGGTTATACATTTCTTTTTTTTTACTACTTTGGGCCAGTTTTCTGATAATAAAAACAAAATTAGGAGATATCCATTACCATTTATCACCAAATGAAAGCCCCATTTGTCCTAAAAAAAAAAAAAGAAAAAAAAAGAAAGGGGGGTATATAATCCACCTGGCTGCACAAAGTAGTTGTGATGATATGTACAGGTTTACCAACAAATGTCTAAGTTGAAAAATTGTTCTTAGGCATTAACATTAGTTTTACCCTTAGGCAGGAAGGGGTTAAGGCAAATAGAACTTGCACTTGGAAGGTGCAATTGTGCCCATTTTCCCCAGAGCTTAGTGAATGTAGCGAAGCTTTACTGATTCCCATCATCCAATCATGTGCAAGCAAAAATTCTTTTTTTTTTTTCTGTTTTCCTTGCACCCGATTGGGTATTCTTCACAACGCATTCGCTAAGCTCTGGGGGAAAATGAGCGCAACCGCACCCGCTAAGCTCACAATCTGCCTTTAGTAAATCAGCCGCTTTGAGCTTCATCAACTCGGAATCCAGTTGTGACACTGAGCCGCTTCCGTCAGAAACGGTTAAAGGATTGATTAACTTATATATGTACAAAGTGTCCGCGGGTCAAATCCTCTGCCGACGCCGCAGCACTCAGAGAAAATCATTTCAACGATGTGTATGATTACACCGTAATTAAATGGCCTCCGCGGTGACACGCCAAGCCATGATTGCAAATTTTGGAGTGTTGATTACGAATTCCGAGCTCTTTGTTTTCATGCGGGAAAAGGAGAAGTAAACATTCAACAGTCACCGAGCCGAAAATTACCTTTGTTTGGAATTATTTCGGTTGTGCCCTCCAATAGGCGGCTTCAGGTCTATCTTGGTTCGAAATACACAGGAAAAAATTAAATAAAAGACCGGGTATTTTCTGGCACTTTTTTGTTTACAAATACAATTATTTATGTAACAATCTGTATTTATTTTTGCTAGAAAATTACTTAAAACCCCCCAAACATTATATACCGTATATACTCGAGTATAAGCCAACTTTTTCAGCACATTTTTTATGCTGAAAAAGCCCCCCTCGGCTTATACTCGAATGGGGGTCTCCCGCTGTATCGTCCACAACTGCAGTCTGTTGGGCGGCCGTCCACTGTAACAAAGCCCCGCCTCCTCCTCGTCTGTGATAGACAGAACATTGGACGGTGATAAAATGCTGGGAAACTGAATCACTGTTCCGTCTATCACGGATAAGGAGGAGGCGGGGCTTTGTTACAGTGGACGGCCGCCCAACAGACTGCAGTTGCATGACACAGCGGGAGGCACCCGCTGTGTGTAATCAAAGGTGAGGCTGCAGATGGGCACAGTGAGGCTGCAAATGGGCACAGTGAGACTGCAGATGGGCACGGTGAGGCTGCAGATGGGCACAATGAGGCTGCAGATGGACACAGTGAGGTTGCAAATGGGCACAGTGAGGCTGCACATGGGCACAGTGAGGTTGCAGATGGGCACTGATGATACAGGTAGACACAGGGAGGCTGCAGATGGGCACTTATGATACAGGTAGGCACAGTGAGGCTGCACATGGGCACAGTGAGGCTGCAAATGGGCACAGTGAAGCTGTAGATGGGCATTGTTTACCAGTAGCTTTTCCACCCTAGGCTTATACTCGAGTCAATAAGTTATCCCAGTTTTTTGTGGTAAAATTAGGTGCCTCGGCTTATATTTGGGTCGGCTTATACTTGAGTATATACGGTATATATTTTTTAAAAGCAGAGGCCCTAGAGCGGTTATGGCAAACCTTTTTGAGCCTGAGTGCCCAAACTGCAACACAACACCAACTTATTTATTTCAGAGTGCCAACACTGGTGAGGATCACCCACCCCAAGAGGGTTTGCAGTCAGTGCAGCAGTCACCCGGCTTCGGCGTCCAGTGTCGGTGTGCCTGGCAGCAGCTTCTCCTTTTGTTGGTGCCTGTGATTGCCCTCCTCACTCTCGTTCGTGTCCTCTCAGCACCTCTCATCATCGTCCTCTCACTCCTCTCTGGCTGGTTCAAATCCAGGGGCTGTTGGGCGCTCTCTTTTCCGGAACCACCCTAGCTTCTTCTCACTCTTGGCTCCACCCTCCTCTCACCCTTGCTCTCCCTTTTCCCTCAACCCCTTTTTTCACAGGCTCCAGGCTGCCCCTCCTCTTATTTTTGCAGGGAATGCTGGGGCTGTGGTTTTCCTTTAATTAATTAAAATGCAGCCATAGTCTTCGGGGACTACATGTCCCATGGTGCGCTTGTCCTGGCTCCTCATTGATCCCTGGCTGCAGCCAACCAGGAGTCCTCTTATCAGCTCCTTCCTCTACTGCAGTGCAGAGGTTTGTATTAGGTTGCTATGGGCAACCAGTCAGCTCTTTCCCCCAGATTCCAAGCAGCCTTACTGGATTCCAGCCATAACTCCGGGAAACTTCTGCCCTGGCCTGATAGTGAACACCTAGGACACTCTCCCCGCCTCCCCATTGGCTGGTAGGCTTTGTTGTTAATTTTTCCGCTGCACAGCCCACCCACCGAGCCAACGCAGAGCCGCGGATTGGCCGAAGCAACGGACACACGCATCGGCCCCGGCTCCTATGACTGACACCTGTGCTGGCCAATTGCCTCCTTGCACGGGGGCCTGGGCGTCTCGGGGAAGCCAATAGACGAGAGGGCAGGAGGGAGCAAGACTGCAAAAGGACGTGCGTGTGCTGCTGGTAAAGCCTGAGCTGAGTCACTAGACCGAGCGCGGGCATATTTTTAATGAGCAGTCAGGCAATTCCGTTACGGACAAGAGAAAAGATGGCGGCCCTGCTCACGTGCCCACAGAGAGGGCTCTGCGTGCCACGTGTGCCATAGGTTCGCCATCACTGCCCTAGAGAAAAAATTGGTGGGTTTTTGCAATTTTTTGTATGTCACACAGTACTGGCACAGCAGTTTTTCAGATGCATTTATGTATTTATTTATTTTTTTTAACTTTTTTTGGATTTTAATGCAAAAAAACCCAATACATAAGATAATTTATTCGTAAAATATAAAAGATGATGTTACGCCGAGTAAAGGGATACCAAACATGTCACGCTTTCACATTGCCCACGCCCGTGCAACGGTGACAATCCACGTAAATTATACTATCCATAGGCGACGTTTTAAAAGCCTTTAGACCCCTTTCATACTGGGGCGGGTTTAGCACTGGAAATAGCCTCAGCTAAGTGCCTGAAAACCGGCTCCCATTCATTCCAGTGTGTCTTTTCACACTGGGGCGGTGCGTTTGCGGGACGTTCCGAAAAGTCCTGCAAGCAGCATCTTTGGGGCGGGTTGGGATCGCTGTATTTAGCACTCCCAAAACGCCCCGCCCATTGGAATGAATGGGCAGAGCTTGAAAAGCGCGTCGGTAGCGTTGCAACACGGGAGTTTTTAACCTCTTCTTTGGCCAGCAGTCCGGTTTTTCGATAGTGGTCTCTGCGGCGGATTCGCCGCAAGATCACTTTTATCGGTAACGGGAGAGGCACCCCCCGCCGCGCTTTGGTGCCCTCCGCTGCTCACCGGAGGCGATTGAATGCTTCTCCTTGCTGGGTATAGAGACGAGTGAGGGGAAGATGGCCGCCACCCGTCTCCATATCATTATAGGGCGGAAGCGACATCAAAACGCCACTTCCGCCCATAGCTCTTAAAGGGACTTTTTTTTTATTGCATTTTAGTGTAAATATGAGATCTGAGGTCTTTTTGACCCCCCCAGATCTCATATTAAAGTGGGATTCCGGCCAGCTAAAAAAAATTTTTTAAGTCAGCAGCTACAAACACTGTAGCTGCTGACTTTAAATAAGTAGACTTACCTGTCCTGGGTGCCCGCGATGTCGGCCGCCCGAGGCCGACCCGTCCCTCGGCTCTCGGGTCCCGCCACCGCTATCCTAAGTAAGGGAAACAGGCAGTGGAGCCTTGCGGCTTCACTGCCAGTTTCCCACTGCGCACGCGCGAGCGGCGATCTGTGAATGGCCCCGTGGTGTTCTGGGAACACACACAGTTCCCAGAAGACAACGGGGCCGCTCACCGAGGAGAAGAACACGCCGCGGAATAGGAAGAGGCAGATTAGGAAGACTGCCTAGCAACAAGGGTTCAGGTAAGTATAAAAAAAAAAAATTTTTCCAAATGTTTTTTTTTTAAATTTTTTTAGGAATTTTGGTGGCATTTTTTTTTTACGGGTGGCCCTCCGCTTTAAAGAGGTCCTGTCATGATTTTTTTTATTACAAGGGATGTTTACATTCCCTGTAATAGGATTAAAAGTGACACAATTTTTTTTAAAAGAACAGTGTAAAAAAATAAAATAAAAGGTAAAATAAATAATTTAAAAAAATTAAACGCGCCCCATCCCGCCGAGCTCACATGCAGAAGCGAACGCATACATGAGTAGCGCACGCATATGAAAACGGTGTTCAAACCACACATATGAGGTATCGCAGCCAACGGTAGAGCGAGAGCAATAATTCTAGCCCTAGACCTCCTCTGTAACTCAAAACACGCAACCTGTAGAATTTTTTAAACGTCGCCTATGGAGATTTTGTAAGGGTAAAAGTTTGTCGCCATTCCACGAGCAGGCGCAATTTTTAAGCGTGGCATGTTGGGTATCAATTAACTCGGTGTAACATCATCTTTCATAATATTTTAAAAAAATCGAGCTAACTTTACCGTTTTCTTTTTTTTAATTACAATAAGTGTATTTTTTCCCCAAAAAAAGTGCGCTTGTAAGACCGCTGCGTAAATGCGGTGTGACAGAAAGTATTGGAACGACCGCCATTTTATTCTCTAGGGTGTTAGAGAAAAAAATGTTTAATGTTTGGGGGTTCTATGTAATTTTCTAGCAAAAAAAAAAAATGTTTTTAACTTGTAAACAACAAATCTCAGAAAGAGGCTCGGTCCTTAAGTGGTTAAGGTCAGCCATCATTTCCTTCCATTGCTTTCATCACTGTGGCTTTATCACTACATCCTTACTTTTAATTGATGATTAGGATTAGACTGTTTTCCTAATTAATGTCGATTGATCACCCCATTAGAGCTTGTTTATGTCCGGGGTTGTAACGCTTTATTAGGGGAAGTATGATAAATTAAGCTTCTGTTGATCATTTAAAGTAACCGGATACATTGTATTCTACAAACATTCCTATCCATTGTAGCGCTATTCTGCATTTTAAAGCCTTAATTACAAACATAAACCTCAGCACAAGGGACATGACTTAGATTCGGTATGATATTTCCCCTGCGCAGATCCTTCTTAGTTTAAAAGAAAGTTTCTCCTTTCCTAAAACGCCGCCCCTGGTCACCCCCCCCCCCCCCCCCCGCCGCCCGCCATCATCTTTTCTGAAAGCAGAGACCCTGGAGAATAAAACGGTTTTGCAATTTATGAAGCCGCACTATATTTGTGCAGCTTTTTTTGTTAAACGCATATTTCCAGGATAAAAATACACTAAAATTTATTTTTAGTGCAAACAGAATAGAATACCCCATTTTTTTTTTCATTACAAACCACTTCCAGACCGGGTCTTTTCTGAAACTTTTTGTTTACATGTAACAGTATGGTAGTGTCAAGAGCAATGTGGAAAAAGACTCACTGCCCACATCCCTGATAGATTACACAAAAAGCAAAGATTTTTCCTCTTGTGGGACTTTGAAAAGCGGGAGTCTTTAAGCAATGTTTAGTTCAAAAATATAAATTTATTATGAAAAGTTAAAACATGACAGTATAAAAAGAGATGGATGCAAATGAAGTCGGATGTTAGCATACAAAATATATGTGAATCTGATACAACATTGATAGAGAAACACCATACACGGCTGTCCAAGCAAAGAGCTGGGACAGGAAGCCCGACGCGTTTCAAGGTTGTAAGTAGTTAGACCTCTTCTTCCCCAGGGATCGGATCCGTGGGCCAGAGCTTCACATCAGGGGACGCACAGGACCAACACCAAGACTGAACACAGAGGGCGTCCTACCACTGAGGAATGTCACCTTGGATTCGAGAAACCCCTAACCCCTTGATCATCTGCTGATGCATAAAGGGATATCATGTATCCATGAAGAACACCTCAAAAGTATTAAGCTAACAGCAAGTTGTGTTAGACCACAGATGGATCAATCCCAAATCCCATGCATGCCGGTTCAGGCATTGGACTGTCGTGTGGTCGTCTTACTCCTCAGCTGTTTTCTGTCATCTCTATGACCCCACGGCCTTCCTTTGGGATTGATCCATCTGTGGTCTAACACAACTTGCTGCTAACTTAATATTTTTGAGGTGTTCTTCATGGATACATGATATCCCTTTATGCATCAGCAGATGATCAAGGGGTTAGGGGTTTCTCGAATCCAGGGTGACATTCCTCAGTGGTAGGACGCCCTCTGTGTTCAGTCTTGGTGATGGTCCTGTGCGTCCCCTGATGTGAAGCTCTGGCCCACGGATCCGATCCCTGGCGGAAAACTATTTATCCCCAATTTTTCTTTGAAGCTGGATGCTACCCTGATGTTGGCTCAAATGTGATACGACAAACATATACTTCACCATCAGCCCCTGAAGAAGAGGTCTAACTACTTACAACCTTGAAACGCGTCGGGCTTCCTGTCCCAGCTCATTGCTTGGACAGCCGTGTATGGTGTTTCTCTATCAATGTTGTATCAGATTCACATATATTTTGTATGCTAACATCCGACTTCATTTGCATCCATCTCTTTTTATACTGTCATGTTTTAACTTTTCATAATAAATTTATATTTTTGAACTAAACATTGCTTAAAGACTCCTGCTTTTCAAAGTCCCACAAGAGGAAAAATCTTTGCTTTTTGTTTACATGTAACAATCAGTATTTTTTTTTTTTTGCTAGAAAATTTCTTAGAGCCCCCAAACATTATATATTTTTTTTAAAAGCAGAGGGCCCTAGAGAATAAATCGATGGGTGTCACATGGTATTTGTGCAACGGTTTTTAAAACACAGTTTAAAAAAAAAAGAAAAATTTTTTGAATTTTAAAGCAAAAAAAAAGACAATACATAACCCGATTTTTTGGTAAGATATAAAAGATGATGTTGCGCTGAGTAAATAGATACCAAACATGTCACGCTTTAAAATGAAACACGCCCGTGCAACGGCGATGAACAATGCAAATTTTACTATCCATAGGCGATGCTTTAAAAATCTTTACAGGTTACCACATAAGATGTAGAGAGGAGTAGACATGTGCACTGCCGAAAAATTTGTTAGTTTTCGTTTCATTTGTTTATTTTTTGTTTGTTTTTCAGGTCATTCGTTATGATCGCAATTCGTAAATTCGAAATTTGTGAATTCGTAAATTTGTAAATTTAAAAATGAGAAAATCCGAAAATAAGAAAGAAAATCTGAAAATTAAAAAAAAAATCTATTAAATTATAGTTATTGGAATTTCCTTTCAAATGTGGCTGTTAGTGAACGTAACAAATACGAATTTATCCAAAGTTACGAATTTATCCGAAATAACGGATGCTGCATCTAACCAAATGGAACGGAACTAATTAATAATAAATAATAATAATAAAAAGTTTTTTATTATTATTAGCATTTATTATTATTAATTTGTTACGTTCCATTCGTTTAGATGCGGCATCCGTTATTTCGGATAAATTCGTAACTTCGGATAAATTCGTATTTGTTACGTTCACTAACAGCCACATTTGAAAGGAAATTCCAATACCTATAATTTAATAGTTAGTAATAGTTAAGTTGTTATTGATAGTTACTATTTTAGATTTTCGAATTTTAGTTTTTTCGAATTTGGAATTTTCTCATTTCCAAATTTTCAAACTTCTTAATTTTCAAATTTACAAAATTACGAATGTTCGGAAAAAATTGTTAAACAGGTTTTCGCTAATTCGGATATTTCCGAATTAACGAATTTGTTGAAATTCGGAAAAAAAAACTAATTCTGAAGGAAACTAATTGCACAGAGGAGGTCTGATGCTAGAATTACTGCTCATAATCTGAGTCAGATTCCTTACATATGTGAGACGATCGCTGTTTGCATGCGTTCGCCTTTGCGCAAATTTTTACAAAGTCGCTTTTTATTACTTTTATTGCTGTCACAAGGAATGTAAACGATGAAATGGGCCCTCGGGACCAGTGGGAAGGGCCCCAAGACCAGAGCAGGGAAGTATTCAGGTCCCCAAGTGTGCCGCCGTTACTAATTCCTACATTTTCCTTATGGGGGCGTCATTGGTGCAAAATCACCGAGCACCAATCTGCATGCTTCCCCCCTAAGCGTAAATTTCCCCTCCCCCCCAGCACAAATCCGCCCCCTGCTAAAATCCCCCCGCTCAGCACAATTTTTTGCCCCCACCCCCCCAGTTCATCTGCCCCCACCCAAAAAAAAAGATTCACCCCTCCTGGCACAAATCCTTTACCTTTAAAATGTCCCCTCTTGGTACACATAAGTGCCCCCCCCCCACACTTCAAACCCCTCCCATCACAAATTCACTCCCAAATCCCCCTCCCCCGCACAAATTCCCCGCCCCCAAATCCCCCCGCCTATCACAAATCTTCTCCCCCCCGACCCCCCTTTCCAACACAAATTCCCCCCAGATCACCACTCTTAGCCCCCCAAAATGTCCCCTCCTAGAACAATACTTACTCCCTGCTCCCCCCCCAAATTCTGCCTTCCAACACAAATTTCCCCCAGATCACCACTTAGCACCCCCTCCCCTCCCAGATTTCCCCCTCCTAGAACAATACTTATCCCCTGCTCCCCCCCCCAAATCCCCCCCCAGATCACCACTTAGCACCCCCTGCCAAATTTCCCCTCCTAAAACAATACTTAACACTTGCTGCACCCCAAATCCCCCTCCCCCGCACAAATTACCCCCCAAATCCCCCCTCCTAGCACAAATCTTCTCCCCCCCGACCCCCCTTTCCAACACAAATTCCCCCCAGATCACCACTCTTAGTCCCCCAAAATGTCCCCTCCTAGAACAATACTTACTCCCTGCTCCCCCCCCCAAATTCTGCCTTCCAACACAAATTTCCCCCAGATCACCACTCTCCTTGTGTCCCCTCCCACCTCACATGATACCACAATGCCCATGGCATCCGCCCCTCCTGCCCACCCCTTGCTCCCTGGGGGGGGCCTTCATAGTTTCGCCCCTCTGGCCTAAGCCATGCCTGTGAGGCCGCTGTGGAAGCAGCGAATCCCTGTAGTAGTCGCCACTAATCCATCGATCGTCGCTGTCTTCTGCTGCCCTGCTGCAGAGTAACCACAGGGAGGCGCTCACTCAGCACAGGCACCGTTCGCAGAACACCTTGTAGTTTTTTATTTTTATTTTAAGTCATCCATGGATACAAGACATTCTCTGATTGGATGAGGTGGGGATTGTGACCGGGAGTTCAGGATTAAGCGACCACCAGAGTCGTCTTCCACTAACAAAGCAGAACTTTCTTTCTCCCAATTTTTCTGCTTTTGATCATTTTCTGCATTTTTTTTTTTTTTTTTTTCATGTAGTCAGCAAAAAACTTCAAAGCCGGTACATTTTACACCCGCGATCCGCCGCACCACGGTGAGCGGTAAAGTGTTTGCATTGACAAAAACAAAGATTGCACCCGACATTAGTAGATGCTCCCACCATAAACGCACTGCAATATAAATAGACGCACACACTCAATTATTTACCATGGAAGGCTTTTGTTGTCACTTTAAATTTTAACAATTTTTTTTTTCTCGTTGGCTCTCTTTAGATGAGCGAATTTTTTTTTAACTTTTTGTCTGATTTTCTGCCATCTAGTGGCCAGAAAGTAAAATGAATCATGTTTTGTTTTTTTAAATGTTACTTTGTTATTTACGCAAGATTAAATACGCAGACACGGATGTCGTGCGTTTAATGCCGCCCGCTGTATTACCTTTATATGAGATCTCTTCTAATCCCGGATCTAATCCCAGAGAATAAGCTTTATATTGACATTTAGCTAAAAAAAGATTTAACGGCTCACAGTATAAAATACATACAGGAAAGTATTCACAGCGCTTCACTTTTTAAACATTTTGTTATGTTATGTTACAGCCTTATTCCAAAATGGATTAAATTCACATTATTTTCCCCAAAATTCTACAAACAATCCCCCATAATGACAACGTGAAAGACATTTGTTTGAAATCTTTGTAAATTGACTAAAAATTAGACGCGCGGTTCATTTCGTTCCGAATCCGAAATAACAACAACAAAAAAATTCGGACGAAACTAGAATTCAAATTGTTTTCGAATAGTTTTCAAATTTCCAAAGAGAATAAAATAGAATAGAAAATAAAGGAATAGAATAGAAAAAAAATGTTTTTTTCTATTCTATTCCTTTATTTTCTATTCTCTTTGCAAATTGGAAAACTATTTGAATTCGAAAACTATTTGAAATTGATTTGAAAACTTTTCGAATCGTTCCAAAACGGTTAGAAAATGAATAAACAAAACTAATTCAGAAAAGGAATGAAACAAATTTAATTAAACACATTTATGTAAATAACGAATCAAAACTAAACTAAACAAATGTTTTCGTTCTGCACATGTCTATTAAAAATAAAAAGGAAATAATCCCATGTAGATAAGTACCACAGACTCCTCCCATGTACATAAGTATCACAGCCTCCTCCCATGTACATAAGTATCACAGGCTCCTCCTATGTACATAAGTATCACAGGCTCCTCCCATGTACATAAGTATCACAGGCTCCTCCCATGTACATAAGTATCACAGACTCCTCCCATGTACATAAGTATCACAGCCTCCTCCCATGTACGTAAGTATCACAGGCTCCTCCCATGTATGTATCACAGGCTCCTCCCATGTACATAAGTATGACAGACTCCTCCCATGTACATAAGTATCACAGGCACCTGCCATGTACATAAGTATCACAGGCTCCTCCCATGTACATAAGTATCACAGGCTCCTCCTATGTACATAAGTATCACAGGCTCCTCCCATGTACATAAGTATCACAGGCTCCTCCCATGTACATAAGTATCACAGACTCCTCCCATGTAAGTAAGTATCACAGGCTCCTCCCATGTACGTAAGTATCACAGGCTCCTCCCATGTACGTAAGTATCACAGGCTCCTCCCATGTACATAAGTATCACAGGCTCCTCCCATGTACATAAGTATCACAGGCTCCTCCCATGTACATAAGTATCACAGGCTCCTCCCATGTACATAAGTATCACAGGCTCCTCCCATGTACATAAGTATCACAGGCTCCTCCCATGTACATAAGTATCATAGGTTCCTCCCATGTACATAAGTATTAAAGGCTCCTCCCATGTACATAAGTATCACAGGTTCCTCCCATGTACATAAGTATCACAGCCTCCTCCCATGTACGTAAGTATCACAGGCTCCTCCCAAGTATGTAAGTATCACAGGCTCCTCCCATGTACATAAGTATGACAGACTCCTCCCATGTACATAAGTATCACAGGCTCCTCCCATGTACATAAGTATCACAAGCTCCTCCCATGTACATAAGTATCACAGGCTCCTCCCATGTACATAAGTATCACAGGCTCCTCCCATGTACATAAGTATCACAGGCTCCTCCCATGTACATAAGTATTACAGGCTCCTCCCATGTACATAAGTATCACAGGCTCCTCCCATGTACATAAGTATCACAGACTGCTCCCATGTAAGTAAGTATCACAGGCTCCTCCCATGTACGTAAGTATCACAGACTCCTCCCATGTACATAAGTATCACAGGCTCCTCCCATGTACATAAGTGTCACAGGTTCCTCCCATGTACATAAGTATTAAAGGCTCCTCCCATGTACATAAGTATCACAGGTTCCTCCCATGTACATAAGTATCACAGGCTCCTCCCATGTACATAAGTATCACAGGCTCCTCCCATGTACATAAGTATCACAGGTTCCTCCCATGTACATAAGTACCACAGGCTCCTCCCATGTACATAAGTATCACAGGCTCCTCCCATGTACATAAGTATCACAGGCTCCTCCCATGTACATAAGTATCACAGGCTCCTCCCATGTACATAAGTATCACAGGCACCTGCCATGTACATAAGTATCACAGGCTCCTCCCATGTACATAAGTATCACAGACTCCTCCCATGTAAGTAAGTATCACAGGCTCCTCCCATGTACGTAAGTATCACAGGCTCCTCCCATGTACGTAAGTATCACAGGCTCCTCCCATGTACATAAGTATCACAGGCTCCTCCCATGTACATAAGTATCACAGGCTCCTCCCATGTACATAAGTATCTCAGGCTCCTCCCATGTACATAAGTATCACAGACTCCTCCCATGTACATAAGTATCACAGACTCCTCCCATGTACATAAGTATCACAGGCTCCTCCCATGTAAGTAAGTATCACAGACTCCTCCCATGTACATAAGTATCACAGGCTCCTCCCATGTACATAAGTATCACAGACTCCTCCCATGTACATAAGTATCACAGACTCTTCCCATGTACATAAGTATCACAGGTTCCTCCCATGTACATAAGTATCACAGGCTCCTCCCATGTACATAAGTATCACAGGCTCCTCCCATGTACATAAGTATCACAGGCTCCTCCCATGTACATAAGTATCACAGGCTCCTCCCATGTACATAAGTATCACAGGTTCCTCCCATGTACATAAGTATCACAGGTTCCTCCCATGTACATAAGTATCTCAGGCTCCTCCCATGTACATAAGTATCACAGGCTCCTCCCATGTACATAAGTATCACAGGCTCCTCCCATGTAAGTAAGTATCACAGACTCCTCCCATGTACATAAGTATCACAGGCTCCTCCCATGTACATAAGTATCACAGACTCCTCCCATGTACATAAGTATCACAGGCTCCTCCCATGTACATAAGTATCACAGGCTCCTCCCATGTAAGTAAGTATCACAGACTCCTCCCATGTACATAAGTATCACAGGCTCCTCCCATGTACATAAGTATCACAGACTCCTCCCATGTACATAAGTATCACAGGCTCCTCCCATGTACATAAGTATCTCAGGCTCCTCCCATGTACATAAGTATCACAGACTCCTCCCATGTACATAAGTATCACAGACTCCTCCCATGTACATAAGTATCACAGGCTCCTCCCATGTACATAAGTATCACAGACTCCTCCCATGTACATAAGTATCACAGACTCCTCCCATGTACATAAGTATCACAGGCTCCTCCCATGTACATAAGTATTAAAGGCTCCTCCCATGACACTCAGAATTGAGCTCAGGTGCCTTCCGTTTTCACTGATCATCTTTGAGATGTTTCTACAACTTGATTGGAGTCCACCTGTGGTACATTCAGTTGATTGGACATGATTTGGAAAGGCACACACCTGTCTATAGAAGGTCCCACAGGTAACAGTGCATGTCAGAGCACAAACCAAACCATGAAGTCCAAGGAATTGTCTGTAGACCTCCGAGACAGGATTGTATGGAGGCACAGATCGGGGGAAGGGTACAGGAACATTTCTAGGATGGTCCCCGGCTATCTCTATGACCCTGGAAGGTTGAAAGTGACGTCATGACATCAGTTCCGGCACTGGCAGATGTAAACACTTCCAGTTTTTTTCTTTACTGGAAAGCAGAAATCCATGTTTTTGTTTTGTTTTTTTCTCATGCTTTCCAGTGTAGAGGAGATATCCAGGGTCCCACTGACCCCAGATGTCTCCATAAAGAGGACCTGTCATCTCTTATTTCTATTACATGAGATCTCTATAAAGAGGACCTGTCATCTCTTATTTCTATTACATGAGATCTCCATAAAGAGGACCTGTCATCTCTTATTTCTATTACATGAGATCTCCATAAAGAGGACCTGTCATCTCTTATTTCTATTACATGAGATCTCCATAAAGAGGACCTGTCATCTCTTATTTCTATTACATGAGATCTCCATAAAGAGGACCTGTCATCTCTTATTCCTATTACATGAGATCTCTCCATAAAGAGGACCTGTCATCTCTTATTTCTATTACATGAGATCTCCATAAAGAGGACCTGTCATCTCTTATTTCTATTACATGAGATCTCCATAAAGAGGACCTGTCATCTCTTATTTCTATTACATGAGATCTCCATAAAGAGGACCTGTCATCTCTTATTTCTATTACATGAGATCTCCATAAAGAGGACCTGTCATCTCTTATTTCTATTACATGAGATCTCCATAAAGAGGACCTGTCATCTCTTATTTCTATTACATGAGATCTCTCCATAAAGAGGACCTGTCATCTCTTATTTCTATTACATGAGATCTCCATAAAGAGGACCTGTCATCTCTTATTTCTATTACATGAGATCTCCATAAAGAGGACCTGTCATCTCTTATTTCTATTACATGAGATCTCCATAAAGAGGACCTGTCATCTCTTATTTCTATTACATGAGATCTCCATTAAGAGGACCTGTCATCTCTTATTTCTATTACATGAGATCTCCATAAAGAGGACCTGTCATCTCTTATTTCTATTACATGAGATCCCCATAAAGAGGACCTGTCATCTCTTATTTCTATTACATGAGATCTCCATAAAGAGGACCTGTCATCTCTTATTTCTATTACATGAGATCTCCATAAAGAGGACCTGTCATCTCTTATTTCTATTACATGAGATCTCCATAAAGAGGACCTGTCATCTCTTATTTCTATTACATGAGATCTCCATAAAGAGGACCTGTCATCTCTTATTTCTATTACATGAGATCTCTCCATAAAGAGGACCTGTCATCTCTTATTTCTATTACATGAGATCTCCATAAAGAGGACCTGTCATCTCTTATTTCTATTACATGAGATCTCTCCATAAAGAGGACCTGTCATCTCTTATTTCTATTATATGAGATCTCTCCATAAAGAGGACCTGTCATCTCTTATTTCTATTACATGTGATCTCCATAAAGAGGACCTGTCATCTCTTATTTCTATTACATGATCTCCATAAAGAGGACCTGTCATCTCTTATTTCTATTACATGAGATCTCTCCATAAAGAGGACCTGTCATCTCTTATTTCTATTACATGAGATCTCCATAAAGAGGACCTGTCATCTCTTATTTCTATTACATGAGATCTCCATAAAGAGGACCTGTCATCTCTTATTTCTATTACATGAGATCTCTCCATAAAGAGGACCTGTCATCTCTTATTTCTATTACATGAGATCTCCATAAAGAGGACCTGTCATCTCTTATTTCTATTACATGAGATCTCCCCATAAAGAGGACCTGTCATCTCTTATTTCTATTACATGAGATCTCCATAAAGAGGACCTGTCATCTCTTATTTATATTACATGAGATCTCTCCATAAAGAGGACCTGTCATCTCTTATTTCTATTACATGAGATCTCCATAAAGAGGACCTGTCATCTCTTATTTCTATTACAAGGAATGTTTACAAAATAATAATTGATAAAAAAAGGGACGGTGTAAAAAAAAAACAAAAAACTTTTTTTTCTTTGAAGCGGCCCGCCCCCACGTGCTCGCACATGCAGAACGTGAACGCATACGTAGGTTGCACCCACATAGGTAAGTGGCATTCGCACACGCATGTGAGGTATCGATGCGATCGTTAGAGTGAGGGCAATAATTCTAGCACTCCTCTGTAACTCTAAACTGGTAACCTGAAAACATTTTTAAACAGCCTATGGAGATTTATAAGTACCAAAGTTTGTTGCCATTCCACGAACGGGTGGGAAGTGGTTAACGTGATTGTAAAGGCAGAAGGTGCATTCTGTGCATTAAGATAAAACCCCTTCTGTGTGCAGCTCCCCACTCAGCCCCCCTAATACCTGAGCCCCATCTCCATCCGGCGACGTCCACGAGTGTCTCGGCCCATCCTGATTGGCTGAGACACAGTGCCATTGGCTCCCACTGCTGTTAATTTTCTAGCAATGAAATGATGATTTTTACATGTAGGAGAGGAATGTCAGAATTGGCGTGCTATAGAAAAGTTAACAAAAATTATTTTAGGCCTGGAGATTGCATAAAGCTCCCAAAGCATTAAATATTTTCTGAAAGCAGACACCCTAGAGAATAAAATAGTGGTGCTTCCAAATTTTTATACCTATTAAAACCTGTTAGTGCCACTCCAAGCCTGAGGTGTAATATGCTGCCTGCTGGGACTCAGGGATGGGGGGGCTGGTGTCCTTTCCCTGAAGTGCCGACATATGTATAAGAAGCATGGGAGAACGCTCACCAAGCCCCGTGTGTATGCAAGTGTAGGTAATAGCCTCAGCCAGAGCGCACTCTAATGGTCACACCGTCCAATGCTTTTTTCCCCGCCCACTGGGGCTTAGTCATAGAGGTCTCGGTTAGCAATTGTTCCAGGCTGGGTGAGCGGTGTTTCATGCTAGGTGAGCGGCATCCTGGGTTGGATGAGCTGCATTCCAGGCTGGGTGAGCAGCGTTCCATGCTGGGTGAGTGGCATCCTGGGCTGGGTGAGCGGCATTCCAGGCTGGGTGAGTGGTGTTCCAGGCTGGGTGAGCGGTGTTCTAGGCTGGGTGAGCGGCATTCCAGGCTGGGTGAGCGGCGTTCCAGGCTGGGTGAGTGGCGTTCCAGGCTGGGTGAGCCGCATCCTGGGCTGGGTGAGTGGCGTTCCAGGCTAGGTCAGTGGCATTCCAGGCTGGCTGAGCGGCATTCCAGTTTGGGTGAGCCGCGTTCCAAGTTGGGTGAGCGGTGTTCCAGGCTGGGTGAGCGGCGTTCCAGGCTGGGTGAGTGGCGTTCCAGGCTGGGTGAGCAGCGTTCCAGGCTGGGCGAGTGGCGTTCCAGGCTGGGTGAGCGGCATCCTGGGCTGGGTGAGTGGCGTTCCAGGCTAGGTGAGCAGTGTTCCAGGCTGGGTGAGCAGCGTTCCAGGCTGGGTGAGCACCGGTGGCATCCTGGGCTGGGTGAGTGGTGTTCCAGGCTAGGTGAGCAGTGTTCCAGGCTAGGTGAGTGGCATTCCAGACTGGGTTAGCGGCATTCCAGGCTGGGTGAGCGGCATCCTGGGCTGGGTGAGTGGCATCCTGGGCTGGGTGAGTGGCGTTCCAGGCTAGGTGAGTGGCGTTCCAGGTTAGGTGAGCGGCTTTCCAGGCTGGGTGAGCAACGTTCCAGGCTGGGTGAGTGGCATTCCAGACTGGGTGAGTGGCATCCTGGGCTGGGTGAGTGGCGTTCCAGGCTAGGTTCCAGGCTAGGTCAATGGCATTCCAGGCTGGGTGAGCGGCATTCCAGTTTGTGTGAGCTGCGTTTCAAGTTGGGTGAGCGACATTCCAGGCTGGGTGAGTGGCGTTCCAGGCTGGGTGAGCAGCGTTCCAGGCTGGGTGAGTGGCGTTCCAGGCTAGGTGAGCAGTGTTCCAGGCTGGGTGAGCAGCGTTCCAGGCTGGGTGAGCAGCGTTCCAGGCTGGGTGAGCACCGGTGGCATCCTGGGCTGGGTGAGTGGCGTTCCAGGCTAGGTGAGCGGCGTTCCAGGCTAGGTGAGTGGCATTCCAGGCTGGGTGAGTGGTGTTCCAGGCTGGGTGAGCGGCATCCTGGATTGGGTGAGTGGCGTTCCAGGCTGGGTGAGCGGTGTTCCAGGCTGGGTGAGCGGCGTTCCAGGCTGGGTGAGCGGCGTTCAAGGCTGGGTGAGTGGCATCCTGGGCTGGGTGAATGCCGTTCCAGGCTGGGTGAGCGGCATTCCAGGCTGGGTGAGTGGCATCCTGGGCTGGGTGAGTGGCATCCTGGGCTGGGTGAGCGGCTTTTCAGGCTGGGTGAGCAACGTTCCAGGCTGGGTGAGTGGCATTCCAGGCTGGGTGAGTGGTGTTCCAGGCTGGGTGAGCGGCATCCTGGATTGGGTGAGTGGCGTTCCAGGCTGGGTGAGCGGTGTTCCAGGCTGGGTGAGCGGCGTTCCAGGCTGGGTGAGCGGCGTTCAAGGCTGGGTGAGTGGCATCCTGGGCTGGGTGAATGCCGTTCCAGGCTGGGTGAGCGGCATTCCAGGCTGGGTGAGTGGCATCCTGGGCTGGGTGAGTGGCATCCTGGGCTGGGTGAGCGGCTTTTCAGGCTAGGTAAGTGGCGTTGCAGGCTAGGTGAGCGGCTTTCCAGGCTGGGTGAGCAACGTTCCAGGCTGGGTGAGTGGCATCCTGGGCTGGGTGAGTGGCATTCCAGGCTGGGTGAGTGGTGTTCCAGGCTAGGTGAGCAACGTTCCAGGCTGGGTGAGTGGCATTCCAGGCTGGGTGAGTGGCATCCTGGGCTGGGTGAGTGGCATCCTGGGCTGGGTGAGCGGCTTTTCAGGCTAGGTAAGTGGCGTTGCAGGCTAGGTGAGCGGCTTTCCAGGCTGGGTGAGCAACGTTCCAGGCTGGGTGAGTGGCATCCTGGGCTGGGTGAGTGGCATTCCAGGCTGGGTGAGCGGTGTTCCAGGCTAGGTGAGCGGCGTTCCAGGCTAGGTGAGCGGCGTTCCAGGCTGGGTGAGCAACATTCCAGGCTGGGTGAGTGGCATCTTGGGCTGGGTGAGTGGCATTCCAGGCTGGGTGAGCGGCGTTCCAGGCTGGGTGAGCCACGTTCCAAGCTGGGTGAGCGGCATTCCAGGCTGGGTGAGCGGCATTCCAGGCTGGGTGAGCGACATCCTGGGCTGGGGAGTGGCATTCCAGGCTGGGTGAGCGACATCCTGGGCTGGGTGAGTGGCAATCCATACTTCTTCCAAATTTATGTCACATGACATTAGAGGGGGCAAGTGCTACCGACCGACTGCCCGGGGGGTGGCATACTCTTTGCCGCCCCCCCAAAAAAATTTCCACTGGCCGCCACTGGTGCAGTATAATGTGCGGTGTTGACAGCTGGGAGAATGACCGACCCATGGGGGGGGGCGGCTGTGGGTGTATTGTTTGCCCCCCCACACTGGTACCGAGTATATAATTGAGCAAGACAGTTACATGAGCCAAAATAAGATGTCACCCCCGACATTCCCATCCCTCAACACCCAACATTCTCGGTTTATCTTCCTTCTCAAGAACTGTTACAAGTTCAACAATCTCTTTGTAATAAATATTGTACAGACATCAGGAAGCGGTTTTATTATTACAAATAGGGAACCAAACACCGTAATCCGCTTTCAAAGCTCAAAGGGAAATAATCTCTTTTTGTATGAAGAGAAGTCTCTTAGCAACAAGTGTCGGTATAAAAAAGATGTTTTATTAGTGCAACTCCATAGTTTACCCTCCAAGCTCAGAGAAATACAAAGTATCCTCCTATACAAAGCATAAATATATCCATCAAATGTAGGAAATAGGTGCAAAGTCTCATAAATATGGGCAGCCATCAGTAATTTTGGGGCCCCTTACACAGCTTTAGGCCTGGGCTCCCTCGGGCCTTACCACTTATATCAGAGTTTATCCCTTTCATTAGAGTACCCAAAGTTCCCCTCCCTTACATCAGGGTCCCCAAAGTCCCCCACCTTTCATCAATGTCCGCAGCGTCATCCCCCTTACATCAGGGTCCCAAGAGTCCCCTCTTCTTAAATCAGGGCCCCCAGAATTCCCCCCTTAAATTAGAGTCTCCAGAGTTCACCTTTACATCAGAGACCCAACTTTCATTAGGCTCCCCAAAGTCTCCTAGTACATTAGGATCCCAAAGTCCCCCCCCCTTACATCATGGTCCCTAGAGACCCCCTCCTTTTATCATTGTCCCCAGAGTCATCCCCCTTACATCAGGGTCCCAAAAGTCCCCTCTTCTTAAATCAGGTCCCCAGAATTGCCCCCTTAAATTAGGGTCCCCAGAGTTCACCTCTACATGAGAGACCCAACTTTCATTAGGCTCCCCAAAGTCTCCTCGTACATTAGGATCCCAAATCCCCCCCCCCCTTACATCATGGTCCCTAGAGCCCATTCCCTTTCAATAGGGACCCCAAAGTTAGAAGGGAAGAGAAGAGTGGAGAGGGGTAACAGAATATTTGGGGTAGTGGAAGGAGGGAGGGAGTATTGTGAAGACTCCATCGCTTACATCAGGATTCGTTCCTTCTCATTGCAGCAGTCTGCTACAGGACGGGCGGAAGCTGAAAGGCTGGGCACTGGGACTGGACACGCATGGAGGAGGAACTTCCACCTCCTCTGAATGCTGGGACCTGGGGGAGGCCCTAGCAACCAAACTCTATCACTGAGAAGAGCAGGGGGCAGCGGTGGATGCTGTCAGCCGCTTTACATTCAGGGACAGTTCTGATTGCTGCACAGCCTGCGGTGTTGCTGAGCAGCGTGGCTTTGGCAGCAGGGACACTGACTGGGTACTTGGGCAGGATGCTGGGGGGGGGGGTTGGACCCAGCAATAACTGGTTGGTTGGGAATGGGCCCCTCGGGGTGCCCGGGCCCCCTACTTGTGTATGGGCTGTGTCCCCCTTAAAGGCAGCCCTGTGGGCAACATTCAAGCGTATCCAAACATACAGGGACGCTTCCACTCTGGAGCGGTGCGCTGGCAGTGCATCAGAAAAAGTCCTGCCAACAGCTTGCGGTGAACTCACCCCTCCTCCAACGCTGCTCCCCATTGATATCAATGGGGCAGCGCTGCGATACCGCCGGCAAAATGCTGCTCCGGTGGCATTTTGCAGGCGGATTTAACCCCTTTCAGACTGCTAGTGGGGGGTTAAAACTGCCCTGCTAGCGGCCAAATAGAGCAGCTAAAACGACGGTAGTGCCGCTTTATCACTGACGCCCGCAGTGTGAAAAGGGCTCTTTGACAATTGTGCGGTCATGTAACACTGTACTCATATTACATTTTTATTAATTTTTTTCCACAAATAGATCTTTCTTTTGGTGATATTTGATCTGGGTTTTTATTTTTTGTTAAAAAAACAAAAACAAAAAAAAGATTGAAAATTTTGAAAATAAATACAAAACCGTTTTAGATTTTGTTCTAAAGTTTTGCAAACAGGTAATTTTTCTCCTTCGTTGTCGTACGCTGATGAGGCTGCACTGATGGGCACCGATAGGCTGCATTGATAGGCACTGATAAGGCGGCACTGGTGGGCAATGATAGGCGGCACTGGTGGGCAGTGAGTGGCAGCACTGGTGGGCATTGAGAGGTGGCACTGGTGGGCACTGAGGGGTGGCACTGATAGGCACTGATGGGAGGCACTCAAGGGCATTGATAGGTGGCACTGAAGGGCACTAATAGGTGGCAGTGATGGGCACTGATGGGTGGCAGTGATGGGCACTGGTAGGTGACACTGATAGGCAGCACTGCTAGGTGGCACTGATGAGGCATTGATTGGCACCACTGGTGGGCATTGATAAGTGACACTCCTGGGCATTGATAGTTGGCACTGATTGGTGGCACTGATTTACACTGGTGGGCACTGATATGCACTGTGCGGGCACTGGCAGGTGGCACTGGCGGGCGGTACTGGTTGGCACAGATGAGGTGGCTGTGCCTCTTCCTCTTCAGGACCGATGTCCCTTACACAGAAGCCAGTGATGGAGAGGAGAAAAGAAAACGATTACCGATCTTCTGTTTACATCACGTGATCAGCTGTCATTGGCCAGGGTCAGCCCCTTACTCCAATCTCTGATCACCCAAGCCTCATTGACTCGTGATCACAACACGCAGGGTGCGCGGGCAGAGTGCAAAGGGGAGGAGTCTATTGATGGCTTCCCGGCAATGTAGGTCCGCGCTGTAGCTGTCATTCGGCTATAGCACGGATGGGAACAGGTTAAGGACGGATTCACACAACAACACGCAGTGGCTCACAACAGGGGGTCCGGTGTGCCTCCATTCAACGTTTCAGTTCAGAATTCGGTCTGAATTTTTGGTTGAATTCAGACCTGAAACTAACCAAAAGACGCTCAGGACTCCCGTGCGATTTGCTGCGGAGATGTGTGATCTGGCTCCATAGAGAGCTCCATAGAGAGCCGGTCACAATTTCTTGCTATGTGAATTAGATGCGGGGAAACCTTCACCTTCACTTAAAACGGAAGTTCCATTTTTGGGTGGAACTCCGCTTTAAGGCTTATCCAGCAGTTCAGGGTTCCGCAAAGAGGAGCAGCCAAGGTTAAGCCCGAAGCCTGGGGGGAACCGCGTGTGTTAGAGGCTCAGCCGGTGGGGAGCCTAATCATTGGCAGAGGTAAAAGAGAAGCTGTTGCCACCAAGGGAGGACCACTTCTGTTACCAGAGACAAGTTTGGAAGGGATGAAGTTCTGAAGGAGCACCAGAGCAGACGCTTCACTAGCCGGGGACAGCGAAGTAAGTGGGAAAGCTTCAGTGGAGACTCATCCGGGAATACAGCGGGTAGCTGTGAGTAGACATGTGCATTTCGTTTAGTTCCAAATTCGTTTTTGTTTAGATGAAGCTACATCCGAAATTTCCGATTTTTCAAATTTCCGAATTTTCAAATTTCCGAATTTTCAAATTTCCGAATTTTCAAATTTCCAAAAATTTTAATTTTCAGAAATTCGGAATTTCGGAAATTCAGAAATTCGAAATTTCAGAAATTTGGAAATTGGAAATTTTGGAAATTCCAAATTTCGGAAATTGGACATTTCGGAAATTGGAAAATTTTGGAAATTGGAAAATTGGAATTCGGAAATTCGGAAATTCAAAAATTCGAAATTTGGAAATTCGCAAATTCAAAATTTCAGAAATTTGAAAATTCAAAAATTTGTAAATTTGAAATTCCGAAAATAAGAATGAAAATATGACAAATTCAAAAGAATGAAAATCCGAAAATTTGAAAACCCGAAAATCTGAAATAATAACTAACTAATAATAAATATTAAATTATAGGTATTGGAATTTCCTTTCAAATTTGGCTGTTTGTGAACGTAACTAGTACGAATTTATCCAAAATTACAAATGATCTAAAATAACGAATTCCGTATCTAAATGAATGAAAGGTAATGATCTAATAATAATAAATAACAATAATAATAATAAAACCTTTTTATTACTATTATTTATGATTAATTTGTTCCATTCCATTTGTTTAAATGCAGCATTTGTTATTTCGGATAATTTGTAACATCAGATAAATTTGTATTCGTTACGTTTACAAACAGCCAAATTTGAAAGGAAATTCCAATACCTATAGTTTAATAGTTAGTTATTATTAGTTGGTTATTATTTCTAATTTTACTGATTTTCTTTCTTTTTTCAGATTTTCACATTTTTGGATTTTCTCATTTTTGAATTTCCGAATTTCAAAAATTTGAAAAATAGAAAATTCAGAAATTCTGAATTAGAAAATTCTGAAATTCTGAAATTTGGAATTCGAAAATTTGACATTTGGAATTCGATAATTCAAAAATTTGGAAATTCGGAAATTCGGAAATTCGAAAATGCAAAAATTCGGAAATTCGAAAATTCAGAAATTTGGAAATTCGGAAATTAGAAATTAGAAATTCAAAATTCGAAAATTAAAAAATTTGAAAATGTAAAAATTCTGAAGTCCGAAAATTCCAAAACCTGAACATTCGAAATTCGGAAATTCAGAAATTTGAAAATCCAAATTTTCGGATTTCTGAATTTCCAAATTCAGAATTTTCGAATTTCCGAATTTTCGAATTTCCGAATTTTCGAATTTCCGAAAAAAGCATAAAAACGAATGAAACGAAAACGAACAAATTTTCTTTCTTTTTTTCAGATTTTCTAACTTTTGGATTTTCTAATTTTTGAATTTCCGAGTTTCAGAATTCCAAAAATTTGAAAAATAGAAAATTCAGAAATTCTGAATTAGAAAATTCGGAAATTCTGAAATTTGGAATTCGAAAATTCAAAATTCAGAAATTCGGAAATTCGGTAATTTGGAAGTTTGGAAGTTCAGAAATTAGGAAATTCGGAAATTTGAAAATTTGAACATTTGAAAATTCGGAAATCCAAAAATTCCAAAACCTGAAAATTCGAAATTCGGAAATTCAGAAATTTGAAAATCTGTATTTTCGGGTTTCGGAATTTCCCAATTTTCGAATTTACGAAAAAAGCATAAAAACAAATGAAACGAAAACGAAAACAAACAAATGTTTTGTCAGTGCACATGTCTAGCAGTGAGTAAAGCTTGAAGGAGTACGGCTGGTAGCTGTAAGTAAAGCTTGAAGATAAAGGACAGCGATTAGCTGTGGGTGAAGCTCGTGGAATCCAGCGGGTGGCTGAGAGTCCAAGAAGTCTTGTGGAAGACGGCGAGCTGAGCTGAAGGATCTACAGGGGGATACTGTGAGTTAAGCTGGAAGATCTACAGTAGGATATGTGTGGGAAGTTGTTGCCATAGGAGACAGCAGTTGCTACAAGATAC
Organism: Lithobates clamitans; assembly: GCA_037952925.1. NCBI lineage: Eukaryota > Metazoa > Chordata > Amphibia > Anura > Ranidae > Lithobates > Lithobates clamitans. The sequence continues at coordinate 177,981 of JBBGZY010003083.1, forward strand.
AGATTGCTGCATTCAGCTTAAAGGCCCTCGTTCTGTACTGCTGTCTGCCTAATTCTATTTTTGTCTGTGGAGTTTGCCCTAATTGCTATTGCATTTGCCTAAAAGTGTCCTGTGCCCTACCCCTCTCTCCCCACCGTTCCTGTTAAGAGAAATAAAACACTCTTTGTTCATTTTTACAAAAAGTGACTGGCGCCCAATCTTTCCACCTTGCACAACACCCACTGTGCCTAGTAACCGGCAACCTGAGGAGGAATGTCAGTTCTCCCTGGCTCTGGGGGTCACCATCAAGCCCTTGGAAGTCGGGAAGACCGCTACATAAATAAATCATGTATTTATCTTTGCCATCTGCCAGCAAACGCCTGAGGGATGAATCCTGAGGGATGAATCCAAGTATTTGTTTTAGAGAAAAACCCCTGTATATGTGAATTTCCGTAGGCGAGTGCCTCACACATGATCTGTAGAGTTTGAGGGTGCAAGTGCGCAAGTGCACATCCACATCTGACCCATACAACGCTGGATTTTGGGGGGTTATACCGGGATGATATACAGCTGCAGGCATCACCCCAGGACCATTTTTTTTTAGAGACGGCAGTCAGCTCTCATGTAAAAGCAATCCTATTGGCTAACTAGCCTCTGGGTTGCTTTTACAAGCAGTGGGAGGGGACGACCCCTCCCCCTCTGGCCACCTTCAACGGCTTTCTCGGGTCCTCACTTCCCACCAGGAGACCTACAAGCGACCAGCCGGCGTGTCCGGCAGCTAGTCGGAGAGCCGAACAAAGCCTGGGTTGGCTTTAATTGGCTCTCTGCTATGGTAACCCGGAAGCAATGACCTGATATCACTTCCGATTTACCCGGATGTAAACGGCGCTATTTAAAAAAAATCAAAAGCATTTGAAAACACAGATTTCGGCGTGACCAAATGCTTTTAAAGGCAGAGGAGGAATGTGGGGTCTTATAGACTGCAGATCTCTCCATAAAGAGTACCTGTCACATGCTTATTGCTGTCACAAGTATGTGTACACAGCCCGTCATGTCCGTTCCCCCCGTGTCCTGTACACAGCCCGTCATGTCCGTTCCTCGGTGGCCTGTACACAGCCCGTCATGTCCGTTCTCCTGGTGGCCTGTACACAGCCCGTCATGTCCGTTCTCCCGGTGGCCTGTACACAGTCCGTCATGTCCGTTCTCCCGGTGGCCTGTACACAGTCCGTCATGTCCGTTCCTCGGTGGCCTTCACACAGCCCATCATGTCCGTTCCCCTGGTGGTCTGTACACAGCCCGTCATATCCGTTCCCGCCGGTGGCCTGTACGCAGCCCATTATGGTCATTCCTCGGTGGCCTTTACACACTCTGTCATGTCCGTTCCCCTAGTGGCCTGTACACAACCCATTATGGTCGTTCCTCGGTGGCGTCTACACAGCCCGTCATGTCCGTTTCTCAGTGGCCTGTACACAGGCCGTCATGTCCGTTCCCCCGGTGGCCTGTACACAGCCCATCATGTCCGTTCCCTTGGTGGCCTGTACACAGCCCATCATGTCCGTTTCCTCGGTGGCCTGTACACAGGCCGTCATGTCCGTTCCCCCCGGTGGCCTGTACACAGCCCGTCATATCCGTTCCCCCGGTGGCCTGTACACAGCCCATCATGTCCGTTCCCTTGGTGGCCTGTACACAGCCCATCATGTCCGTTCCCCAGGTGGCCTGTACACAGCCCGTCATGTCCGTTCCCCTGGTGGCCTGTACATAGCCCATCATGTCCGTTCCCCCGGTGGCCTGTACACAGCCCGTCATGTCCGTTCCCCCCCGGTGGCCTGTACACAGCCCGTCATGGCCGTAGCTTGCAGTAACCTTTTTCCACACCAGCTGCAGAAGCATCTCCCTGATCCCCATAACTTTCCTGCTGTCCGGTGCCGACAGATGGACATTCATTTTTCTTTGCAGGCTTCTATTTTCTTAATTAAGTTTAGACGTGATACCAGCTTCATCGCTGATAATAAGTTGTGTGATATCCATACATCTCTCCCGCTGTCATCTGCCAGTCTGCTCGTAATGCAAAGATTACTGTTAATGAGTTATTTAGTGGAACAATAAACCCAGGGGGACTTTAATGATGCGGGGAAAGGAAAAGTTAGCTGTAGAGCTTAAATGGCTGATTCAGAGCTTTTGACTTTATACTTTCGTCTTGGAAGTTGGCCAACGTCCAGAGTTGCATGGAGATATATTGCTCACCAGATGACAAGGTAAGAGGACTTTGGGGTGTTCTCTTCCATCAATGAGGAGACAGCTTATAGCGAGATAACAGCTCTACACGGATACTATAAATCGAAATGACCCAACTCGGCAGAAATCCTTTATTCCATCGGGAGTGTCGTTAACACAGCGTAGCGGAGTATAGTTATGAACACATCTTGTGATACAGCTTGTCAGCAACAGCTAAACAAGAATATATGGTAGAGGTTTGAAGGCTCTGGGATCTCCCTGTATCATGATCCTGGTCTGCAACACTGAATGTATGTGGGCAGGAGTAGTTCCACCCCAGGCACAGATGGCGCTGTTATGGCAACCGCCATGCCGGCGGGATGGAGAATCAGAGGAACTCCATAGGCGTCATCAGGGAAGCAACCATCCAATTGGACACTACTGTGCTGGATGACCTCTTCGGCCATCTTTAGTGCGGGCAGTGCTAATAAATACCACTGACCCATTGCAGTTGGCACCCATTTGCCAAGTGGTTAGGTCAGGGTCGGAAACATGCTGGTGAGGGAGCGTGTGACTTGCATTGGAGAATGGTTCCAGTGGTGGAGGGACAGAGCAGGAACTGCATGACTTAGCCATGAGCTATGAGGTCCTTCTGCCTTTTGGGTGCCTTTGCATCCATACTGCCTTGAGCCTCCTTCTTCATCAGATGCTGCCGGGCGCTGTAAGGCAGGCCATACATGGGTCGAATTTCGAAACAATTTTTTTTCGAAAATCTTAAATAGGAATTTCCGTTTGAGTTTCGCACCATTAGTGGGCTGCAGAAACAGCCAATTTTCGTGTGGCCATCAAATTTGAGTAATCGGGCACGTTGGAAATGTTTTGAAAAACGAATGATTTTCCTAAACAATGATGGGAGAATCATGAGAGAAATGTAATCGAAAAAGAAATGCGCATGTGCAAGAAATGAAAATTCCCAGAAAGAAAATAAGATTCCCAGCTACGAAAATTATTTTCTGTAGCAACAGGAGGTGAAATTGAAGGCTTGGTTGGTCTAATTTCTAAATCAATGGTGGCGCCATCAGATCACAAAACACACGAAATTTCGGATTTTCAAAAGAAAAATTTTTTGAAACTAGACCATGTACGGCCAGCCTTAGCCTTCTAAAGTGTCTTCTATAACACTGATACTGTATTCTGCAAGACCTTTTGCAAAGTATTGCTGTGCCCGAATTTGCTGTGTTATACAGGTGTAGCACCCTCTAGTGTTCTACTAGTGTTAGTGTAGGTAAATTTAGGCTTGTGACTCATGGTACATTATGTGAGTCTGTAATTGGGTCGGGTTACTGAGGGTCAGGCTGGACGGATCTACAGATCCAGATCTCTGGTACCTCCCCCTGGATCTAGAAGCTTGTAGAAGCTTCTGGAAGTTAGTGAGCAGGGGCCAGGTGGTTCTGATATGCATACTTGAAGAAACTTGGCCAATCCCCAGGCATAATGTCCTGGCAGGGTGGCTAGGTCAGCCCTTAAAGTGATACTTACCTCCACTGTGTAGCTCGTTTTGCACATAGTGGCCCCCAAACCTCCTCTTCTGGGGTCCCCCGGGGGGCTCTCGCGGCTCCTCACCACATCAGATAACCCCCTAGGAGAAGCGCTCTCCCAAAGGGGGTTACCTGGCGGGCGCGCTTCCGAGTCCAGCATTCGGCATCCATAGCGCCGAATGTATGACTCAGCCCCGCCCCCCCCCGCCTGTGTCATTGGATTTGATTGACAGCAGCAGGACACAATGGCTGCTATCAATCTATCCAATCAAGAGCTGAGAACCCCAGGCAGAGAGAGAGAGCGTCCCAGCCAGGTCAAGTTCCAGGGCTCAGGTAAGTAAAACGGGGGGCTGGGGGGCGGTCACTGCCAGGTGTTTTTTCACCTTAATGCATAGGATGCACGGATGTTTACAACCCCTTTAAATATGGTGGAGCTATGTCAGCAGTTGAATTGATGGAAGATAAGTGCTAAGGAGGCTGCCGGTGGCCTAGGAGGGGTCCCTTAGGTCTGGGGGGGGCTTTGCCTCCAGGCTGAGCTCAGGCTGGCTGGGAAGAATCCTTTCAGCATCCGGTTTAAGAAGGAATCTTGCCTAAGGGCAGCAGGGAGGACAGAGTGAGTACATCAGTACACCCTGGGGTTCACAAGGGGAGAGACTGCCAGATGTAGCAAGCTTTCAAAGGACAGTGATGTGCTTAACCCTTTATCCCTTGTCCTGGGAGATCTTCAGAGCATCCAGGTGGGCTGTAGACAACCAGCCAAGAGGTCTGGTAGTATCAGCAGGCAGTGGAGCTCGGAGCAGTTCTACAGAGGAGAGGAGATACGCCTGTGTGCGGTTTTTCAACATTTTGTGCTATTTTCCAAAGGGGAGCTTCTAGTCCTCAAGGGACTATTGCTAACTGATCCTTGAAGACTGATTGTGTCCAGGAGGGAGAACAGTCCAGGATCTTGTCTCTGTACAGAGGGAGGAAGTTGTCTTCACCTGTTGTTTCAGTCAAGTTGAGCATCCCATAACCCCATCCAAGTTCTTATCCCTAATAAAAACAGCAAAAATAAGCCCAGGGACCAGTGACGGCCCATGCATTAAGGGCGCATGGGCGCCGCCCCCTCTCTCCTGCCACCCCCTCTAGCACCAATAGATAGAATCTATCTATGGCTGCCGCTGCCACCCCTTATTCAGGCGCTCGGACCCTTTTCGGGCGACGGGTGCATGAATTACAGCGACGGGGGGTGGTTTTGAAGCACCTGAGTAGAGCCGTAGGCTCTAATAGGCGTAAAAAAAAAGGTGCCCCGCGAGCGCCATGCTGAGCTCTCGCAGGTCACTCAGCTGTGTTAGGAAAGAAAATGAACATTCGCTTTCCTAACACTAAACTGACTCTCCGCCAATCAGGTGCTCGGGTCAGTTACCCGTCACCTGATTGGCTGAAACAACAAGGCGTCCAATCATCGCAGAGGACGGGAAGAGAGGACAGGGAGAAGACATCGAGGAGCTGTCCGACTGCCACCAAAACAGGTAAGTGCAGATGGCGGGCCATTGGGGGCACACTGGCAGCATGTGATATGGCACAGTAGCTGCATTTGATGGGGCACAATGGGAGCAATTGATGAGCACAGTGGCGGCAATTGATGGGCACAGTGGGAGCAATTAATGGGCACAGTGGCGGCAATTGATGGGCACAGTCTGTCTATAAAATCCACAGTGGTATTAACGTGCCGTTCAGCACTAGGTTTTCCTTTTTTTGTCTTTTATTGGATCAGACAGACCAGGAGTTTATACTCACAGTGCCAATCCCTGCCTCATTACACATATGTGGTATCTCTGCGATTGTCAGGGGAAGGAGAATTTATTTTGGGTTGTTCCTTGGTGGTAGGTTATGATAGTAACAAGAAATATACTAAATACGTGAGCTATGACTTAAGCCTCGTACACACGATCGGATTTTCCGCAGACAGAACCTCAAACTTTTGTCCGAAGGCGTGTGCCTGGATTTTGTCTTGCCTACAAACGGCAAGGAATTGTCGGCCAACAAATATGAACATAGTGACGTCCTATGTGTTTTTTCAGCTCTTTAGCACCACCCTTTAGGCTCCCTCTTCTAATTTGTTTGTGTTAGTAGAAGTTTGGTGAGTGTTGATTCGCGCTTTTAAGTTTGCGCTTTTCAGTTCATTTCTGATCGGCCGTTCGTCAACCAGCCATGTTGAGGAATCGGAGGAGATAACATGTTATTTATTATTGGCCTTGGAGTTATTGCTTTGACCCAAGTCCAGTCCAGGAACAGGAGGAGGAGGAGTTCTTGGACCAAAAATTGTTTGCTTTAATAATCGTGACCAATGATGTCATATGCCTTTGCTGCGGGAGCTCCAGGAGAATAATCCGGATGATTTTCGGAATTATCTCTGGATGACGGACCCCTGCTTTCACCAACTCTTGGCATTGGTGACCCCCTATATTAAGAAGCAGGACACATGCATGAAGCTTTTATTTTTTGGTTGAATAATAATGATTTGATTTGGTATATTTTCTATATTTTGGATGCATAGAATGCACTTTTTGGTTACGTTCTATTGGCAGATATCATGTCTAATTTTATTTGTTTTCTTTTTTTATTACACAATAAAAAAAATTGTGTAGAATAATACTTGGCTATGTGTTTTACTTCAAATCACAGTTTGGGGTAGCCAGTTACAGTTTAAAAAATACAATGTAAAATTGACAAGAGACACCAACATAGTTGTATCTGTGATCTTATAAAATACAGGATAATGGTGTTGTGGTAAGTTGCCCAAATTAAAAAAAAAAAGCATAATAATATTATTCTTGATATCACTAAAAAAAAAAGCCTTTGAAAATTTGTTTACCATAACTCCATCAGTATCACCAGCAAAGCAGCTTCATTATTATCCCATTATAGAAGAAGAGAATTGTGCGCTGCATTTCTAGATTTCATAATTTGCCACGTCATGAATGTTAATTCTCCATTACGAACGCTAGTCTACAAGACCGACCGCTTCCGGCTCCTCCTTTCTTCCGAGCATGCGTGTTTGTACTTTGGACTTTTGTCCGACGGACTTGTGTACACACGCTCGGAAAATCCGACAACAGACATTTGTCCGCGGAAAATGTTAAAACCTGCCATCCAACATTTGTCCGCTGAAAAATCGACTACAATTGCCCGATGGACAAAAGGTCGGATTTTCCGCCAACAGCCTGTCATCACACATTTCCCGCCGGAAAAATCGTGTGTACGCAGCTTAATTGCTAAGGAATAGGGATGAGCTTCGAGTTCGAGTCGAACTCATGTTCTACTCGAACATTGGCTGTTCGCAAGTTCGCCGAACAGCGAACAATTTGGGGTGTTCGCGGCAAATTCGAATGCCGCGGAACACCCTTTAAAAGTCTATGGGAGAAATCAAAAGTGCTAATTTTAAAGGCTTATATGCAAGTTATTGTCATAAAAAGTGTTTGGGGACCCGGGTCCTGCCCCAGGGGACATGGATCAATGCAAAAAAAAGTTTTAAAAACGGACGTTTTTTCAGGAGCAGTGATTTTATTAATGCTTAAAGTCAAACAATAAAAGTGTAATATCCCTTTAAATTTCGTACCTGGGGGGTGTCTATAGTATGCCTGTAAAGGGGCGCATGTTTCCCGTGTTTAGAACAGTCTGACAGCAAAATGACATTTGGAAGGAAAAAACTCATTTAAAACTACCCGCGGCTATTGCATTGCCGACAATACACATAGAAGTTCATTGATAAAAACGGCATGGGAATTCCCCACAGGGCAACCCCGAACCAAAAAAAAAAAAAAAAAATGATGTGGGGGTCCCCCTAAATTCCATACAAGGCCCTTCAGGTCTGGTATGGATATTAAGGGGAACCCCAGCCAAAATTTTAAAAAAAAATTGACGTGGGGTTCCCCCTAAATTCCATACCAGACCCTTCAGGTCTGGTATGGATTTTAAGGGGAACCCCGCGCCAAAAAAAAAAAAAAAAAAACGGCGTGGGGTCCCCCTAAAAATCCATACCAGACCCTTATCCGAGCACGCAACCTGGCAGGCCGCAGGAAAAGAGGGGGGGGACGAGAGTGCAGCCCCCCCCCCCCCCTGAACCGTACCAGGCCACATGCCCTCAACATTGGGAGGGTGCTTTGGGGTAGCCCCCCAAAACACCTTGTCCCCATGTTGATGAAGACAAGGGCCTCATCCCCACAACCGTGGCCGGTGGTTGTGGGGGTCTGCGGGCGGGGGGCTTATCGGAATCTGGAAGCCCCCTTTAACAAGGGGACCCCCAGATCCCGGCCCCCCCCCTGTGTGAAATGGTAAGGGGGTACTTACCCCTACCATTTCACTAAAAAACTGTCAAAAATGTTAAAAATGACAAGAGACAGTTTTTGACAATTCCTTTATTTAAATGCTTCTTCTTTCTTCCTTCATCTTCTTCTTCTTCTGGTTCTTCTGGCTCTTCTGGTTCTTCCTCCGGCGTTCTCGTCCAGCATCTCCTCCGCGGCGTCTTCTATCTTCTTCTCCTCGGGCCGCTCCGCACCCATGGCATGAGGGGGGAGGCTCCCGCTCTTCTCTTCATCTTCTTCTTCATCTTCATCTTCTTCTTCATCTTCTTCTTCTTCTTCTTCTCTTCTTCATCTCTTCTTCCTTCTTCATTTCTTCTGCGGGCCGCTCCGCAGCCATGCTGTGGCATGGTGGGAGGCTCCCGCTGTGTGACGGCGTCTCTTCGTCTGACGGTTCTTAAATAACGGGGGGCGGGGCCATCCGGTGACCCCGCCCCCCTCTGACGCACGGTGAATTGACGGGACTTCCCTGTGACGTCACGGGGAATGCCACAGGGAAGTCCCGTCATGTCCCGTGCGTCAGAGGGGGGTGGGGTCACCGGGTGGCCCCGCCCCCCGTTATTTAAGAACCGTCAGACGAAGAGACGCCGTCACACAGCGGGAGCCTCCCTCCATGCATGGATGCGGAGCGGCCCGCAGAAGAAATGAAGAAGGAAGAAGAGATGAAGAAGAGAAGAAGAAGAAGAAGAAGATGAAGAAGAAGATGAAGATGAAGAAGAAGATGAAGAGAAGAGCGGGAGCCTCCCCCCTCATGCCATGGGTGCGGAGCGGCCCGAGGAGAAGAAGATAGAAGACGCCGCGGAGGAGATGCTGGACGAGAACGCCGGAGGAAGAACCAGAAGAGCCAGAAGAACCAGAAGAAGAAGAAGATGAAGGAAGAAAGAAGAAGCATTTAAATAAAGGAATTGTCAAAAACTGTCTCTTGTCATTTTTAACATTTTTGACAGTTTTTTAGTGAAATGGTAGGGGTAAGTACCCCCTTACCATTTCACACAGGGGGGGGGCCGGGATCTGGGGGTCCCCTTGTTAAAGGGGGCTTCCAGATTCCGATAAGCCCCCCGCCCGCAGACCCCCACAACCACCGGCCACGGTTGTGGGGATGAGGCCCTTGTCTTCATTAACATGGGGACAAGGTGCTTTGGGGGGCTACCCCAAAGCACCCTCCCAATATTGAGGGCATGTGGCCTGGTATGGTTCAGGAGGGGGGGGGGCCGCACTCTCGTCCCCCCCTCTTTTCCTGCGGCCTGCCAGGTTGCGTGCTCGGATAAGGGTCTGGTATGGATTTTTAGGGGGACCCCACGCCGTTTTTTTTTTTTTTTTGGGCGCGGGGTTCCCCTTAAAATCCATACCAGACCTGAAGGGTCTGGTATGGAATTTAGGGGGAACCCCACGTCAATTTTTTTTTTAAATTTTGGCTGGGGTTCCCCTTAATATCCATACCAGACCTGAAGGGCCTTGTATGGAATTTAGGGGGACTCCCACGTCATTTTTTTTTTAAAATTTTGGTTCGGGGTTGCCCTGTGGGGAATTCCCATGCCGTTTTTATCAATGAACTTCTATGTGTATTGTCGGCAATGCAATAGCCGCGGTAGTTTTAAATGAGTTTTTTCCTTCAAAATGTCATTTTGCTGTCAGACTGTTCTAAACACGGGAAACATGCGCCCCTTTACAGGCATACTATAGACACCCCCCAGGTATGAAATTTAAAGGGATATTACACTTTTATTGTTTGACTTTAAGCATTATTAAAATCACTGCTCCTGAAAAAACGGCCGTTTTTAAAACTTTTTTTTGCATTGATCCATGTCCCCTGGGGCAGGACCCGGGTCCCCAAACACTTTTATTGACAATAACTTGCATATTAGCCTTTAAAATTAGCACTTTTGATTATTCATGTTCGTGTCCCATAGACTTTAACGGTGTTCGCGTGTTCGAACGAATTTTTTTCCTGTTCGCATGTTCTGGTGCGAACCGAACAGGGGGGTGTTCGGCTCATCCCTACTAAGGAATAGGGATGAGCTTCGAGTTCGAGTCGAACTCATGTTCTACTCGAACATTGGCTGTTCGCAAGTTCGCCGAACAGCGAACAATTTGGGGTGTTCGCGGCAAATTCGAATGCCGCGGAACACCCTTTAAAAGTCTATGGGAGAAATCAAAAGTGCTAATTTTAAAGGCTTATATGCAAGTTATTGTCATAAAAAGTGTTTGGGGACCCGGGTCCTGCCCCAGGGGACATGGATCAATGCAAAAAAAAGTTTTAAAAACGGACGTTTTTTCAGGAGCAGTGATTTTATTAATGCTTAAAGTCAAACAATAAAAGTGTAATATCCCTTTAAATTTCGTACCTGGGGGGTGTCTATAGTATGCCTGTAAAGGGGCGCATGTTTCCTGTGTTTAGAACAGTCTGACAGCAAAATGACATTTGGAAGGAAAAAACTCATTTAAAACTAGCCGCGGCTATTGCATTGCCGACAATACACATAGAAGTTCATTGATAAAAACGGCATGGGAATTCCCCACAGGGCAACCCCGAACCAAAATAAAAAAAAAAAAATGATGTGGGGGTCCCCCTAAATTCCATACAAGGCCCTTCAGGTCTGGTATGGATATTAAGGGGAACCCCAGCCAAAATTGAAAAAAAAAATTGACGTGGGGTTCCCCCTAAATTCCATACCAGACCCTTCAGGTCTGGTATGGATTTTAAGGGGAACCCCGCGCCAAAAAAAAAAAAAAAAAACGGCGTGGGGTCCCCCTAAAAATCCATACCAGACCCTTATCCGAGCACGCAACCTGGCAGGCCGCAGGAAAAGAGGGGGGGACGAGAGTGCGGCCCCCCCCCCCTCCTGAACCGTACCAGGCCACATGCCCTCAACATTGGGAGGGTGCTTTGGGGTAGCCCCCCAAAACACCTTGTCCCCATGTTGATGAGGACAAGGGCCTCATCCTCACAACCCTGGCCGGTGGTTGTGAGGGTCTGCGGGCGGGGGGCTTATCGGAATCTGGAAGCCCCCTTTAACAAGGGGACCCCCAGATCCCGGCCCCCCCCCTGTGTAAAATGGTAAGGGGGTACTTACCCCTACCATTTCACTAAAAAACTGTCAAAAATGACAAGAGACAGTTTTTGACAATTCCTTTATTTAAATGCTTCTTCTTTCTTCTTTCTTCCTTCATCTTCTTCTGGTTCTTCTGGCTCTTCTGGTTCTTCCTCCGGCGTTCTCGTCCAGCATCTTCTCCGCTGCGTCTTCTATCTTCTTCTCCTCGGGCCGCTCCGCACCCATGGCATGAGGGGGGAGGCTCCCGCTCTTCTCTTCATCTTCTTCTCTTCTTCATCTTCTTCTTCATCTTCTTCTTCTTCTTCCTTCTTCTCTTCTTCTCTTCTTCTCTTCTTCCTGTCTTCTGCGGGCCGCTCCGCAGCCATGCTGTGGCATGGAGGGAGGCTCCCGCTGTGTGACGGCGTCTCTTCGTCTGACGGTTCTTAAATAACGGGGGGCGGGGCCACCCGGTGGCCCCGCCCCCCTCTGACGCACGGTGACATGACGGGACTTCCCTGTGGCATTCCCCGTGACGTCACAGGGAAGTCCCTCAAGTCACCGTGCGTCAGAGGGGGGCGGGGTCACCGGATGGCCCCGCCCCCCGTTATTTAAGAACCGTCAGACGAAGAGACGCCGTCACACAGCGGGAGCCTCCCACCATGCCAGCATGGCTGCGGAGCGGCCCGGAGAAGACAGGAAGAAGAGAAGAAGGAAGAAGAAGAAGAAGAAGAAGAAGATGAAGAAGAAGATGAAGAAGAGAAGAAGATGAAGAGAAGAGCGGGAGCCTCCCCCCCATGCCATGGGTGCGGAGCGGCCCGAGGAGAAGAAGATAGAAGACGCCGCGGAGAAGATGCTGGACGAGAACGCCGGAGGAAGAACCAGAAGAGCCAGAAGAACCAGAAGAAGATGAAGGAAGAAAGAAGAAAGAAGAAGCATTTAAATAAAGGAATTGTCAAAAACTGTCTCTTGTCATTTTTAACATTTTTGACAGTTTTTTAGTGAAATGGTAGGGGTAAGTACCCCCTTACCATTTCACACAGGGGGGGGGCGGGATCTGGGGGTCCCCTTGTTAAAGGGGGCTTCCAGATTCCGATAAGCCCCCCGCCCGCAGACCCTCACAACCACCGGCCAGGGTTGTGAGGATGAGGCCCTTGTCCTCATCAACATGGGGACAAGGTGTTTTGGGGGGCTACCCCAAAGCACCCTCCCAATGTTGAGGGCATGTGGCCTGGTACGGTTCAGGAGGGGGGGGGGCCGCACTCTCGTCCCCCCCTCTTTTCCTGCGGCCTGCCAGGTTGCGTGCTCGGATAAGGGTCTGGTATGGATTTTTAGGGGGACCCCACGCCGTTTTTTTTTTTTTTTTTTGGCGCGGGGTTCCCCTTAAAATCCATACCAGACCTGAAGGGTCTGGTATGGAATTTAGGGGGAACCCCACGTCAATTTTTTTTTTTAATTTTGGCTGGGGTTCCCCTTAATATCCATACCAGACCTGAAGGGCCTTGTATGGAATTTAGGGGGACTCCCACATCATTTTTTTTTTTTAATTTTGGTTCGGGGTTGCCCTGTGGGGAATTCCCATGCCGTTTTTATCAATGAACTTCTATGTGTATTGTCGGCAATGCAATAGCCGCGGTAGTTTTAAATGTGTTTTTTCCTTCAAAATGTCACTTTGCTGTCAGACTGTTCTAAACACGGGAAACATGCGCCCCTTTACAGGCATACTATAGACACCCCCCAGGTATGAAATTTAAAGGGATATTACACTTTTATTGTTTGACTTTAAGCATTATTAAAATCACTGCTCCTGAAAAAACGGCCGTTTTTAAAACTTTTTTTTGCATTGATTCATGTCCCCTGGGGGAGGACCCGGGTCCCCAAACACTTTTTATGACAATAACTTGCATATTAGCCTTTAAAATTAGCACTTTTGATTATTCATGTTCGTGTCCCATAGACTTTAACGGCGTTCGCGTGTTCGAACGAATTTTTTTCCTGTTCGCATGTTCTGGTGCGAACCGAACAGGGGGGTGTTCGGCTCATCCCTACTAAGGAAGCGTGAAACATGTTTGCTGGTGATGCTCTTCCCCTCTATTGGTGTCTTTAGATATGTTTTTTATAGACTTGCTGAAATAAGAGGTGATTTTACTGGACGTGCGGCCAACCAAAATTCTTTTTGCTCACAGCAAAAAATATACAGTTAAATTTAAAAAACAAAACTTTTTTTTTTTTTTTACTATTCTGGGCCACTTTTCCTTTGATTAATAAAACAATAAAATCAGGAGATATCCATTACCATTTACCACCAAATGAAAGCCCAAGTTGTCCTGAAAAAAGTAGTTGTGACGATTTGTACGGTTTTACTAACACATGTCAAAGTTGCAAAATTGTGCTTAGGCATTAAGATTGGTTTTACCCTCAGGTGTGAAGGGGGTTAATTAGATAAGCAAGTCACCCTTTGAAGAATGTTACCATGAACAATAAATACTTACCACCCCTTTTGTTGTTCAGTTATCTTCCATTCATTGTTTATGGCCAAATCGCATTCCTACACAAAGACATCAACATTGAACTTGTCCCCCCTTCATCTTTATGATTTCTTCCAAGTCTGAGCAGACCACCTGTACTTTACAACCCTTTGAAAGTTTGGCAATCACCTCTTTTTTAAATGATTTATTAGATTGACTCTCAAGTGCCAAAGTATTCTTATATAAAATGAACATAGCAAAGAGTCATTACTCTCTCTTTTGATATGTAAAATATAACCGGTCTGGTCAGACCCTAATACTGTGTGTGTGTGTATGATAAGAATGTATGTATGATATACACTGTATACTGCATATATATATGTCGAATATATACTGTATTTATTGGCGTATAACACTCACTTTTTCACCATGAAAATCGGGTGCAAATAGCATGTGCGTGTTATACGCCAATACTTCAATTTTAGCTGCCTCGGAGGGGACAGGGAGGGGATGGGACGAGTGCCGTCAGGTTACAAACAGTGAGAATCTTCTGTTTACTTGGCGGCCTCTGTAATAAGAAGTCCTGTCTCGTGGGCCGCCATTGGACTACTATACTGTCTATCATAAGAGATTCTCACTGTATGTAATCTGTCGGTGCTCGTCCCGCCCCCTCCCTGTCCCCTCTGGGCTGCAGATGAGCATCGGTCAGTCTGCACTGATGGCATTGGCGAGACTGCTGCATTGAAGGTAATGGTGAGGCTGATGCATTGATGGCAATGGTGAGGCTTCTGCATTGATGGCAATGGTGAGGCTGCTGCATTGATGGCAATGGTGAGGCTTCTGCATTGATGGCAATGGTGAGGCTGCAGATGGGCATTGATCAGGCTGCATTGAGGCAATGGTGAGGCTGCAGATGGGCACTGACCCTTATTTTGCTTCAAAGTTCCTTATTTAAAATTTAAGTTTTTTTTCCTGAAACTTCCCTCTTAAAATGAATGTGCGTGTTATACGCCGATAAATACGGTGTATATATATATCGAATTTGTCGAAATTCGTTAAAAAACGAATTCGGAACGAAACGAATTGCACATGCCTAATATATATATATATATATATATATATATATATATATATATATATATATATATATATATATATATATATATATATATATATATATATATATATATATTAGGCATGTGCAATTTGTTTAACAAATTTTTTCCGAATATTCGTAAATTCGATAAAGTTGGACATTTGTACATTCGTACATAAGTGAATTCGTAAATTTGTAAATTCGAAAATTCGGAAATCTGAAATAATAGTTAACTAATATTAACTTAACTATTAGTAATTACTAGTAACTATTAAATTATAGGTATTGTAATTTCCTTTCAAATTTGGCTGTTAGTGAACGTAACACATACAAATTTATCCAAAGTTATGAATGATCCGAAAAAATGGAATGGAACGTAATGAATTAATAATAATAAATAACAATAATAATAATAACAACGTTTTATTAATATTTTTTATTATTAATTTGTTCCGTTCCATTTGTTTAGATGCGGCATTCGTTTTGGATAATTCGTAACTTCGGATAAATTCGTATTTGTTACGTTCACTGACAGTGAAATTTGAAAGGAAATTCCAATACCTATAATTTAATAGTTAGTTACTATTTCAGATTTTTGAATTTTCGGGTTTTTGGATTTTCAAACTTAGAATTTACAAATTTCCGAATTTTCTAATTTACAAATGTACGATTTTACGAATTTACGAATGTACGAATTTACGAATTTACGAATGTACGAATTTACGAATGTACGAATGTACGAATTTACGAATGTACAAATGTAAAATGTACAAATGTAAAATGTACGAATGAACGAATGTTCAAATTTATGAATGAACAGATTTACGAGGAAAGAAAGGAAACTTTATATCTTCCTAACTTTCCTTCTTCAAAAGACTTTTAAAAGCAATATATACTTTTTATTTATGGATATTTTTTGTATTGTCTATAGAAACATCTTGTCTGCACATTCACGTCTTCAATAAACACTCCACCATAAAACACACACCCAATTAACTCTATGTTAAGAGGCCATACAATCTAACGATCAGCTGTTCAGAGTTATACAATCAGTATGGGGTCATGTGTGAGACGTATAATGTGTATATAAGTGACTTTCATTGTTGTACAAACCAGCTATGAGTAAGCGCTCTATGGGAGCGTGAAACGCGTCAGCGGTTATGCTGTATCACTTCAACAGAGCAATGTACGCATTTTATACCATGTCATTTTTTCAATAAAGAAGATTTTACCTTTATTATTCCAATCCGGAGTGCGGCAGTCCAGATTTTTCATTGCACTAATACTGACATAATACACACACATAGGTTGGACTTGATGGACCTGTGTCTCTTTTCAACCTCACCTACTATGTAACTATGTAACATGGCACCTCATGGCAAAGATCTCTCTGAGGATCTGAAAAAAAGAATTGTTCCTCTACATAAAGATGGCCTACATTTCCCATGATGCTCAATTACATGGCAGAGTGCACGAGCATCATGAGAAATGTAGTTTTAAAACATCTGGGGTGCCAAGGTTCACCATCACTGGCCTAGGCTATAAGAAGATTGCCAAGACCCTGAAACTGAGCTGCAGCACGGTGGCCAAGACCATACAGCGGTATAACAGGACAGGTTCCACTCAGAACAGGCCTCGCCATGGTCCACCAAAGAAGTTGAGGTCACGTGCTCAGCGTCATATTCATAGGTTGCCTTTGGGAAATAGACGTATGAGTGCTGCCAGCATTGCTGCAGAGGTTGAAGGGGTGGGGGGTCAGCCTGTCAGTGCTCAGACCATACGCCGCACACTGCATCAAATTAGTCAAGCATGGTGATGGGAGTGTCATGGTCTGGGGCTGCATGAGTGCTGCCGGCACTGGGGAGCTACAGATCATTGAGGGAACCATGAATGCCAACATGTACTGTGACATACTGAAGCAGAGCATGATCCCCTCCCTTCAGAGACTGGGCCGCAGGGTAGTATTCCAACATGATAACCACCCCAAACACACCTCCAAGATGACCACTGCCTTGCTAAAGAAGCTGAGGGTGAAGGTGATGGACTGGCCAAGCATGTCTCCAGACCTAAACCCTATTGATCATCTGTGGGACATCCTCAAACGGAAGGTGGAGGAGCACAAGGTCTCTAACATCCACCAGCTCTGTGATGTCATCATGGAGGAGGGGAAGAGGACTCCAGTGACAACCTGTGAAGCTCTGGTGACCTCCATGCCCAAAAGGGTTAAGGCAGTGCTGGAAAATAATGGTGGCCACACAAAATATTGACACTTTGGGCCCAATTTGGAGATTTTCACTTAGGGGTGTACTGACATTTTGTTGCCAGCGGTTTAGACATTAATGGCTGTGTGTTGAGTTATTTTGAGGGGACAGCAAATTTACACTGTTATACAAGCTGTACACTCACTACTTTACATTGTAGCAAAGTGTCATTTCTTCAGTGTTGTCACATGAAAAGAGAGAAGAAAAGATTTACAACAATGTTAAGGGTGTACTTTTGTGAGATATTATATATATATAATTACACCTACAATACACTACATGGGGACTATAACACAAGAAGGAAGTCTCTCTGATACATTTCTCTACACACGTTACATTGTTACATTGTAGCAGTTTTGTCTCCTCTGTACTGGTATATATGGTACATGCTGGAATCCTCCATTCATTGGGGATGTGTATAGCTCCTGATACAATGACAGGAGAACGTGACTTATATGTGAGCGATCGCAGGAATGATTCACAATGATCACACCTACACAGGAATGTATTCATTTATACCAATCTGTCAATTATGTGATAGGAATCTTACAGCAGGGAGAACATTGTACTCCCTCTACATCACATAGACCTGATTCTCCTCTATGGTATTGTATTTAGTGAATAAACTTGCACACAATAATTATTATTACACAGGATGTATATAGTGCCAACAGTTTGCTCAGTGCTTTACAAAATGCAGGAAAACAGTACAGCCACAATACCATTCACTGAGAGGCCTTGCTCGTCAGAGCTTGCAATCTAAAAGGAAGGGGCAAATAATGCAAAAGGTAATAACTGTATGGGGGTAGGGGGGTGGGTCGATGGATAAAGTAAAAGTACAGTTTATTAATTACCCTTATGCCGCGTACACACGAGCGGACTTTACGGCAGACTTTGTCCGGCGTACTTTGTCCAGCGTACTTTCCGAATGAACGGACTTGCCTACACACAATTAACCAAAGTCCGACGGATTCGTACGTGATGACGTACGACCGGACTAAAACAAGGAAGTTC
This sequence comes from Lithobates clamitans, assembly GCA_037952925.1. NCBI lineage: Eukaryota > Metazoa > Chordata > Amphibia > Anura > Ranidae > Lithobates > Lithobates clamitans. Next base: position 195,923 of record JBBGZY010003083.1, read on the forward strand.
ATAGCCAGTAGCCAATAGCTGCCCTAGCGTCGGTTTTTGTCCGTCGGACTAGCATACAGACAAGCGGACTTTTCGACCGGACTCGAGTCCGTCGGACAGATTTGAAACATTTTTCATTTCTAGGTCCGTCAAACTTTTGAGAAAACAAAGTCCGCTGGAGCCCACACACGATCGAATTGTCCCGACGGACTTCGGTCCACCGGACCAAGTATGCCGTAAAGTCCGGTCGTGTGTACGCGGCATAAGAAATACCTCCCCTTCTCCCAATTCTTCCCAGAATCCAGTGCTGGGCATAAGCGGCCAATCGCCAGACCCAAACACTGTCATGTGGGGAAAAGGAACAAAAAAAATTAACCAACTATGTTCTGTTTGAAATGCTGGTTTATACATTGGCAAACCTCGTTAGACCGAATCTGTTCAGACAGTCTGGTCACCGGCTGACTTGGCATCATCCACAGGCAGCTTTACTCTTTAATAAGACTGTCAGAGAGGTTACCTGGTTGGACGCCGAAGCGCCGGGACGCGTTGGTGCGCGCGTTCCTGTGCGTGCTGGGGAGCGCGCTCCTGGGGGCACTGGCATGTCTAGTCCGTCTGGCCATGGTGTGCGGGGTGGTGCCCGGGCGTACGCGCGTATGCGTTAGCGCGCATCCGCCTATGGGCGTTGTTGCACGTATGCCTGGTGGTGCTGATGTGCGCGCCGGTGTCCAGGGGCGGGCTCGGGCGCGTGCAGGTGTGCGGGCGTCTGTGCGTATTGGCACGTGCACGGGCGTGGCGTTTGGCGCCAATCAGCCTATTTAGGTCTGCTTCAATCTCTGATCGGTGCTGCCTGATCAACAGCTCTTGTTCCAAGTTCCGTGATCCTCTCTGTGTTCCTGTATCTCCGAAGTTCTGATCTGTTTCGACCCGGCTTGACTTTTGGACCTTCTTGACTGCTGCCTGAACCTGACCCCGGCTTGTTTGACCCCGCTTTTGCCTACTCCTTTTGTACTTCTGCTGCCAGCCCGTTGCCGACCTCTGCCTGTGTGTGACCAGCCTATAGCTCCTGCTCAGCATCAGTTCCAGTGTTCCTGAGTACTACCTGCTGCTTGGAAGGCCACCTCTCTTCCGGATCCATACACCAGGCCCTCATACCACTCCGCACTCGTGGGCCTCCTGTCTGCTCTATCAGGGGCCTGAGTCGGATATGTAAGGGAGCCTACCCTCTGCCCAAGCGGACTCACCGGTCTGGTAAGTGAGAGACCTGACAAAGACACAGAAGTTGAATCCAACTCAATTAACCTTCAGATAAGTGCAGAACAGGGGATGCTTTTGCAGCCTTTTGAAGTGCAAGAAGACATTGACTTTCTAGACTTTGTTTGTGGGAGGACTAACACTTTACTAAGGAAGCACAGAGGAAACCGTGAGAGTCTAACTAAAACTGTCCCAGGCAGCAGAGTACAGGAAACAGGGCAAGGGCAGGATAATGGCTAGCAGTGTCTGGCAGCAAGCAAAACACTGGAGCAAGAGGCTCTAGTAGGGGGTGACTTAAATACCCTCCCAGCAGCCAGCATCAGGTGGAAACTGATTACTGGGTTCTGCTGGCTGCTGGGAGACACCAGAACTACAACCTTCTCCTCTGGGAAGCAAAGTGACACTAGTAGGTGATCCAGGTTCTGACAGCACCGCCCTCTGCATCATCAGAGAACCAACTACCACCAGGAGAAGACCAAAGAGGAAAGGGACTGAATGTATCACATGCCTGGAGACATCTGAAAAAAACAAGATATAAACTAAAAATAAAGGAAGACATATGTCCAGGGGGCCGTATGGCCGGTAATTTGGCATGCAAGGGCTGAGCCTATAGTTGGGCTTTAAATGACCTCTGTATTCCATCCTGAGCCTGTTAATGTAGTCCCTGGAGACCCCTTGATGCTTCTGTAGATCCATCTTTTCTATAACTGCCTGTCTTTTGCCGGTTATTCCTGGAAAGTTGTGCCATGAGTGCCGGAGATTTAGCTGCACAAATAACGGTGATTATCAATAGCGGGTTGATTATTGCAGCCTCCGGCTTAGTGAATTATGAAAGCTGGAAGTGGCAATCTTCGCCCAAATCCAATCACCGGGGGGAGTGATTGGATGGGATTTATAAGCCGTCTTCTGTTATCTGACAATAGTTTTGCTTATTACAATGGATATTGATCTTTTCCTGCAGAACCATTTTCATCTGCAGAAAATTGCCGCTTCCAGATCAATCAGCAATATCTAATAATGACCGGTGGCTTTTTATCTTAAGAGATTTGGAATTTTACAAAAATGGACTTTGTAGGCACATAGGTTTAGTATAAAAATACGAAAAACTTTTTACGCAATGGAATAAAGTTAAAAAAATGGTTGTATAACACATAAAAAGAAAATACGTCATAACAAATGACATATGACATAAAATAACTTGACCCTGAGGACTCAAATATCACTTCAATTGTAGTTGTAAAGGAAACAAATTATAATATTTTAATATATAACCGGTAGCACTAATCAAAGTAGGTAGAATGTGTAGAGTGATTGAGTCCGAACAGGGGTCACGAGAAAATTATTCGCTTGACATGTTGCGCGCCTAGCAGCGCTTCTTCAGGAGCTAAGAATCTAGAAAATACATAAAAAACATACAATAAGAATACAAATAGATACATGTAGAGAATATAAAATATATCATTCAACATATAAAACAAAATATAAATGAAAGGCTACAATCATTCAAATGGTATCCATCTTTTTGTCTTAGATGGCAGTCACGTCTATAATCAGAGACTTTCCTGCCAAGCCCATGCTCATAGGTTTATTTTTCCCTGATATTCACTGGCAGAGTACATCTGCAAAGTAGGAAGAAGACATGTGCGATTAGTTTCGTACGAATCAGAAATTCGTACAAATTTCCGAAAATTCGTACATTCGTAAGGATCCGAAATACGAATTTTTATGCATACGACTTTTGTACGAAATACGAAATTTCGTTTACGAACTTCGGATAAATTTATCATAACGAACTTTCGTTACGAAAAGTTGATGAAACTAAAAGTTAAAAAACCCAGGAAGTCAGCTCAGCACAGGGATGGTGGGAGCCCCTCATAATGATACATTTATCATAACGAACTTTCGTTATTGTTACGAAAATTTTACGAAGCTCACAAAAATTCGTATTTCGTACGAATCCGAATTGAATTTCAGACACGAATTACGAATTAATTTTACTACGAAACGTAACGAAACAAATTTATTGACGGTGCACATGTCTAGTAGGAAGCAGAGCCTGCATATGAAATGTACTAAAATAGCTGCCACCCCCCACCAGTTTTTCCATGTTTAAGATATAATAATACAATTTGTTACTTCAAATTGATGCAGCTTTAAACTTTTCGCTGCCAGGATCATTATTATGACTTTTGCACACGTTAAAAAAATTTTAGGCCTGAAGATTAGGTAACCCCCCCCAAACATTTTATGTTTTCTGAAAGCACACATCATATTACAGATATTCACTGGTAGAGTACATCTGCAAACTAGGAAGAAGACATGTGCGATTAGTTTCGTACGAATCAGAAATAGAGTGGGGGTTCCCCCTAGGCCACAGACCTGCATCGTGGCCTGTTTGCAGCTGGGCCGCGAAGGCTGCACTGTTGGAGGTGTGGCCAGCGAGCAGAGAGATGACATAATCTCTCACCGTCCTCCCCGCATCACCGCTGTTCCTCCATCACTCTAAGGTAGGACAGAATCCAGCAACTGCACACGTGACGGTTTCCCCACTCGGACACCGTAGTGGCGGGGAGTGGCTGCAAGAAGAGGGTGTAAGTCTTTCACTGCAGGAAAAAAAAACCTAAAATGTACCCTTAAATTTTTAAAGTGACACGCTGCATCTGGTATTTTTGGTGGCAGGATAGTGAAAAGCTGCATCTGGTGGCAGGCCGCAACCTGGGAAGCTGCATCTGGTGGCAGGCCGCGACACTGGGAAGCTGCATCTGGTGGCAGGCCGCAAAGCTGGGAAGCTGCATCTGGTGGCAGGCCGCAACACTGGGAAGCTGCATCTGGTGGCAGGCCGCGACACTGGGAAGCTGCATCTGGTGGCAGGCCGCAACACTGGGAAGCTGCATCTGGTGGCAGGCTGCAGTCTGGGAAGCTGCATCTGGTGGCAGGCAACAGTGGCAGGTAACGAGTTGCATCTGGTGGCAGGCAACAGTGGCAAGCTGCATCTGGTGGCAGGTGACGGTGGCAAGTGACAAGCTGCATCTGAAGGCAAGCGACATGGCAAGTGACAAGATGCATCTGGTAGCAGGTGACATGGAAAGTTACCCGACTGATCGTAAAAAATTACCACCAGCCGCCACTGATCTGTACATGTATGTATGTGGGGATGAGAGGCTCCATTTTTTTTTGGGGGGGGGGGGATTTTAACTGCTTGGGTGTAACTTGCTTTTTTTTTACTCTTTAAAAAAAAAAAGTTTATTAAACTTTTTTTTCCATCACATAAGTGACAAAAAGTTTTTTTTTCAATGCATTTTTTCAGTAACAAGCTCTCTTTTATGAGACATCAGGGGTCTAAAAAACCCCTGAGGTCTCCCTCAGCTCTACTGGCACCCACCACGCCACGACTGGCACTGGACTGGCACCCACCACGCCAGTCCTAAGTCCACTGTGTCCTAAGGGCACATGAAGCCCGGGAAACATTGTAGGGGTGCATGGGGAGAACGCTTACGAGCTGCTGGATCACTTCCATCTGTCAGTCATGGGATTGTGTGCAAAACCCTCTGCTGTTGTAAGTTGATGTGCTTATCTTAAAAAAAATATTGAAATTAGAATGATTGAAGCAAACCTTGGCTGTTTGGGCGTTCGTACGCATCACTTCCATGATTATACTGTATATAGTAATGTAAAGGTTACACAAGAGGGTGCTTCTAAGTGCAGCAGATTAAATTATTTAGTAGTAAAAAAAAAGAAGCAAATTAGCGACTCACATGAAGTAGGGATAAAAGCGCATATCAAGCTTAAAAGCCGTCGCCCATGAGAACCTGGGTCGCCTAAAATGATGTGGGCAATACTGCCAGTGTTAGGAGATGCACAAGCTCAGAGGACACAACTCAGGAGCCAGTCTGAGAATGGGAGCTTGGCCAATGACACCACACGACAGAGATCGTGGAATGGGTGTGGCAGGCTTGAGAAGGAGGCGTTTCCACCTCAAAATACGGAGGTCCTCATGGGTGACGGCTTTTAGGCTTGATATGCGCTTTTATTCCTACTTCATGTGAGTAGCTAATTTGCTATTATTATTTTCTATTAATAAATTATACATTCGGCTGAACTTAGAAGTGCCCTCTTGTGACTCTTAGGGGTCTGTTATGCTGATCTTATATGCTAAATTTTTGAGCCAATTCACAGAGGTCATCTTTTCCGCCCCCTCTGGCATTCAGAAGAACACATATATTTACATTGCGGCTTTCCCGTGGTATACCGGGATGATGCCTGCAACTACAGGCATCTTCCCAGTATTGTTTTTTTCTGTGGACCCCCTGCTTTTTTGTAAAAGCCATCCTAGCGACTAATTAGCTGCTGGATTGCATTTACAGGTGGTGGGAGCAGAGGGATTGGTTCACTGGTGACTCTCCAGGTTCTCCGTCCCACCAGAAAACCCAGAACTGAAGCTAGTGGTTCCACCAGCTTGTTGTCTTCATGACCTCATGGACCATAGAGCGCCAGGCTTTTCTGTCCTCCACTACCTCCCGGAGCTTGCTTAACTTCATGTTCATTGTTTCGATGATGCTATCTATCCCTCGTGTTTTCTGCCATCCTCTTTTTCCTTCCATATTTCCCAGTATCAGGGTCTTTTCCAATGAGTTCTCTCTTCGCATTAGGTGGCAAAAATATTTGAGTTTTAGCTTCAGGATCTGTCCTTCCAGTGAATATTCAGGGTTGATTTCCACCAGCTTACCACAGAGCTTTTTGAGGATCAGAATGTCCCCAATCACCTCTATGGTGACGGTGCCTTTCTGCCAGCATGTGGAATTTTAAAGCGTGACGTGTTAGGTATTTATTTACTCGGCGTAATATCATCATTTATATTTTACAAAAAAATTGGGTATTTATTTGTGTGCAATAAAATTAATTAAAGTGTATTCTTTGCAAAACATTTGCATTTGAAAAACCTCTGCACAAATACCGTGTGATATACAGTGTGTAAAAAAAAATGATTTGATCGCCTGCTGATTTTGTAAGTTTACCCAGTTACAAAGAAATGAAGGGTCTATCGTTTTTATCATAGGTGTATTTTATATGATGGAGACAGAATATCAACCAAAAATCCTGAAAAAACACACAATACAAATGTTATAAATGGAGTTGCAGTTCAGTGAGTAAAATAAGTATTTGATCCCCCACCAACCAACAATAATTCTTCCCCCACAGACACTACAGTAGATGCTCATGTGGTACACAGATTAGTCCTGTCAATGTAAGAAGGTTCTCCTAACGACAACTCGTTATGTGTATAAAAGACACCTGTCCACAGAATCTCTTTCTTTCATCCAATCCTCACCATCATGGGGAAGACCAAAGATCTGTCAGAGGACATCAGGGAGAAGATTGTAGACCTGCACAAGGCTGGAATGGGCTACAAGACCATCAGCAAGAAGCTTGGTGAGAAGGAGACAACTGTTGGAGCGATTATTCACAAATGGAAGAAATACAAAATCACCATCAATTGTCCTCGGTCTGGAGCTCCATGCAAGATTTCTCCTCATGGGGTGAGGATGGTCATGAGAAAAGTGAGGGATCAGCCCAGAACTACACGGGAGGAGCTTGTGAAGGATCTCAAGGCAGTTGGGACCACAGTCACCAAACAAACCATTGGTAACACAATACACCACCATGGATTGAAATCCTGCAGCGCCTGCAAGGTCCCCCTCCTCAAGAAGGCACATGTCTTGTCATGCCAATGAACATCTAAATGATTCACAGAAGGATTAGGAGAAAGTAATGTGGTCAGATGAGACCAAAATTGAGCTCTTTGGCATTAACTCGACTCGCCGTGTTTGGAGGAAGAAAAATGCTGACTATGACCCTAAGAACAACATCCCTACAGTCACACGGAGGGGGAAACATGATACTTTGGGGCTGTTTCTCTGCTAAAGGCACATGCCGACTTTTCTGCGTTGAGGGGCCAATGAATGGGGGCCATGTATTGTAAAATCTTGGATGAGAACCTCCTTCCCTCAGCCAGAACACTGAAGATGGGTGTGGATAGGTCTTCCAGCATGACAAAACATACCACCAAGGCAACAAAGGAGTGGCTCAAGAAGAAGCCCAGACCTTAATCCTATAGAACAATTATGGAGGGAGCTGAGCCTTCGAGTTGCCAAGCGACAGCCTGTAACCTGTAAAAAAATTTAAAGCGTCGCCTATGGAGATTTTTAAGTACTGAATTTTGGCGCCATTCCATGAGTGTGCGCAATTTTAAAGCGTGACATGTTGGGTATCTATTTACTCGGCGTAACATCTTTTACATTATACAAAAAAATGGGGCTAACTTTACTGTTATTTTTTTAATTCATGCAACTGGTTTATTTCCCCATAAAAACGCGTTTTTAAAAAATTTTGCAACTGCCATTTTATTCCCTAGGGTGTCTGCTAAAAAAAAAAACATATATAATGTTTGGGGGTTCTGAGTAATTTTCTAGCAAAAAATTAGTGACAGAATAGGCCTGGTATGGAAGTAGTTAAAGGGATGCTGTGGGCATCTGGAAGGGGTTAACTTGTACTCAAACAGCAACAACACTGTTGACCGGCTTTCTTTGAAGCATGTGTCGGTAATATGAAGAAAGAAGCTCATCCATTGTGCAACTTTGACAATGACATTGACAATTGTCAAGACATATAAAAAATAAATCCAGCTATTTAAAATTGCTGCCATAGACTTCAGCACTGGAGAGAACACCAGGGACATCTCCTTTAGGCTCTTCTCCACAAACACTTGTTTGGTGGATGTTTCCGAGAATCCGGTGACAATGGGAAGCGGGGAATGACATTATCGACATTGACGTTTGCACAATCCTTCCGCGTGGTCTCGATGGTTAATTAAATTTCATTTGAGAAGAGCGGGTTGATTTGTCCTTTTCTTCCCGTTCCTTTGGAGACCGGCGCGGAAGACATAGTTTAATCATGTTCCTGCAACTTCATCACTTTATCTGAGCCGTCCTTGACACGGCGCCATCGCGCAGGAGCTGGCCCCGGGGCAATATAATTTTTTTATTTACGTCGGCAGACAGAAACTTTAGTCGTTCTCCCGTGTATTGCTACTTATCCGGAAAGACAAGTTATCATGCGCAATTATTACAGCTTTGATAATGAAGGTGCTGTGGAGGGTTGGGGCCATCAACTATGAGAAGTCATTGGGGGGCGCTGTACGGAGCCGGGGCAGAGACGGTGTTGATAAATACGGGGTGGGGGGTGGGTGTAACGTACCTGGTGGTGGAGGCTGACATGGAAAGGTAGCCTTCTCTTACATCTCTGGCTCAGGAGCCCTGCTAAGGTAACAGGTGGGCACAAGTGCCAGCTCGGTCTTCCGTTGGCCACTGCTGATGAGTTGGCTGTGCATCCAGGAACAGCAGGGAAGACAGACCAGATGCCCACTGGCAGGAGGACTGAAGCAGGAGACTCAGATGTGGAAAGTTCATAAGCAGGGTCAGGTGCTCCGGGTCAGCAACAAGCGGGCAGGTCAGGCACAGACAGCAGGCAGGAGACTAGTCAGGAGTCAGGTCGGGTCAGTAACAGTGAGGAGTCGGTGCATGCGGCGTTCAGGTGGGGTCAGGAGCAGATCAAGTCGGTAGCAGAGAGTCAACACAGGAACGGGTAGCAGATTCACAAGTCATATGATGGCGCTGTACTGCACTGGTGACAGAATGTAAAAAAAAAAAATAATGTGAAAAAAACTATTTTTTTTCTCCATTTTCAAAATATTTGTGACAAAAAAATCACAACTTCAAAAAACTCGCCATACCTCTTACTAAATACCTCAGACTGTCTACTTTCCAAAAAAGGGGTGATTTGGGGGGTATTTGTACTGTCCCGGCGTTTTCTGGCCTTACGAAATGAGATCATCCGCCAGTACATCAGGATTGATCGCTTTTCAGATATAAATCCTCATAGTTTGTGGTCTCCATAACTTTCCTATATACTAAATAATAGACACTGATTTGGGTTATTTTCACCAAAGAAATGGAGCAGAATACATTTTGGTCAAAATTTATGAAGAAAGATTATTTGTTTGCAACATTTTTTAACAGAAAAACGTGTATTTTTTCCAAACATTTTCTGTCTTTTTTTGTTTATTTAGTAAAAAAAAAAAACCAGTGGTGATTAAATACCACCAAAAGAAAACTATTTTGGAGGTAAAAAAAATGATAAAAATGTCCTCTGTGTACAGTGTTGTATGACCGCGTAATTGTCATTCAAAGTGTGACAGCGCTGAAAACTGAAAATTGGCCTGGGCAGGAAGGGGGGGGGGCTAAAGGTGTTTGGTATGGAAGTGGTTAAAATATAAATATATATATATATATATATATATATATATATATATATATATATATATATATATATATATAAAGAAAAAGCAAGACTCCAGAAATAAACATCTTGTTGTATATTATCCCCATAATAGTTTTTATTCCCTAAACTGAAAGCTGTGATTTTTTCTTTTTTGGTGTGGCTCCCATCAGTCAGAATCAATACAGAGAAACGGCTTCCTTGTTTTATTTCTCTGTTGTCGCCATTTAGCATAATAGATTTTTTTTTTATAATAATGCAAATTGTTTACATTGTCATGTAAATGGGATTCTCGGGGCAGAAATGTGAATTAGCATTCAAAAAGGCATCAATGTGTTTGTCATTGTGATATGATTATAGAGAGCCGAGTCACCTAGATACCTAAAATCATTCCAATTAGAAAGACTGAGCGAATGTATAGGAGATAGTGCTATGGAAATTATCTATGTCTGTCTGTCTCTCTCTCTCCCTCTCCCCCCCTCTCTCTCTTCCTCTCCCTCTCTCTCTCTCTCCCCCCTCTCTCTCTCTCTCTCTCTCTGTCTCTTTCTCTCTCTTCCTCTCTCTGTCTCTTTCTCTCTCTCTCTCTCTGTCTCTTTCTCTCTCTCTCCTGCTCTCTCTCCCTCTCCCTCTCTCTCTCCCGCTCTCTCTCTCCCTCCCTCTCTCTCTTTCTCTCTCTCTCTCTCCTCCTCTCTCTCTCCCTCTCTTTTTCTCTTATATCCCCCCTCTCTCCCCTCTCTCTCTCTCCCTCTCTCTCCCTTTCTCTCTCTCTCCCTCTCTCTTCTCCCCCCTCTCTGTCTGTCTCTCTCCCCCCCCCTCTCTCTCTCTCTCTCTCTCTCTCTCTCTCTCTTATATCCTCCCTCTCTCTTTCTCTCTCTCTCTCCCCTCTCTCCCTCCCCCCTCTCTCTCTCTCCCTCTCTCTCCCTTTCTCTCTCTCTCCCTCTCTCTTTCTTCTCCCCCCTCTCTGTCTCTCTCTCTCCCTTCCCCCCTCTCTCTCTCTCTCTCTCCCCCCATCTATCTATCTATCTATCTATCTATCTATCTATCTATCTATCTGCGGGAATTCCACCTGCCCAGGAAACCGCCTGATTTGTGACATGCCCACCAGGTGGAACTCGACTTGGCAATGCTGCAGCGGCTATACACACAGCAGAGGGCTGTCAATGAGTGCCCGTACAAATACGGCACGATGACAGGCTCAGGCCGCCTCAGCCTTTTTTCCCCTACACCAATGGCTGATCATTAATGCTGCGTACACACAATCGGACATTCCAACAACAAAATCCGTGGATTTTTTCCGACGGATGTTGGCTCAAACTTGTCTTGCATACACACGGTCACACAAATGTTGTCGGAAATTTCCGAGCGTCAAGAATGCGGTGACGTACAACACTTATGACGAGCCGAGAAATATGAAGTTCAATAGCCAGTGCGGCTCTTCTGCTTGATTCCGAGCATGCGTGGAATTTTGTGCGTCGGAATTGTGTACACACGCTCGGAATTTACAAGAACGGATTTTGTTGTTGGAAAATTTGAGATCCAGCTCTCAAATTTTTGTTTTCGGAAATTCCGACAGCAAACGTCCGATAGAGCCTACACACGGTCGGAATTTCCGACAACAAGCTCACATCGAACATTTGTTGTTGGAAAGTCTGACCGTGTGTGTACGCGGCATTAGAATGCATACACTGTATTGTCACCATTTGAGGAGGCCACAAGGTTGGTGAGCAGTGACAGTGCATGCATCAGTGACACAATCCCTGCTGTGTTGCTGCTGGAGCAGACTCTGCGTGGCATTATGGACAGGGCACTGGAGGCAGAGCAGCAGGAGGACTTCCTTTCCTCTCAAGGCCCACTTTATCCAGACACCATCATTCCTATGTCACATAAAAGATAGGAGGAGAGAGGGGAGGAGGATGAGGAGGAGGGTTCTGGCACTTTCATAGGCTTTGAAGAAGAGGAAGACATGCGTCAATCTGTAAGTGATGGCTTTCCAACCCCAGGACCCTTGGGAGTAGTACATGGCTGGGAGGAGGAAGTTCCAGATGCTGTCTTCCTGAGTGATCCTGAGGAGTCTGCTTCTCAAGCCTCTGCAAATTTGAGGCGCATGGGCAACCTCATGCTTCAAAGCCTGCGAAAGGACCCAAGAATACATGGCACAAAGGAGAAGGGGGATTACTGGTTGGCAACCCTCCTTGACCACCGTTATAAAGGGAAGGTCTCAGAACTCATCCTGTCCCCACAGAGAGTGCAGAAGATAAAATTTCTTGAGGACACTTTAAAGAGGATTTTATTGAGCGTTTTTCCTGACTCCAGTAGGTTACAGTGTCGTGGAAAATATAGTTTTGAGTCTTCTGTTGGTCTAGAATGGAGCGTTGGAGAAGGCGTCCGCCTAAGTGAGGCATTTCGGAATTTTTTTAGTCCTCACCACCCAGGGCTGTCAGCTTCCGCATCCCATCGGCAGCATCTGCATCACATGGGGGACGATTATCTCGAGGCAAAAGTGGAGAGATGGAGAGCTTTCCAGCTGATGATCCACTGACTTACTGGGTCATGACAATAGACCACTGGCCAGAGCTTGCCCAGTATGCTATTGAGTTGTTGGGCTGCCCTGCATCCAGTGTGCTTTCAGAACGGGCATTCAGTACTAAAGGCGATTTTGTTACTGATCATAGAACGCGTCTGTCCACAGACTCCGTGGACCGTTTGACTTTTATAAAAAATGAATCAGTCTTGGATTACCAGCTATGAAGTCCCTGATGCTGATGTCACTGATTAAGTCTTTTCGGGATGTGGAATCTCTGCGGGACTTGGAGGCTGCCTAGCTTTGAGGGTGTTCAATCATTTCCTCTGGAAGAATGTTTTCGGTATAGGTTTCATGGGCACACTTAACACCCAAAGACCAATTTTTCTGTACCTGTCTGACAGGTGCATATCATTGCAATTTTTTACAACAAGGCCAATTCTTGCTTTCATCAAGATTACCTCTATAGGGTTGCGGTGCCGACACCCAAAGACCAATTTTTACGCACCCGTTACTTCTATCCAATGTCAGTGACACCAGAATGTATCCAAAAAAATTTCTAATCTTGTTCCCAGTGCACTACTGTACATTGTGGCCTCATCATACACACTGGATCCCCAGCTGTTGCTGAGCAAAATAAAGGCAGCTTGCAGGGAAAATGTCTTTTTTTTGGGCTTTATAAATTCAATTATTGCTGCAGCAGATTCTAGACATGGTACAGATCTGCCACTTTACAGGTAGACTAAGGGGACCCCCCTGGCACTATATTGGAAGGATTTTTTCATTTTTATGCTTTCACTTTAAAAATAAAAAAATCACTGCTCTTTTAAAAATTAAGTTTTTCACAAACTTTTTTTTATTGATACATGTCCCCCAGGGCAGGACCCGGACCCCTTTAACCATTGTTTGCCCAATTACTTAAAAAATGGGCACTTTTGATTTTTGACATTCGGGTCCCATTGACTTTAATGGGGTTCGTTACTTGGGTCCAAACTTTTGCAGTGTACGAACATTCTGGTGCAAACCGAACAGGGGTCCGTTCGGCCCATCCCTAATGGCCATTCATTGAGTACTATTGTGATAGCTGTGATTGGCCACAGCCATCACATGATACAGATGCAATGTGATTGGCCCTGTCTGAATGTGAATGTGATCACTCTGACCTATCACAGAGATCATCACATTTGTACACAATGAGCGGCCATGAATGGCCACAGCAATCACACTGCACTGCAGCACAGACCCTGGGTCGCTTTGAGGCAGGTGGATGAGCGAGCGCCCCCCCCCCCCCCATATCAGGCCCTTTGGGTCTGGTATGGACTTTGAGGGGAACCCCACACCAAAATGTAAAAAAAAAAATGGCGTGGCCCCCCCAAAAATCCATACCAGAAGCATATCCCAGCATGCACCCTTATCCGAGCATGCAGCCAGCAAGTCAAGAATGGGGGGTATGAGCGAGCGCCCCCCCCCCCCATATCAGGCCCTTTGGGTCTGGTATGGACTTTGAGGGGAACCCCCACGCCAAAATGTAAAAAGAAAAATGGCATGCCCCCCCCAAAAATCCATACCAGACGCATATCTGAGCATGCAGCCCGCAGGTCAGAAAAGGGAGGGGACAAGCGAGCGCCCTCCCCATTTCAGGCCCTTTGGGTCTGGTATGGACTTTGAGGGGAACCCCACACCAAAATGTAAAAAAAAATGCCATGGGGTCCCCCCAAAATCCATACCAGACCCTTATCCGAGCATGTAGCCATACCAGGCCACATGCCCTCAATATGGGGGGGGGGGGATGCTGGGGACAAGGGCCTCTTCCTCACAACACTGGCTGGTGGTTGTGGGGGTCTGCGGGCGAGGGGCTTATTCAGAATCTGGAAGCCCCCTTTAATAAGGGGGCCCCCACAGATCCCGGTACAAGTGTATCCCTAGTCATTCACCAAAAATGTGTAAAAAGTGAATAAAGACACTACAAGAGTTTTTGACGTGTCCTTTATTAAAAAATTTAAAAAAATAAAAAAATGTTATTATATTTTTTATGATACGGAGAGCAAATGAAATGTCACACTTTCCAGTTTTCACTTACTTTCATTACTCGATTTTGTAGGAAAACCCAGCGCGTCCGATATGTCCACATTTTCCTGGAATTATACTGAACGCCTTCTTCACCATAACACAAACTTCTCTCTTCTTCACCTCCGTCTCTGGATCACAGGCAAAGAAAAGGAACTCAACGTTTCCCCCTCCAAGTCAATATATATTTATTATTCCTAATTAATTTTTGCGATGAATAATAAGAAAACACGGCAAGAAAACATAAAATATTCCAAAGCTCCGAGGGGATAATTTACACCAGTACAGTTTTGCAAAAAATAAAAAATCCAGCGAACATATATTAGGGGTAGAACATAAAAATGTTGGATATATTACCGGGTGTAAATATTCTTTATTTGGTGTCAGTTCCCGATGATCTACCGAGCCTCTAAAATTACTGAATGAAAAGAGAGAACAAAATGTGCTGGAGATGGAAGTCGGCCGTAAATCTCCACCGTCGGCTTATTACCTGGATGGGAACAATAACCCCAGTGACACCTTATTGGAATCGATCGGAAGTTGAAGAGACCTTTGTAGGAACAGAATTAGGCGCGGCCCAATAAAAAGTGCAAAAAAAAGCAACAAGGGCGCGTAAAGTACAAGCCAATAAAATGTTACATTAGACAGATAATATCCAACAATTTGGGACTTTCATGGTACCAAATTCAGCAGATACTTGTTAGGGTTCATTTGGACTGGTGGTTGAGGGGCATTATATGCATATGGTTAGGCTGCGGTTTTTGTGCCCCCCCCATCACCGTCCCCTCTTAAAGTGGAGCAGGGGAGGAGAGTAGGGGAGGCCCAAGAGCATTAATCAGCAATAAGGCTGCATAGCAGGGGCGGCCCGTGCATTGCGGGTGCATGGGGCGTCACCCCCCCAACACCTCCGCCGCCCTCCCTATCCATGCGCCCGGCCCCTTTAAGGACACCGGGCGCATGAATTACTATTGCGGGGATAGGCAGGGGATGTATTTTGAAGCACCTGAGGCTCTAATAGATTTCAAAACAGGGTGGGCCAGGGGTGCAGAGCATTGCGTCCGGAGCCTACTCAGGTGTGAATGAATATTTGTTGTTGCAACACTGATCGTCCTCCCGGCCAATCAAGAAGTGGGTCTGATACTTATCACCCGAATGCACGGCGGAAGAGAAGAGGAAGCCGCAGCCTGATCCTGATGTGCCCGCCGATCCCCTGCCACTGTGTGCCCGCCGATCCGCCCACCGATCCCTGCCTGATGTGCCCACCGATCCACCCACCGATCCCCGCCTGATGTGCCCGCCGATCCACCCACCGATCCCCGCCTGATGTGCCCGCCGATTCCAGCCTGATGTGCCCGCCGATCCACGCTTGATGTGCCCGCTGATCCGCTCGCTGATCCCCGTCCGATCCCAGCTGCCGATGGGGTTAGTGCTGATAGACCGGCAGTCAGCGCCGGGGGGGTTAGGGGGGTTTTAGTGCCAGGTTCACAAAAGGGGCGACTTGTCAGGCGACTTAGCCGCCTGACAAGTCGCGCTCCGTTCTGTACTATGGTACTGTTTTAATAGGAATGACTCAAGTCGCTCCGACATAGCAAAAGGTTCCTGTACTACTTGGGGACGACTTCCGGGTGACTTGCATTGAAGTTGCATTTTGCAAGCCGCCGCTGAAGTCGCGTGCAGATCGCCTTGCAAAGGCGTGCTGCAAGTCGGGCTGCCCCTGTGTGAACCGGCACTTGAGGTGCCGCGGAGGGGGGCGGGGCTGGTTGTCTCCCTCCCACCCAAACTAAAAATCACCAACACCCACAGCCTAGCAGGTAACTCAGCCCCCCCCCCTTTTTTGGGTCCCAGGCCCCGGTACAGGAGGGCAGGCTGTACTGTCCTATCAGTGGCCCTGTATGTAAGCTGAGATCAGATCTCCAGGATGTCCATCATCAGCACCATTAAAACACCTGCAATGAAATCAAATATTTTAGCACAAACATTTTCATCTTTAGAACTCCAACAGGATCCAGAGGAAAATGGAATATCATTGTAAGTGTTGTACATTTTGCACTTAATAGGAAAAAAAAAAAAGCGAATTCTTGATCCCTAATGGCAAATCAGATAAATGCCGCGGATCAATATTTTACAATCATTTTCTTTAGAAACCCAAGAAACCTCTTAGATTTTGTTCCTTTAGGAAAACATCCAAACCTTTCTAAAAGACATTTCTACTTATCTGCTAAAACTCATTTGAGTTGAAGACTGTGACATACATTCCCCTTTCTTATGCTGTCAATACATATATATTTTTGCATGTAATCAACCATTGAATCCATCGTCTGAACCAACTACTTAAAGTGTTTATTACCCCAGCACTTCATATTCCTGACTTGAGGCGGCTGTACCATATACTTTTTGAAAAAGTCTTCTGTTCTCTTTGTATTGCTTCCTTTGTGTCAGGGAATCCCTGAGAGACGTCTGGCACATAGATGTGCGCATGCGCATGATATTCCTCCGAAGAACAGCTAGCAGATGTGCACACGGGAATGCACGGTTGCGAATGCGCATGTGCACGCACGCAGACGCATCTCCTCTTGGCGCCAGACAGGTTGTTTAAAGGGAGTTCATTCTCGTATCCTTTGCTGACTGATCTTCGCCTGTGTCCTGTATCCTGATTGATCCCGCATTTTCTCCCTGTTGCTGACCTTGGCAGTGGATCCTGCTTCTGAAGGCCTCTTGAGCTCCCTATAGGGAAAGAGAGCCTTGACTGATGGGGGCGTGGCCAGGTGCCGGACAAGGTCGTTGAGTGGTCACCAAGGATTGGTGAAACTGTGGGGGATGGGCTGGGCACGAGCTCAGAAAGTATTGCCCCAGGGAATTCTGGGTCTTTCGAGGAACGTGACTGGAAGAGTTGCCCACCCTCCCGTCCCTTTTTTTCTATGGTATGTCACAGCTTGCTGCGGTTTCTTGGCCTTGTCAGCATAAAAGTTGCTGTAAAGGGGCTATGCCCTTGATGGAAATTGGAAGTAGGCTGTCTGTCCAGCACTTATGGTAAAGACAGCCCCCTTCTTTTGGAATGACGTACTCACAGTACAACTGTGACTGGCACTGGTTTAAAGTGTTCACATGTTATGTGTTGGAATTTAAATAAAGCTGTGGCTTTGCCCTTTCCAACGTAATGGTTGTAGGTGTGTTTATTTAAATGGGATGAGGGGGCAAGGGTGAGGGTTCTAACCATTTATGTTACATTTGATTTGTACCTAGGTCTATTGCGCCTCAGCAGTCATGTCCTGCTGTTCACCTTTGACCCGGCTCCGTTCCTGACTCTGGCTCTGCTAATGACTTTGTACCCGCTGCCCGCCTGTTGACAACCCCAGCTATTCCTGAGATTCTGCTTCTGCCTTCGATCCTGGCTTGCCTTCGAGGGCTTGCCTGCCCGGCTGTCTGCTGCACCAGTTCTGCTCACCGCTGTATGCTCCAGCTTCCAGAGTCCTGACAAGCTGCCAGCCCAGAACCATCAACATGAGCGGAGTGCCCCTTTAACCTGGACCAGGCCTTCAAACATTACCGCTGTTCTTATTTCTCTGGTTCTACGGTCTCCTTGGAGTCACACTCTCTGCTACAGGTTCTGCAATCAACGTCAGGCACTCGTGTCCCTTCTGTCCTCGGCTTCCTCTGTCTCAACTTCAGTGGGACCAGGGCGGGAGATATAAGAGAGACCGACCTCATCAACTCAGCCTCCTATCAAGTATGTGACACTTTGTGTGAAATCCCTGGTGATCCTGCCCAAACTGACCACACTAAGCAGGAGAGCACACTGTGGTCAGTTCTCTAGCTATGCTGGGAACTCAGCCTGCTCTCCTCCAATGTCCTGACATGCCCCCACCCACTACATAACCATTCACTGGGAAGATCAGTGTGCTGCTGCTACTCCCCCCCCCCCCAGCTCTTATGCAACTGAGAACAGAGGGAATGTGATCACTTATTAAATTTTTTTTAAAAAAGGAATTTATAATGTGTTTTTTTTATGTCTATACAAAAAAGTTTTGCCTTTCATTTCTATTTTAAACTGAATGGGTTGTTTTACAAGGTGATCCAATCACTTTAATATACAATCTATGACAGATCAGTTATTGTTTGAACAAAATATACTGTATATGTTGCTCTGTCAAATAGTACATAAATCAATCAAGCAAGTGCTTATAATGATATTAATAAATACCTAATTCATAACTGACAATGGCAACTCCATTGCCCGGGTGAAGATGCACGTTCAGACGAAACATATTGGGAAGAGTTTTAGCAGTGACGTCATTACGCCGCCGGGGCACATAAAAATACTGTTTATGTGATATGCCTGAATAATTCTCCTAAATGTGAGTAGCTGTCTTAATTTTTAATATACTTAATTTATACTGCTATACGATGAGTGATGCGATTATCAGGATCCCATTCTGTCAGGAGCTTTATGATACCTTGTTTGGTGCAAGCTGACGTCCCGAAGTGTTTATAGACATCTGGCAGGCTGGCTGATTCCTGATTGAGGCTGAGTGGTGTCCAATCTATCCATCTAGTGAGGGTTCTCTCCTTTAAGCGCGGAGAGACCTTTTGCATAGAGGGATGCCATTAAAGTTCACGTGAGTGTAAAGGGAGGCGTCCCAATACTTTTGGTAATATAGTGTGTATATTTTGTTAAATCATTTTAGTATTTGTATGTGCGGGACACAGTGAGTGCTGCTGTCTTCCTTTTGGTAATTGTTTTGGATTTTAATTTTGTTTAATGTTGGAGCATAGTTACACTTCAGCATGAGATATTTTTGTTAAAATAGTAAATGTGAATGTATCAATCTGGCCATTTTCAAAGGCAAAAATTTATTAGGAAAGGTAAAAAAAAAAAAAAAAAGTGACAGTTTCACAATCGACCACACAGCGCCCGATCAGTTTAAAAGCATTCAGAATTTGCTTGAGAGAGACGAAAAAGCAAAAAAAAAGAAATCGCTGTCTGTCTCATGTCCTCTGAGACTTACCAGTGCACTGGCCTATATTATGAGATTTTAAAATTCCCATATAGAGGTACATCTAAAAAAAAATTGAATATCATCAAAAAGTTAATTTATTTCAGTAATTCAATTCAAAAAGCGAAACTCATATATTTTACATGTGTTACACGTTACACACCGAGTGATATATTTAAAGCATTTCTTTCTTTTAATTTTGATGATTATGGCTTACAGCGAGTGACAACCCAAAATTCCATATCTCATAAAATGAGAATATTACAGAAGACCATTAAAAAAAAAGGATTTTTAATACAGAAATGTTGGCTTAGTGAGAAGTCTGTCCGTGTACAGTATAGGATGCACTCAATACTTGGTCAGGGCTCCTTTTACATTACCTACGGCATCAATGCTGCGTGGCATGGAGGAGATCAGCCTGTGGCACTGCTGAGGTGTTATGGAAGCCCAGGTTGCTTTGATAGCGGCCTTCACCTCGTCTGCATTGTTGGGTCTGGTGTCTCTCATCTTCCTCTTGACAATACCCCGCAGATTCTCTATGGGGTTTAGGTCAGGCGAGTTTGCTGGCCAATCAAGCACAGTGATACCATGATCATGTCACCAGGTATTGGTAGTTTTGGCAGTGTGGGAGGTGCCAAGTCCTGCTAGAAAATGAAATCAGCATCTCCATAAAGCTGGTCAGCAGAGGGAAGCATGAAGAGCTCTAGAATTTGTTGTAATTGTGATGAAGAAATAACCATCTCTCAGAAGTTTAAGATGGAGATATATGGTTGCAAAGCGGTTAGGCCTTAACACGGCGGTAAACTAAAGGTCACCCTGACTTCATACATTTCCCAATGTTAAATTGATCAACCATCCCAGTTTACATAACCAAACTAATTGCAAAGCAGAAACCAAAATAAATTTACATGTCTTTGGTGGGTAGATAAAGAGACACAACCCTGCAATAAAGGATTACTCGTATACCTGAATGAAAGACTAAGCAAACGCCATTGTTTTCCCATGTGGGACGAGCTACTATCAAACAATCTCTTACAAGAAAATGGTGGATGATGTTTACCCAGCTGGACACTTCTAAGAATTGTAAATGAGACAATAGTTAATAGATATCGGACTTGTCTACTTAAAATCCTAAACTATGTAGGAATCCAAATACATCAACTATATCTATGGACATTCTATAATGAATATCATAATGTGCCTAATATGTCTAAAAGGAATTCTTACATTTTGGTTATACATTTAGGGCTTTATTGAAAATCATACCATCTATGCAGTTATTTAACGGAACCAAACAGAATCTAAATATTCATTGAGTCTGTACAAAGTTCATTTAAAACATTTCTGAGAGACAGAAGTCTGTCTTCTCAGTGATATATTTTAAAATATACATGATTATAAGTCATTCAAATTATATATTATATTCCAGGTCATAGAAACAATTATGACTTTAGTGTCTACTGACCCAATAATTAATCTGTCATAAGGTAAAAATATAATATTTTGATGCAGAACAAATTAGAAGTAAGAATTGTTTTAAGATACCAATCATTGTTATGAAAGATATACAAATCGTGACTACATCTGCAAAAAAATATACATATAGCATGTGTTGTTCCAAGAAAAATAAGCATTCATAGGATATACACGAATTATACGTTTATCCACATAGATAATCATTTTATGTGATATTGATTAATCAAAATTAGACTGAGTGTATTGTATATTGTACTGGTTACCAGAGTTCCTGAATAATATAGATATATATTCATCAGCACCAATATACAAACAGATACACATTACGAAAATAGAACATATTATTAAACAGATAGTTCAGAACACGTTTTTCTGCCCTCTGACATGCCTAGTGGTTGAAGGTGATATTACCTGAATTCAGAAAAGGTTACTCATTAGATCTTTTTCTACCAATGGAAAAGAAGTCATACCTTTTGGGCTGAGCTTTTTATCATTTTTATGATCCTATTGTGGGAAATGGTATTTATGAGTCAGATAGATGGCATGGAAGGACACTCAACCACCCACTCAATCAGACACGCACACACACGCTCCACTCATCAACTCATACCTCTCCATTCATGAAGATTCCTGGACACCTTATGCTTTGAAACTTGGAGGTTACAAGAAGTAATTTCAAGCAGAATGGGTAGAGATCAGTTTTCAAAAAATACTGAAGAGTTTTTTGTACCAACATCCCTAAAGATAGTAGAGCAAAATATGTAGAATGTGGGACTTTAGAGGTACACCCAATATATGAAAAACACTATTAATTCCACTTTAAGAGTAGCCATTTTGAAACTCACGACAGCCATTCTACAATCTCTGGTAACCAGCAATTCAGACCAGTAGCCATTTTTGGAAGGGGTAATTATGTCATGTTGATTTTTACCTTATATTCATTTGTGTTCTCTTAGATATTGATTTACTGAGTATTATACAGTTGATAATTATTCTCTCAAATCAGTAACCGCTTTGTAGATTTTTCTCTAAAGATTTCTTATTCTAAATTTGCATATTCTCCATTGTATTGACATAACAAACGTCTAATTTTATTTTACGTTGTTAACCACTTACTTACCTGCAGTATAGTAACAGTGATTTTTTTTTACAAGGTTATTGATTGTACACGGAAGTTTATCATTGCTGTGTCCTTTCAAAAGTACTACACTCCCATTTAGCTAGCGGGTGTTTCAATTTATATTCAAGCTTTTATGTAGCACAATTATTATTTTATTTAACATTTGTTTTGTCAACCAATCTGTATATAACTATTTTGTATGGTTATATGTCTGGGAAGTTTATCATTGCTGCGTCATTTCAAAGGTACAACACTCCCATTAGCAGGTATTAGGGATGGGCCGAACACCCCCAAACAGGCGAACATGAATAATCAAAAGTGCTCATTTTAAAGGCTTATATGAAATTTATTGTCATAAAAAGTGTTTGGGGACCCGGGTCCTGCCCCAGGGGACATGGATCAATGCAAAACATTTTTTTAAAAACTGACGTTTTTTCAGGAGCAGTGATTTTTTTAATGCTTAAAGTGAAACAATAAATACATATTCCTTTAAATATCGTGCCTGGGGGGTGTCTATAGAATGCCTGTAAAGGGGCGCAGTTTTCCCATGTTTAGAACAGTACAGCAGCAAAATGACATTTTGAAAGGAAAAATTGTCATTTAAAACTGCTCACGGCTGTAATAAATTGTCTCGACGACATGGATAAAACTCATTGAAAAAAGAGCAAGGGATCCCCCCCCCCAGTGCTGTTTTGGTAGCCCCCAAAACACCTTGCCCCCATGTTGATGGGGACAAGGGCCTCATCCCCACAACCCTTGCCCGGTGGTTGTGGGGGTCTGCTGGCAGGGGGCTTATCAGAATCTGGAAGCCCCCTTTAATAAGGGGACCCCCAGATCCTTCCCCCTGTGTGAAACACTGTATCCGTACCATTTCACAAAAAAGTGTCAAAATGTTAAAAAAAAACAAGGCACACCTTGGGACATACGAATACAAAATGTCCCACGAAGTCCATTTATCTTCTTCTATCGTTCCGCTGACGGACAAAAAAAAACACCACCGATCCGCCTCCATTGGAGGCTCCTTCATATAATGCTTAAGCGCCTTTGACAGTTCTTATATAACTGAGGGCGGGGCCACTCGGTGACATACCCGGGTGACCCCGCCCCCCTATGACGCACGGGGACTTCCCCATGGCTTCCCTGTGGTGTCAGAGTGGGCGGGGCATTTCACACTTTTTTTGTGAAATGGTACAGGTACAATGTATGCATTTCAAACGGGGGGGTCGGGATGTGAGGTCCCCTTGTTAAAGGGGGCTTCCAGATTCCGATAAGCCCCCCGCCGGTAGACCCCCACAACCACCGGGCAAGGGTTGTGGGGATGAGGCCCTTGTCCTCATCAACATGGGTACAAGGTGCTTTGGGGGGCTGCCCCATGTTGAGGGCATGTGGCCTGGTACGGTTCAGGAGAGGGGGTGCTCTCTTGTCCCCCCTCTTTTCCTGTGGCTTGCCATGTTGTGTGCTCGGATAAGGGTCTGGTATGGATTTTGGGCAGACCCATACACCATTTTTTTTATTTTGGTGCAGGGTTAAATCCATACCAGATTTTTTGGGGGGGCCCTACGCCATTTAAAAAAAAAATTATTGCAGGGTTCCCCGTAATTTCCATATCAGACCCGAAGGGCCTGGTATGGATTTTAGGGAGAC
Source organism: Lithobates clamitans (assembly GCA_037952925.1). Lineage (NCBI taxonomy): Eukaryota > Metazoa > Chordata > Amphibia > Anura > Ranidae > Lithobates > Lithobates clamitans. Next base: position 219,309 of record JBBGZY010003083.1, read on the forward strand.
CCCCCACACAATTTTTAAAAAAAAATTTGGTTTGGGGTTCCCCTTAATATTCATACCAGACCCAAAGGGCCTGGTAATGGACTAGGGGGGACCCATGCCATTTTCCCAATGACCACCTGAAGGATTAATCTTAGCAAAGGTTCCCTAAGACCTGACCACCAATATAAAGAAGGCATTCTTCCTATTGACCACCAAGGTAAGGGGCATTTTCCCAATGACCCCCTGAAGGATTAATCTTAGCAAAGGTTCCCTAAGACCTGACCACCAATATAAAGAAGGCATTCTTCCTATTAACCACCAAGGTAAGAGGCATTTTCCCAGTGACCCCTTGATGGATTAAGCTTAGCAAAGGTTTCCTAAGACCCGGCCACCAATGTAAAGAGGGCATTCTTCCTATTGACCACCAAGGTAAGGGGCATTTTCCCAATGACCCCCTGAAGGATTTCTAAAAGCTGACCACCACTGTAAGGAGGGCACTTTCCCAATGACCCCCTTAACCACTTGCCGCCCGCCATATAGCAGAATGACGTCGGCAAAGTGGTTTCAATATCCTGACTGGACGTCATATGACGTCCTCAGGATATTGAGCCGCTGCGCGTCCCTGGGGGCGTGCATCGCGGTGATCGTTGTTGCGGGGTGTCAGTCTGACACCCCGCAACACCGATCTAGGTAAGGAGTCTCTGACGGAGACTCTTTACCACGTGATCAGCCGTGTCCAATCACGGCTGATCACGATGTAAATAGGAAGAGCCAGTGATCGGCTTTTCCTCACTCGCGTCTGACAGACACGAGTAGAGAAGAGCCGATCGGCTGCTTTCCTGACAGGGGAGCCCCCCCTCGGATCCTACCCAGGACCACCAGGGAAGCCGCCCAGGACCACCAGGGAAGCCGCGCAGGACCACCAGGGAAACCAGCCACACTGGACCACCAGGTATGCCCCCTAGACCCCCAGGGAAATACTGATCTGTGCAAAGGCAGCTGCCAATCAATGCCCAGGCAGCTGCCAATCAGTGCCCACTCCCATGCCTACCACTGCCAGTGCCACCAGGGATGCCCATCAGTGCCGGGAATCAGTGCCCATCAGTGCCACGTATCAGTGCCCATCAGTGCCACGTATCAGTGCCCAGCAGTGCCGCCTATCAGTGCCCAGCAGTGCCGCCTATCAGTGCCCATCAGTGCCACCCATAAGAACCCATCTGTGCAGCCTTTCAGTGCTGATAGGTGTTGCCTAACAGTGCCCATCAGTGCCCCCCAGTGCCACCCATAAGTGCCCATCAGTGCCGCCTATCAATGCCCATCAGTGCTGCATATCAGTGCCACCCATCAGTGCCGCCTACCAGTGCCCATCAGTGCTGCATATCAGTGCCCATCGTCAGTGCCCGTCAGTGCCCGCTCATTGGTGCCACCTCATCGCTGCCACCTTATCAGTGCCCGTCAGTGCCGCCTTATCAGTGCCCATCAGTGAAGGAGAAAACTTACTTATTTACAAAATTTTTAAACAAAAACAAAAGCAAAACTTTTATTTTTTTCAGAATTTCCGTCTTTTTTTATCTGTTTCGCAAAAAATAAAAACCGCAGAGGTGATCAAATACCACCAAAAGAAAGCTCTACTTGTGGGAACAAAATGATAAAAATTTAGTTTGGGTACAGTGTTGGATGACCGCGCAATTGTCATTCAAACTGCGACAGCACTGAAAGCTGAAAATTGGTCTGGGCAGGAAGCTGTCTAAGTGCCCTGTATTGAAGTGGTTAATGGATTAATCTTAGCAGAGTTTCCCTAACACCTGGAAAGGGGGTAAAAAAGGTTGAGAAAGGCTGATCCAGACAATATTTCCTAAACTATGGTTTGTGACCCAAATTGTGTTGCGGGTGTAGTTGCTACTTGAATGTATAATGAAGTTTGTCCAAGCGCAAAATCAGTAGATTTGTAGACTATGACTGACAGTATAGACACATATGGGGAACTAGAGTACATGCACGATGGGGGAGGAAGGAATTGTATGTACATTTCTGAACTCTGCCATATAGTACTGAAAGAGCTCGATACCAAGTCAAATTCAGATACTTACACTGGTTACATCAGAAAAAAAAAATCTGGATGTATTTTGAATACAGAACTACATTATTTTATGTATTTTTATCTGCCTGGTGTTTTGCTTTAAACTGTTTTAGATATAAGCTTTGGAATGTTGCTCAGGAATCTATGCTCTGTTATAATTATAATTATTGTTTTATCAACACTATGTTAGCTTTATCATCTTCAGTATCCTAATTTTAACTAAAACAGAATTACATAGTTAAAGTAAGGCAATAGCCTAATTTTAAATAAAAAAAATAATGAAAGTATAACTGAATATAGTTTTGGACAGAGTGGCGATGAATTAGAACACCTATTAGGCTTTTGTTGCTGTCTGTGTCCCCAATGGGGAGACTCACCCTAAAACCCTGAAAGTTAACAAAATGTTGGGTTGTCCCCGGAAAAGTAATAGACAGGAAATCTTCCAATAGGGTCACTAGTTCTGGTGACCTGGGGGTCCCCAAGGAATTCCCATAATTTTCAGGAATTTCCTCTCCCCAATGGGACACAGATTGTGAAAAATAAAAATGACAAGAGTTACAAACCACCCTTACTCTATCCAAAATGAAAAAAAAAAAATTGCCTATAGTTCTACTGTCACGAGGGCCACGTACCTGATGTGAGGCGGAAGTAGTGGGGAGGCCTCCCTTGCACCTCTGGTCCTTAAAGCCTCTGGAGATGGAGACAGAGACTTGGTGGACACCGAGTGGCAGGGGTGCCAAGGGTGCAGAGCAATGTGCAAGCCTTAGTCCGGGATCCGAGCCGAGGTCAAGTCCAGTTGGGCAACGAAGCATAAAAGGGTTAATCAGAAGAATGATCGAGATCCAAGCAAGGGTCAGTTCCAATCTGGCAGCTGAGTACAAAAGGGGCAAAGAAGTAGAATGGTCAAGGTAAAAATCCGAGGTCAATGGGAAGCAGCAATCAAGAGTAGTCAAACAGGTTTCCAGGTCACAACAAGTTCAGACAGATCACACACTAGCACAGGAACAAGGGGGGACTGAAGATAATCCAGCAATTTGGCAGTGTCTGGGCTGGGCTTATATAGGGAAGTTTGAGGTCACTTCCTGTGCGCCTCCTGGGCATTTTCTCGCCTTTTTGCATCAGGTTGATATCACTTCCTGTGCGCCTCCTGGGTATTTTCCTGCCCTTTTCCATCAGGTCTTCTGCGCAGGCGCGCTTTGGCGCCCTGAGGCATCTTTGGCACATGCTCAGTTGGCACGAATTTCCTCTTGCGGCAACGCGCCATTGGTGCATGCGTAGTAAGCCCTGGACTCTTACATCTACTTTAAATACATACTTAACCACTTGTCAACCGTGCTATAGCTGAATGACGGCAACAGCGTGGTCATCTAATTCTGGGACGCCACCACATGACGGCGTCCCGTGATAATGCCGACTGCATGCGCACTGCTGATCACAGATTGAGGTAAAGAGCCAATCAGCGGCTCTTCACCATGTGATCAGCTGATCACAGAGGTAAACAGATGCCGGTTATCGGCATTCCTTTCCTTATGCTGACAGCATGAGAAGAGGAGAAGAGAGTCGATAATCAGCTTCTTTAAAAGGGACATGTCCTGATTATCAGTGCTGCCAATCAGTGCCTACCAGTGCTGCCAATCAGTGCCTACCAGTGATGCAAATCAGTGCCTACCAGTGATGCCAATCTGTGCCTACCAGTGCTGCAAATCAGTGCCTACCAGTACTGCAAATCAGTGCCTACCAGTGCTGAAAATCAGTGCCTACCAGTGATGCCAATCTGTGCCTATCAGTGATGCCAATCATTCCTGTGACCATGCTGCTGTTCCCAGCTCTGCTCTCACATCTGGTTCAAGTGCCTATCCAGCTGTCATCTGTATCAGTTCTGCTCAGCTCTGCTCAGTTCCTGTCTCAAGCCTGTTGGAAGCTCTGTCAAGCCTCGCATCTGGAACCCGCAGCCTGTGTGGAGTGCCCCTTTAACTTTGGCTGGATCCCATGCACAACTACTGTTCCTGACCTGATGTTTTGCCAGCCTGCCAAGGCCTGCATCTCCTGCTGCAAGCACTCCTATCAACACCTGACAGCACTCGTGTTTCTCCTGTCCATCGGTAAGCTTCAGTGGGACCTGGGCTGGACATACAAGAGAGGCCAACCTCGTCACTTCAATCTCCGATCCGGTACCTGACACGATCCTAATTAGGGATGTCTACATTTTAGTATTAAAATTTTGGATGGGCTGTAGTGATATGTAGTGATAGGGCATTATATGAAATAATTTTCATTCAATGCCTGCCGACCGTGACAATATCTGATCGCTTTCGTTTTTGACATTACAAAATCAGACTAAAGCTACAATATACAGTGCCTTTAAAAAGTATTCATACCCCTTGACATTTTCCACATTTTGTCATGTTACAACCAAAAACATAAATGTATTTTATTGGGATTTTATGTGATAGACCAACACAAAGTGACACATAATTGTGAAGTGGAAGGAAAATGATAAATGATACAAATAAATATGTGAAAAGTGTGGGGGGGGGCATTTGTATTCAGCCCCCTTTACTCTGATACCCCTAACTAAAATCTAGTGGAGCCAATTGCCTTCAGAAGCCACCTAATTAGTAAATAGAGTCCACATGTGTGTAATTTAATTTCAGTATAAATACAGCTGTTCTGTGAAGCTCTCAAATGTTTGTTAGAGAAGCTTAGTGAACAAACAGCATCATGAAGGCCAAGGAACACACCAGACAGGTCAGGGATAAAGTTGTGGAGAAGTATAAAGCAGGGTTAGGTTATAAAAAAATCTCCCAAGCTTTGAACATCTCACAGAACACTGTTCAATCCATCATCGGAAAATGGAAAGAGTATGGCACAACTGCAAACCTACCAAGACATGGCCGTCCACCTAAACTGACCGGCCGGGCAAGGAGAGCATTCATCAGAGAAGAGCCAAGAGGTCCATGGTAACTCTGGAGGAGCTGCAGAGATCCACAGCTCAGGTGGGAGAATCTGTCCACAGGACAACTATTAGTCGTGTTCTCCACAAATCTGCCCTTTATGGAAGAGTGACAAGAAGAAAGACATTGGAGAAAGAAACAGGGCCGGTCCTAGATGGGGTGCACGGGGTGCAGTGCACCCAGGCGCCAGAGAGGTTGGGGCGCTGAAGCGCCGGAGTGCTCCCTTCCCTCCTCCTCCTCCTCTTGATTGCGTCCGGCGGCGGCGCTCTCCGCCGGTGTTAAAAGAAGAAAGGCGCCGCCGCCGCTGTGTGTGCTGCTCAAGCCCCTCCCTCCTGAGCGGCTGGTCTCTGCGTGGAGAGAGACCAGCCGCACAGTGATGTCGCGCGGGGGGGGAGGGAGCGGAGGAGCGGTATGTGCCCGACACATTCTGCTCTGTGTCTCCCACTCCTGCCTACTTTAAACTCCTCTGCTCTTCACCCGGGCGGCGCGGCTGGCTGCACACTGTTCTCTCCTCTTCAGCTGCCGCCTGGGTGTATATATGTACCCTAATGGAGGGGGCTGTACTAATGGAGGGGACGCTGTACTAATAGAGGGGGGGCTGTACTAATGGAGGGGGTCTGTACTAATGGAGGGGGGGCTGTACTAATGGAGGGGGGCTGTACTAATGGAGGGGGGGGCTGTACTAATGGAGGGGGCGCTGTACTAATGGAGGGGGGCTGTACTAATGGAGGGGGCTGTACTAACAATGGGGGGGTCTGTACTAATGGGGTCTGTACTAATGGAGAGGGGGTCTGTACTAATGGAGAGGGGGTCTGTACTAATGGAGGGGGGGTCTGTACTAATGGTGGGGTCTGTACTAATATGGGGGTCTCTACTAATGGAGGGGGGTCTGTCCTGGGGGGTCTGTACTAATGGAGAGGGGGTCTGTACTAATGGAGGGGGGTCTGTCCTGGGGGGTCTGTACTAATGGAGGGGGGTCTGTCCTGGGGGGTCTGCACTAATGGAGGGGGGTCTGTACTAATGGAGAGGGGGTCTGTACTAATGGAGAGGGGGTCTGTACTAAAGGGGTCTGTACTAATGGAGGGGGTTCTGTACTAATGGAGGGGGGGTCTGTACTAATGGGGTCTGCACTAATGGAGGGGGGGTCTTTACTAATATGGGGGTCTCTACTAATGGAGGGGGGTCTGTACTAATGGGGGGGGGTCTGTACTAATGAGGGGGTCTGTACTAATGGAGGTGGGGTCTGTACTAATGGAGGGGGGGTCTGTACTAATGGAGGGGGGATCTGTACTAATGGTGGGGTCTGTACTAATATGGGGGTCTCTACTAATGGAGGGGGGTCTGTACTAATGGGGGGTCTGTACTAATGGAGGGAGCAGAGAAGAGGATTGTGGGACATATAGTCCCGAGAACTGGCAGCCCCACTGTAACACGGAAACTGCAGCCCACACAGCATGCTCAGCTGAATGGGAAAGAGAGAGAGAGAGACAGGAGCCTGGGAAAGTTTTCAGGGAAGTACACCCAGGACTCCAGAGGGAGAGGACAGTGCTGAGAGAACACTATCAGAGAGAGAACCCTGCTGCCCTGCACCACCAGAGGGAAAGCCACACAGCCTAGCGCCATCGCTGGCATTGAAAGGAATTGAGTCATTGCAGGAATACAGCGGAGTCACCATGGGCAATTCAGAGTGAGCTGACTCCTGATCAGAGGAACCGTTGCTGTATCGCTGGGTCAGGTAAGAGGGCCGATCGGCCAATATGTACTATGTCTGCAGTCTCTGATCATCTCCTGTATTATGTCTGCAATCTCTGATCATCTCCTGTACTATGTCTGCAGTCTCTGATCATCTCCTGTATTATGTCTGCAGTCTCTGATCATCTCCTGTATTATGTCTGCAATCTCTGATCATCTCCTGTACTATGTCTGCAGTCTCTGATCATCTCCTGTACAATATCTGCAGTCTCTGATCATCTCCTGTATCATGTCTGCAGTCTCTGACCATCTCCTGTATCATGTCTGCAGTCTCTGACCATCTCCTGTACTATGTCTGCAGTCTCTGATCATCTCCTGTATCATGTCTGCAGTCTCTGACCATCTCTTGTATCATGTCTGCAGTCTCTGATCATCTCCTGTATCATGTCTGCAGTCTCTGACCATCTCTTGTATCATGTCTGCAGTCTCTGACCATCTCTTGTATCATGTCTGCAGTCTCTGATCATCTCCTGTATCATGTCTGCAGTCTCTGACCATCTCCTGTATTTAATGTCTGCAGTCTCTGATCATCTCCTGTATCATGTCTGCAGTCTCTGACCATCTCTTGTATCATGTCTGCAGTCTCTGATCATCTCCTGTATCATGTGTGCAGTCTCTGACCATCTCCTGTACTATGTCTGCAGTCTCTGATCATCTCCTGTATCATGTCTGCAGTCTCTGACCATCTCTTGTATCATGTCTGCAGTCTCTGATCATCTCCTGTATCATGTCTGCAGTCTCTGACCATCTCTTGTATCATGTCTGCAGTCTCTGATCATCTCCTGTATCATGTCTGCAGTCTTTGACCATCTCTTGTATTATGTCTGCAGTCTCTGACCATCTCCTGTACTATGTCTGCAGTCTCTGAACATCTCCTGTACTATGTCTGCAGTCTCTGACCATCTCCTGTACTATGTCTGCAGTCTCTGATCATCTCCTGTACTATGTCTGCAGTCTCTGACCATCTCCTGTACTATGTCTGCAGTCTCTGATCATCTCCTGTATTATGTCTGCAGTCTCTGATCATCTCCTGTATTATGTCTGCAATCTCTGATCATCTCTTGTACTATGTCTGCAGTCTCTGATCATCTCCTGTACAATATCTGCAGTCTCTGATCATCTCCTGTATCATGTCTGCAGTCTCTGACCATCTCCTGTATCATGTCTGCAGTCTCTGACCATCTCCTGTACTATGTCTGCAGTCTCTGATCATCTCCTGTATCATGTCTGCAGTCTCTGACCATCTCTTGTATCATGTCTGCAGTCTCTGATCATCTCCTGTATCATGTCTGCAGTCTCTGACCATCTCTTGTATCATGTCTGCAGTCTCTGATCATCTCCTGTATCATGTCTGCAGTCTCTGACCATCTCTTGTATCATGTCTGCAGTCTCTGATCATCTCCTGTATCATGTCTGCAGTCTCTGACCATCTCCTGTATTTAATGTCTGCAGTCTCTGATCATCTCCTGTATCATGTCTGCAGTCTCTGACCATCTCTTGTATCATGTCTGCAGTCTCTGATCATCTCCTGTATCATGTGTGCAGTCTCTGACCATCTCCTGTACTATGTCTGCAGTCTCTGATCATCTCCTGTATCATGTCTGCAGTCTCTGACCATCTCTTGTATCATGTCTGCAGTCTCTGATCATCTCCTGTATCATGTCTGCAGTCTCTGACCATCTCTTGTATCATGTCTGCAGTCTCTGATCATCTCCTGTATCATGTCTGCAGTCTCTGACCATCTCTTGTATCATGTCTGCAGTCTCTGACCATCTCCTGTACTATGTCTGCAGTCTCTGAACATCTCCTGTACTATGTCTGCAGTCTCTGACCATCTCCTGTACTATATCTGCAGTCTCTGATCATCTCCTGTACTATGTCTGCAGTCTCTGATCATCTCCTGTACTATGTCTAGGGGTTCTTTCTAACAGACTATCTAACAGAAGCCCTCTTTGTGTGCATCAGAGAGACTCCCCTCCAGGTCTCATTAGTGTACGCTCTTCCTGTATTTTTTTTTTTATTGTTAAGAGATCATGGGAGGATCTTAGGAGAGCATCTCTGTGTTTGAGTCGTTGCCATAGAAACATTTGTAAAGGGGAGGAGTTGGTAAGACGACCACGCCCATGTGGGGGCGCCAGAAATATTTCTGCACCCAGGCGCCGGTGACCCTAGGATCGGCCCTGGAAAGAAAGTCATAAGAAGTCCTGTTTGTAGTTTGTGAGAAGCCATGTGGAGGACACAGAAAACATGTGGAAGAAGGTGATCTGGTCAGATGAGACCAAAATTGAATTTTTCGGCCTAAAAGTAAAATGCTATGTGTGGGGAAAACGAACACTGCACATCACCCTGAACACACCATTACCACCGTGAAACACGGTGGTGACAGCATCAGGTGGTGGGGATGCTTTTCTTCAGCAGGGACAGGGAAGCTGGTCAGAGTTGATGGGAAGATGGATGGAGACAAATACAGGACAATCTTAGAAGAAAATCTGTTAGAGTCTGCAAAAGACTTGAGACTGGGACGGAGGTTCACCTTCCAGCAGGACAACGACCCGAAACATCCAGCCAGAGCTACAATGGAATGGTTCAGATCAAAGCATATTCATGTGTTAGAATGGCCCAGTCACAGTCCTAAATCCCATTGAGAATCTGTGGCAAGACTTGAAAATTGCTGTTCACAGACGCTCTCTATCCAATATGACAGAGCTTGAGATATTCTACAAAGAAGAATGGGCAAAAATGTCCTCTCTAGATGTGCAAAGCTTTTAGAGACATCCCCAAAAAGACTTGTAGAGAAAGGGGGTTCTACAAAGTATTGACTCCGGGGGGCGCCAAACAAATCCCCCCCCCCCCTACTTTTCACATATTTATTTGTATTATTTATCATTTTCCTTCCACTTCACAATTATGTGCCACTTTGTGTTGGTCTATCACATAAAGTCGCAATAAAATACATTTACGTTTTTGGGTGTAACATGACAAAGTGTAGGAAATTTCAAGGGGTATGAATACTTTTTGAAGGCACTGTATATATAATAATCACTAATTGCTAGATTCAATCAGACTATTGATACAATTACTTTATCGAACAATCAGATCAATAGCTTTGACCGGCATTACACTGCAGAATCTCTTCCACAGCCGGCGACTCGTTTTCTTTTCTTCGAACCACAAATCGTTTCTTCATTTCTTTCATGGAAATCTCTCTTAGGCTTTGAGATTTTTTTTATTATTATTGAATTTCCTAGTAAGATTTTTTTTTTTTTTTAACCTGTTTTTGTTTTCTGCTTGTTTGTTTATCAAAAGTAGCTTGGGGGCACGCTAGACGGCCATTTGATATTCAGACAGCGTTTAACGGAGTCCTTCTGCAAACACAACGACGACGTTCGGTATAGACGAGATCCACACCTGGGCTGGAGCCTCTACATATTTCTCTGGATTTGTTATAATCTCCCTCAATGTATCACAATGTATCTGAGTTGAATGTAAATGAAAACAGTGCCAGCTCTTCCCGCATCATTACCGGGACGTATACCGAGGAACCTACTAGGAGGAATAAATCAATTTCCCTGTGTGTTCTTATGAGGATCTCGTACCACGGAGCCGGATTCGGCTTATAACGAAGAGTGAGAATGTCTGACGCGCTTCCAGGCGGCATCAATAATACATTGACTATGTATCCGCACCTCTCTTATTAATATTCTCTGTGTTCCGTACACTGCCAGCGCGCTGTGAAGCCAACGGCGCCAGAAGGGGTCGGCTTCCTATGTGCACAGTGTGCCATGTTGGGTTCATTCTTAAAAGGTGATTTCTTTTTGAGTGAAAAACAACAATAACAACAACAATACTATACCGCCTTCAATGGAATAATGCAAAATGACAAATGCAAGAACAAAGGAACATGGGGGGGGTGGGGGTACATTTGACCCTTCGAGTTCCAGTTATTACATTTTAATAAAAAAGAAAATAATACCCCCACACTATAACATAAATGAAAAACAAAAAGGGAGCTGCTGCTATAAAGTGTAGAAAGGTGGGACTTTATAGGTGCTGAAACACCTCCTCTCAGAATAACTACTGATACATATACAGGAATTAGATTGTGCAATTTGTTTTGTTCTGAATTAAATTTTTTAGCGAACTTAGACAAATTTGTTAATTCGGAAATGTCTGAATTAATAAAAACCCGTTAAACAGATTTTTCCATATTCGTAAATTCGAATATTCGAAAGTTCGTAAATTTGAAAGTTCGTAAATTTAAAGATAGGTAAATTCGTAAAATCGTAAATTTGAAAGTTTGCAAATTCATAAATTCCTAAATTTGAAAGTTTGTAAATTAGTAAAATCGAAAATTCGTAAATTCATAAATTTGAAAGTTCGTAAATTTAAAAATTCGTAAATTTGAAAGTTTGTAAATTAGTAAATTTGAAAATTCTTAAATTCGTAAATTCATAAATTTGAAAGTTTGTAAATTCGTAAATTCGAAAAATCATAAATTCATAAATTCGTAAATTTGAAAGTTTGTAAATTTGTAAATTTAAAAATTCAGAAATTCAAAAATTCAGAAAGTCATAAATTTTTAAATTTGAAAGTTCACAAATTCAGAAATTTAAAAATTCGTATATTCGAAAATTCGGAAATTGAAAAATTCGTATGTTCGAAAATTCGGAAATTTGGAGGTCCGAAAACCCAAAAATGTGAAAATCGGAAATAATAGCTAACAAATAATAACTTAACTATGAATAACTATTAAATTAGAGGTATTGGAATTTCCTTTCAAATTTGGCTGTTAGTGAACGTAACGAATACTAATTTACCCGAAGTTACGAATTATCCAAAATAACGAATGCCGCATCTAAAAAAATGGAACGGATCGAATTAATAATAAGAATTCATAAAAAGCTTTTATTATTATTGTTATTTATTATTATTAATTTGTTACGCTCCATTCGTTTAGATACGGCATTCGTTATTTTGGATAATTCCTAACTTCAGATAAATTGGTATTCGTTACATTCACTGACAGCTAAATTTGAAAGGAAATTCCAATACCTATAATTTTATAGTTAGTTATTTTTTTTTAGAATTTTTGTGTTTTCTTATTTTCACATTTTCGTATTTTGGAATTTTCAAATTTACAAATATTCGTATTTACGAATTTATAAATTTACGAAATTTCGAATATTTGAAATTACGAATATTCAGAAAAATTTGTTAAACGGGTTTTCGTTAATTCGGATGTGTCCGAATTAACTAATTTGTCAAAATTATTTTCCAGCACCGCCTTAACCCTCTTGTGCATGGAGATCACCAGAGCTTCACAGGTTGTCACTGGAGTCCTCTTCCCCTCCTCCATGACGACATCACGGAGCTGGTGGATGTTAGAGACCTTGCGCTTCTCCACCTTCTGTTTGAGGATGTCCCACAGATGCTCAATAGGGTTTAGGTCTGGAGAAATGCTTGGCCAGTCCATCACCTTTACCCTCAGCTTCTTTAGCAAGGCAGTGGTGGTCTTGGAGGTGTGTTTGGGGTCGTTATCATGTTGGAATACTGCCCTGCGGCCCAGTCCTCACCTGGTTGCCCCCACACACGCTTGTCACCATCTGAACCAAATAAGTTTATCTTGGTCTCATCAGACCACAGGACATGGTTCCAGTAATCCATGTCCTTAGTCTGCTTGTCTTCAGCAAACTGTTTGCAGACTTTCTTGTACATCATCTTTAGAAGAGGCTTCCTTCTGGGATGACAGCCATGCAGACCAATTTGATGCAGTGCGCCGCGTATGGTCTGAGCACTGACAGGCTGACCCCCCCACCCCTACAACCTCTGCAGCAATGCTGGCAACACTCATACGTCTATTTCCCAAAGACAACATCTGGATATGACGCTGAGCACGTGACCTCAACTTCTTTGGTGGACCATGGCGAGGCCTGTTCTTAATGGAACCTGTCCTGTTATACCGCTGTATGGTCTTGGCCACCGTGCTGCAGCTCAGTTTTAGGGTCTTGGCAATCTTCTTATAGCCTAGGCCATCTTTATGTAGAGCAACAACTCTTTTTTTCAGATCCTCAGAGAGTTCTTTGACATGAGGTGCCATGTTGAACCTCCAGTGACCAGTATGAGAGAGTGAGAGCGATAACACCAAATTTAACACACCTGCTCCCCATTCACACCTGAGACCTTGTAACACTAACGAGTCACATGACACCGGGGAGGAAAAATGGCTAATTAGGCCCAATTTGGAGATTTTCACTTAGGGGTGTACTGACTTTTGTTGCCAGCGGTTTAGACATTAATGGCTGTGTGTTGAGTTATTTTGAGGGGAAAGCAAATTTACACTGTTATAAAAGCTGTACACTCACTACTTTACATTGTAGCCAAGTGTCATTTCTTCAGTGTTGTCACATGAAAAGATAGAAGAAAAGATTTACACAAATGTGAGGAGTGTACTTACTTTTGTGAGATACTGTATATATATATATATATATATATATATATATATATATATATATATATATATATATATATTTTTTTTTTTTTTTAAGCAGATGCCCTAGAGAATAAAATGGCATTTGTTGCAATGTTTTATGTTACAAGGTAAATGCACAGCAATTTTCCAAACACGCTTTGAAAAAAATAAACTTTAATTAATTTTAATGAAAAAAAAAACACAAAATATAACCCAATTTTTTGGTATAATATAAAAGATGATGTTACGCCGATTAAATATACATCAAACATGTCACTCTTGGAATGGCTCCAAACTACGGCACTTAAAAATCTCCATAGGCGACCCTTTAAACATTTTTACAGGTTACCAGTTTAGAGTTACAGAGGAGGTCTAGTGCTAGAATTATTCCTCTCTCTATAATGATCGCATTGATACCTCACATGTGTGGTTTGACCGCTGCGTACATATACGGACACAGTCTATGTATGCGTTCGCCTCTGCGTGCAAGCACGGGGGTACAGGGGTGCTTTAATTTTTTTTTTTATCATTTATTTTATTTTTATTTTTACTCTTCCCATTTACATTTTTTTTAAATCACTTTTATTCCTATTACAAGGAATGTAAACATTCCTAGTAATAGAAATAAGGATGACAGGTCCTCTTTATGTCGAGATCTGAGGTTTATGACGCCATGACATCGCTTCTGGCCTCCCAGGGTCATAGAGCTGGCCAGGGACCATCTGTTTCCCAGGCCAGCTCTATAGTAAACTGGAGGTGCTGCCAGATCGGATCTTTGGCTTCCCTGAGCACGGGGGGGGGGGAGCCCGGAGAGGCACTGGAGGCTGGCAGGAGGGAGGATGTCCCCTCCTGCTGCCCATAAAATCCAGTAGCTAATGAGCCGCTAGGATGGCTTTTAAAACACAGGTAATTACTGGCTAAAATATATATATATATATATATATATATATATATATATATATATATATCTGAAAGGTGCCTGTATCTGAACCCATCATCCAGATATCGCCACTCAAAGTCCAGGACCTCACATGACATCCACGCAGATAGATGAGAGGTCGGCTCCAGCGTCATTCGGCCATAGGCCAGGCAGCAATGGGTTAATGATTCGTCCTGGGTGGAAAGAACTGGAAATAAAACTAGAAAATAATTCTCTATTTAGTGGAGAAATTTGGAGTGAGATCTATCACACCAATGAAGACATGGCTTTGGGCTTCTCAGAGAGATAGACTTTAACCATATGAGCCGGCAGTTTCTGAATGTCTCTTATGATCTCACTCCCCCCTCTGCCGGAGGTCCCCGTCACTAAGACGAATGACGGCACAGCATTGAGGAGCTTGAGAAATAACTAAGACCTCAGTCACACTTCACGTAGCGGGAACTCACGATTCCACGTGCCGCGCATAGGGCTGCCCTATGTGTGTTTGTGACCCAAAAGAAGCTCCTGCTCCTTTTTTTGGGTGGCAAGCTTCATGCGACTTTTAAAGGACTCTCATGGCAAAAATCTTTGGGGTGCCATTTAGAGTGAATGACACCCAAATTGCGTGTTTTGCCGTGATTGCCACATAATTTGGAATCACAGGCAGAATTGCCAAGTGTGAATGGGGCCTAAGCTCTATAACTAAGCTATTTTTTTTGCATTTTGCATTGAGTTTCACAGCTCAGCCCTGCACAGCACTGGTATATTTTGGTTTTGTGCTGCCCCAGGAAAGACTAAAATAGCCACCCATCTAAATTTATCCCACCCCTTCCTGTTTGAGATCCACCCCTTCATCTGTAAACTCCACCCCTTCCTCTTTAGGCTCCACCTCTTCCTATTAGCACTCCACCACTTCAGAGGTGGGATGAGAGAGAGTGAGGGGGTGAAGGAGACAGAGGGGGTGAAAGAGAGAGAGGGGGTGAGAGAGAGGGGCGAGAGAGAGCGAAAGAGAGGGAGTGAGAAAGAGGGGGGTATGAAAGAGAGAGGGTGTGAGAAAGAGAAGAGGGAAGAGTGGGGGGAATAGATGGGAGGATGGAGATAGCAGGGGAAGTGAGAGAGAGTGGGGGGGAGTTGAGAGAGAGAGAGGTAGATGAGAGAGAGGGGGAAGAGGTGGTGGGGAGAGAGAGAGAGGGAGGTGAGAGAGAGAGAGGGGGTTGAGAGAGAGAGAAGGGGGTGAAAAAGAGAGGTAGGTGAAAGAAAGAGGGAGGGGAAAAGAGGTGGGAGTGAGAGGGTGGGTGAGAGAGAAAGAGAAGGAGGAAGAGGAGGGGAAGAGAGAGAGGTGGGGTTGAGAGAGAGAGAGGGGGTGAGAGAGAGGGTGTAAGAAAGATGGGGGCTCCCCTACCCCCATACTACACCAAGAGCTTCTCCCATCCCCCACCCATCAAAAAAACACTACACTGGACTTTCACCTTCCCGCTGGCTCCTTTTTACCAGCTGTGTGTAGTGAGGCTGCCGAGCTACGATCACACCCTAGACTCTGACCTGCTCTGCCAAATGAGCTACTTTTGGGATTGGAGGTCACGACCACCACCACCTTCTGATTCTGCTTTGCTCCCCTGTGACTGAACGATCACTCTGCAGATGCCCCTGGTGTCAGCCCTCTGGCGGGAGTCACCTGGGTGCAGTCCCCACCCTCTCTACCCTCATATTGACTCCACTGCTCGTAGTGTCCTTTCTGCCTGGGGTCAGCGCCGCCCGCCCTGGAAAATGCCACCCATTGCAAACGTCTTGTTTGGCTTGTGGCAGATACAGAATATAGGGCTCTGATAATGTTGAGTTATATAGTCATATATAGATAGATAGATAGATAGATAGATAGATAGATAGATAGATAGATAGATAGATAGATAGATAGATAGATAGATAGATAGATAGATAGATAGATAGATAGATAGAGACTTGGTAATACACTTTTATTTTTTACTTTCCCTAGGCGTTTCCTTGTTTTGTTTCAATTCCTGGGAGATCAAAACTACTGGCTATGTAATGACACTACTGATAAGAACCCAAAAAGCTGCTCAAAATGACTCCCTTATCAATCCCAGTCTGAACTGAACAAGTACTGCTGAAATCTCTTTTTTTGCCAGTCACATGATGTATACAGCCTTTTAACTGTTGCCTTGCTACTAAGAAGATATGGACAGTGATTGGACTAAACTAAACAATCACACCTAGGTCACACCCATATCATGCCTAGAATACACTTAACACACACCCATATTTAATGCATATTCATACGTAATAAATTGTATAACCTGTAGATGTAAGCTCCGAAACTCTTTCACTTTTACTCACTTATAGTAGCTGAGAACTGTGTTGTATTTCTCCACTGCAGTGTATGAATAAAAGCACCTAATTTTTTTAAGATTTGGACTCACTGTCTCATCAGAAAAAGGTCTTGATTTGAAGACTCCCAAATCGGATCGAACATCTGGTGCCGTGACTCGGATTCAATTCCTGTGGACCTCCGATTAAAGAGACGCGAAACCCATTGTGGGCAGAACCAGCATGGCCACAGTAAGAAACTTTTATTCTTACCTATTCTGCCTACCACGGCAAGTACCAGTCAGTTTCTGAAGTCTTTTTGCTGACGTCTTATGTGTTTTTCTTTTTTTCTGTTGATGAGATGGTGAGATAAAATGAATGCAAACCAGAGTAATGTTAATGCTACACAGTTTGACCAAAATAACTCCTCTACTTCACTTGTTGCAGAAATAATAGAGTTGATAATAATCATTGTTGATGGATTGTTGATGTTTTGTTTCTATGCTTGGGGTGTCGATAGATTTATGAGACTTGTGAGAAGGTCTGCCCAGAGGACTGTAGTGGTATAATAGCCTGTGTGTGGCTACGTGACAGGCCTGCGTGGCCAAGTGTAATAGGTGCCATTTGATGGCTACTGTGTGTAAGGGCATTAAATGTGTGCAGTATTGGATTTTTGAAAGTATGCAACGTGATGAAACCTTGTCTAGTCATAAACCTGTTAAGATTTTTCTAACATATCACTGATGGACCTAGCAAAATTGAGTCATACCAGGCAATGCAAGTGTTATCTAAATGTTTAAGAAATGGAAAGATATGTGAGCGAAATCTGTCACAGATGGTTGAAGCTTTACATTTGTCTTGGGACAATGCAAGTCCTAGACCAGGGGTCTCCAAACTTTCTAAACAGGGGGCCAGATTACTGTCCCTCGGATTTTGGGGGGGGGGGCGGACTGTGGCCATTGGAAGTAGAAAAGGTCCCAACGTCAGTGGGAATACACAATGTGCCATCTTTGGTGTCAGCGGGAAGAATTGTGCTCCATCATCGGTGTCATTGGGAGGAATTGTGCTCCATCGTTGATGTCATTGGGAGGAATTGTGCCCCATCGGTGGTGTCATTGGGTGAGATTGTGCTCCTTTGTTGGTGTTGGTGGGAGGAGTTGTGCCCCATCATTGATGTCAGTTGGAGGAATTGTGCCCCATCATTGGTGTCATTTTGCCCAGTTGTTGGTGTCCTTGGGAGGAATTGTGTCCCATCGTTTGTATAATTGGAAGGAAGTGTGCCCCTTCAATGATCTCAGTGTAGGGGGGGGGGGGTATTATGCCTCATTGTTGGTATCAGTGGATGACATAGTGCCACAAGGACCTGATAAAAGGCAAGCCGATGGCCACATCTGGCCCCCGAGCCGAAGTTTGGAGACCATTGTCCTGGATGAAGCAAGAGAGGTGAAAGATAAAGGAAAGAGGAAGAAAGTGAGGCTGAGGACAGTGATTGTCTGATGTGGAAGAGATGAGACCATAGCTGAAAGAAAGAAAGGAATTGTTTTGAGTCTTTGTGACTGATGTATGAGGTGAGCAGGTAGAACGGCTGGTGAAGGTGGGCACATTATCTGCTGAAGACACGATTTGCACAGTGGTGAATGATAAATGAATTGAGAAGTCACAATAATTCAACGCAGAAAAGGTTCAGCATATGAACTTGCCCATTTTTTTCTGCTTTCAACACACCAACTTCAGGGATAACATGTTTATTTGCTGCCTAATATATCCCACCCATTTTCGATGCCATTGTCACAAGATCATCAATCTAATGCACTTTACCTATCAGGGGTCAGAATATTATGGCTGATTGGTGTTGGGTCTTATGTCCCTTTTTTGTTGCCCCCCCCCCAATGCTTGGTTCCATCTACCAGCCTGTAATATGACATCCATAGAACCTTCCTGAATCCTTTACCAACTTCCCAACCTGTCACACAGCCTTCACCCCCCACTTAGAACAATAGACTCCGCGCTCCTGTTACTTCATTGTAAAGGCGCAGTTAGTATGTAAACCTCCCTCGCTCTGTTTTCATTATCTGGAAATTTCATCACAACATGGCGGCGGCGGCAGCGTTGATTTATTAGATTTTGCTGCCGGTGCACTGAAATCGCTCCAGGAATCTGCAAACCTCATACAGCTTTAGAAATTGTATTAGTCTGTCAGTTACTGCCTTTCCTTGTTTAGGATTAAAAAAAGTGAAATTCCGCGTGCCAGGCGGAGGACGGGACTTTGTAGATTTCATCAGTGCCGCTCGGAGACTGCCAGACTCGCCATACAGAGATGACAAAGATACCGCCGCAATCTATAAATCATCAGAATTTTTTTTCCATTGAGTTTTATTAGCATCACTAACCCTTTCATGACCATAGGTCACCAGTGGCGGCTGGTGTTCAAAATTTTTTTTGGGGGGGCGCAATTTAAAAAAAAAAAAAAGATCAATTGCAGCCACTGTGCCATCAAACACTGCCACTCTGCCCATCAAACGCTGCCACTGTGCCCATCAAACGCTGCCACTGTGCCCATCAAACGCTGCCACTGTGCCATCAAACACTGCCACTGTGCCCTCAAATGCAGCCACTGTGCCCATCAAACGCTGCCACTGTGCCATCAAACGCTGCCACTGTGCCCTCAATCGCTGCCACTGTGCCCATCAAACACTGCCACTGTGTCCATAAAACGCTTCCACTGTGCCCTCAAATGCTGCCACTGTGCCCATCAAACGCTGCCACTGTGCCCATCAAATGCTGCCACTGTGCCCATCAAACGCAGCCACTGTGCCCATCAAACGCTGCCACTGTGCCCTCAAATGCTGCCACTGTGCCCATCAAAGGCTGCCACTGTGCCCATCAAACGCTGCCACTGTGCCCTCAAATGCTGCCACTGTGCCATCAAACGCTGCCACTGTGCCCTCAAATGCTACCACTGTGCCCATCAAACGCTGCCACTGTGCCCATCAAACGCTGTCACTGTGCCCATCAAACGCTGCCACTGTGCCCTCAAATGCTGCTACTGTGCCCTCAAACGCTGCCACTGTGCCCATCAAATGCTGCCACTGTGCCCTCAATTGCTGCCACTCTGCCCATCAAACGCAGCCACTGTGCCCATCAAACGCTGCCACTGTGCCTATCAAACGCTGCCACTGTGCCCATCAAATGCTGCCACTGTGCCCATCAAACGCTGCCACTCTGCCCATCAAACGCTGCCACTCTGCCCATCAAACGCTGCCACTCTGCCCATCAAACGCAGTCACTCTGCCCATCAAACGCAGCCACTGTGCCCATCAAACACTGCCACTGTGCCGGGCGCCTAAATAGGGGGTTGCAGCGGTGGCCATAGATGGATTCATGCAATGCAATGCTATTGGTGATAGAGGGGGGGTGGCAGGAGAGAGGGGGCGGCGCCCGTGCGCCCGTATGGATGCACCGCCACTGTAGGTCACTGATATGTAGATGTCCAGACCAAATTTAGCAGCATCGGCATGCGTCAGTTAACCACTTCCTGACCATAATGCATATATTCTGCCTCTAAGGCCTCAGTCATACCCGAGCGTAATGTTTTCAGGCAGAAAGTTGTGCGTTTTTTATCGCGTTTTTGGCCGCAATTTTGCACAGGTCAAAAGGTCACCAATGTAAAAAGCAGAAAAACGCTCAAATCTGCCTAAAAAAAAAAAAAGTTCTAGAACTCGCTTGAGCTTCAGGCGTTTTGGAGTGGAGATGTGAACCATCTCCATAGAGAATAATTGATTTTTTTTTCCCCCTCCAGCGTTTTGTAGCTTCAGGCTTCAAGCTACAAAACGCTCAGGTGTGAATGGGGCCTAACAGACCCCTAATGTCCCCATATAGAGGACCTGTCACCTGCCCAAAGCTATCACATAGAGGAGTTTGTTAGTCTCCTTGTGATAGCAATAAAGTAAAAAAAAAAAAAAAGTAAAAAAATGTGATTTTAATAAAACAAATAAAAATAATGAAAAAAAAAAGGTAAAGACACCCTACGCGACACGTGCTGTGGACGTCTTTGGGCGGCAAGTGGTTAAATGTAGAAAACTTATGAGAGGAGACAAAAAAAAAAAAAAAAAACCCTCCACCGCTGTACAAGCCGTTCCAATAAGCTTTAATCTGAAGAGCGGTAAACAATGGTGACGCCAGAATGGAAAAGTGGCAATCAAACTACTTGGCGTCTTACAAATAGGCCTCGGCATCTTTGCAGCGCGTCCGAAGAAATTGATCACCTTTCCACGTTTTGCTTGGAGGCCACAATTGACCTTTCCGTGTTTCGCAGCAGATTATTACAGTAAAACCCGAGGCGGATATTTGATCAGGAAGACCTGACTGGAATGGCGCGCGGAGTGAATAAACGGTGATTGTTTGTCACAAAGTAGCGGAAGAAGCTCCGACTCCGCCGGCCTCCTTTGTGATATGTTAGTCTTTCAGACATTCTAACAATTAGAGGTAATGGAGGTGAATGCTATTGTTACTGCCTGTTCCCGCCTTTTGGGGATAAGGAGTCGGGAATGAATGCGCGGCACAGCGAGGAACGGGCACGGTCACTGAGCACCATGTCATTTGGGTTCTATCATGATAAAATGGAATAATCTCACTATCCCCCGGCTGTGATTGCGATTATTATTTTTTTTTTTTCAAATGACGGGACATTACCTTTCTTCGCGTAGTTTCCGAGTTTACGGGCAGAATGGATTATCGAGGAATCGTGGAATGGAAAAAGTTAATGTTGCGGGACGCGCCGGGCTGACGCGTTTTGTGGCTAAACTTCGCTAATAATTCCCTGCGCTCGTTTTTCAGGTTTTTGATGAATTCGGTGATCTAAGTCGAGCCTGAGATAGGCAAATGGATGCGACTTCGTCTTCACCCCAAGGTGGAAGGCGGTGGATTCAGACCCTTTGCTCGCACTAGACTCACCGGAATAGTGACTCCAATTCGCACTAACGTTGTACCTTCGAGTCACGGGATTCATTTATTAAAGCTCATCTTCAAGCAAAAACTATTCTTTGAATGGTGCTTAGAAGGGAAAAGAGAGACATGATTGAGACGTTAACCCCTTCAATACCGGCAACTTTCACCCCCCTTCCTGCCCAGGCCAATTTTTCCAGCTTTCATCACTCTCACACTTTGAATGACAATTACGCGGTCATGCTACATTGTACACAGAGGACATTTTTATCATTTATTTTCACACAAATAGAGCTTTTTTTTGGTGGTATTTAATCACCTCTGGGGGGGTTTTATGTTTTGCTAAATAAAAAAAATAAAGGTAAAAAATTTTGAAAAAAAAATACGTTTTTCATAGTTTGTTAAAATGTTTGGAAATAAGTAATTTTTCTCCTTCACTGGTGTGCGCTTACAGGCACTGGTAGGGCTGCACTGATGATTTTGGAGGAAAGATCCGGGGATGGGGACATAACCTCCAAGGTGTAATAGCGGTGTAGTAGAGGGGTAGTAATGGGGTAGTAGTGGTGAAGTTGCAGTCTAGTAACAGTGTAGTAGTGCTGAAGTTGCAGTGTAGTAGTGGTGTAGTAACGGGTTAGCTGCGGTTTAGCAGCAGTATAGTCATGGTAAAGTATCAGTGTAGTAGTGGTGTAGTAGTGGTGAAGTTGCAGTGTAGTAGCCATGTAGTAGTGGTGTAGTAGTGATGAAGTTGCAGTGTAGTAGTGATGTAGTAACGGGTTAGCAGCAGTTTAGCAGCAGTGTAGTCATGGTAAAGTATCAGTGTAGTAGTGGTGTAATAACATGGTAGTAGAGATGTAGTAGTGGTGTAGTAGCGGAGTGTAGACAGAAAAAATGTGTTTCATTAAATTTTTGAAATTCACATTTCAGAAGATGGTTATATTCTTTCTTTTTTATTCTATTGTTTTTTTTTCTATTCTATTTTTTTATTATATTTCAATTCAAATTTATTCTATTTGAAAAGTGAATTTCAAAAATAATGGTTACATTCTTTCAATTCTATTCTATTCCTTGATATTCTATTCTTTTATTTTCTATTCTATTTAGTTTTGCTTTAATCTATTCTCTTCTATTCTATTCTATTCCTTTATTTTCTATTCTATTTGGAAATTGAAATTCAAATCAAATTTGAAAACGATTGGAATTCGAATCGAGTTTGAAAATGTTTCTAATTTAATTTGAATTCGCTTTGAATTTGAGCTTCCTCCAAAATATTGTTTTGTTAATTTGGATTCGTTTAAATTCATTACTAATGTAACTTGGAAATTCAGATACATTCGAATTTACAAATAGCGAAAAATTTGTCTGAATTTTGATTCGGAATGAAACAAATCGCACATGTCTAGCGGAGTCTACTTCAGTGATTTCAGCTTCCAGGGGCTTCAGCCAGGTATGGTATATACAGAGTTCCATTAGTCCTAGCTGGAACCATGTATCCATGTATAAAGTTTCCATACATTGTTCCAGGTATCTATATACAGTATCTCACAAAAGTAAGTACACCCCTCAGTCACATTTGTGTAAATCTTTTCTTCTATCTTTTCATGTGACAACACTGAAGAAATGACACTTGTCTACAATGTAAAGTAGTGAGTGTACAGCTTGTATAACAGTGTAAATTTGCTGTCCCCTCAAAATAACTCAACACACAGCCATTAATGTCTAAACCACTGGCAACAAAAGTCAGTACACCCCTAAGTGAAAATCTCCAAATTGGGCCCAACTAGCCATTTTCCCTCCCCGGTGTCATGTGACTCGTTAGTGTTACAAGGTCTCAGGTGTGAATGGGAGCAGGTGTGTTAAATTTGGTGTCATCGCTCTCACTCTCTCATACTGGTCATTGGAAGCTCAACATGGTACCTCATGGCAAAGAACTCTCTGAGGATCTGAAAAAATGAATAGTTGCTCTACATAAAGATGGCCTAGGCTATAAGAAGATTGCCAAGACCCTGAAACTGATCTGCAGCACGGTGGCCAAGACCATACAGCGGTATAACAGGACAGGTTCCCCTCAGAACAGGCCTCACCATGGTCCACCAAAGAAGTTGAGGTCACGTGCTTAGCGTCATATCCAGAGGTTGTCTTTGGGAAATAGACTTATGAGTGCTGCCAGCATTGATGCAGGGGTTGTAGGGGTGGGGGGTCAGCCTGTCAGTGCTCAGACCATACACCGTACACTGCATCAAATTGGTCTGCATGGCTGTCATCCCAGAAGGAAGATGATGATGATAAAATGATGCACAAGAAAGTCCACAAACAGTTTGTTGAAGACAAGCAGACTAAGGACATGGATTACTGGAACCATGTCCTGTGGTCTGATGAGACCAAGATAAACGTATTTGGTTCAGATGGTGACAAGCATGTGTGGGGGCAACCAGGTGAGGAGGACAAAGACAAGTGTGTCTTGTCTACAGTCAAGCATAGTGGTGGGAGTGTCATGGTCTGGGGCTGTATGAGTGCTGCCGGCACTGGGGAGCTACAGATCATTGAGGGGACCATGAATGCCAACATGTGCTGTGATATACTGAAGCAGAGCATGATCCCCTCCCTTCAGAGACTGGACCGCAGGGCAGTATTCCAACATGATAACCACCCCAAACACACCTCCAAGATGACCACTGCCTTGCTAAAGAAGCTGAGGGTAAAGGTGATGGACTGGCCAAGCATGTCTCCAGACCTAAACCCTATTGATCATCTGTGGGACATCCTCAAACAGAAGGTGGAGGAGCGCAAGGTCTCTAACATCCACCAGCTCCGTGATGTCATCATGGAGGAGGGGAAGAGGACTCCAGTGACAACCTGTGAAGCTCTGGTGACCTCCATGCCCAAGAGGGTTAAGGCAGTGCTGGAAAATAATGGCGGCATGGGTGGCAGCAACCAGATGAGGAGTACAAAGACAAGTGTGTCTTGCCTACAGTCAAGCATGGTGGTGGGAGTGTCATGGTCTGGGGCTACTTTACATTGTAGAAAAGTGTCATTTCTTCAGTGTTGTCACATGAAAAGATGTAATAAAATATTTGCAAAAATGTGAGGGGCGTACTCAGTTTTGTGAGATACTCTATAAAAGTATCCATACCTGGAATTCATCTGCAAAATTATATAGAAAATCACCGTATCGGCCCTCCAATGTTACAGTCATTGTGGAGTAACATCAGTAGACATGATAAATCTCCGGGATTCTCCCCACATGGAACATCTGTAAATAATTTTGCTTTGACTCACCGTAGAAGAGAAAGTGCCGATAATGTGATTTACACCTTGTTATGCGAGTTTTAATGAATGGGCGCCGTAGTGTTATCTGCCGGATTGTGGGTGGTGCGGCGTTATTGCGGTAACACCTGGCACCGGCAACTGCTCACTTACAGTATTGACTGGAAGGTGGAAACATCTCCAATAAAGATTTGAATGATTTACAGCAGCATCTGGCACCACGCGGTGACTCCGTACCGACATCATACTCCACATTCACACCATAAATATTGATGTTGCCTCTTTAATTTGCCGCGGCGAGCCTTTTATCCCTTCGTGTCATTTTACAGTAATGAGGCCGAGAGTTATACTCGACAAAAGGCCGCCGAAACAAAACTATCCGGCCAGAACAATCGTTAGAGAAATGATGATAAATCTTCTGAAGATGGCACAGATACGGGGGATATTTTTAAAGGTTATCAATACTTTTTTTGGATCATTCTGTAGTCTTAAAAAGGAACTCTGGCTCCTTAGTTCTACCCATTGAGAAAACAATTCCGTTTTGGTCAAATAAAAAAATTCCACCCAATTTCTTGGGAATATTTAAAGTGTATCAAAAACAACAACACAAAAAAAAAGTCATGTATTGTGATGTGTTGGAGCTTAGCAATAGTTATGAGCCAAACGGTCCTGAGTTCAGTTCAGTGGGGTCTACCGAGCTTCAAAGATGTGTGAATGCCGAACCTGAACCCGGCTTGTGAAGAGGTGAGAGCTGTGAAGGGGGGGGTTGTGAAGAGTGGGGGAGGGGTTGGGAAGAATGAGGGCGGGGCTGTGAAGAGGGGGAGGGGATTTGTGAAGAGAGGGGGAGGGGATTTGTGAAGAATGTGTAGGGAGGGGGGTTGTGAAGAGGTGAGAGCTGTGAGGGGGGGTGGTAAAGAGGTGAGAGCTGTGAAGAGGTGAGAGCCAGGCATGTACTGGCCATCGGAGTTTCCCGGTGGGCCGATGGCTCAGTGGGCCGGCTTCAGTGACAGCGGACCGCCACCCCTCCGCTCCTCTGTCTCCCTCTTCCCGCAGCGCTCACCTCCTCTCCCTGCCTAGTTAGGAAGCGGACTGAATAATGACATGCTCCTCGGGAGATCGGCACTGAGAAGCTAATCATACGATCCGGAAGGAGGGCTCAGGGCAGCCACACACAGCTGTGACATAGGCTTCCTCTGCACTCGTTCTCCTGCTCTTTCCTTTCCCCACTCTCCATCCTGTCTGCTACCGCGGAGAATCTAGATGGAGAGCAGGAAAGGAAAGAGCAGGAGAACGACTGCGAGTGCAGAGGAAGCCTATGTCACAGCTGTGTGTGGCTGCCCTGAGCCCTCCTTCCGGATCGTATGATGAGCTTCTCAGTGCCGATCTCCCGAGGAGCATGTCATTATTCAGTCCGCTTCATAACTAGGCAGGGAGAGGAGGTGAGCGCTGCGGGGGGGACCAGAGCAGCATAGGGGGGGTCAGAGTTGCATGGGGAATAGAGGAGCATGGGGACCTGAGCAGCAAAGAGGGGGAAGGGGAATAGAGGAGCATAGGGGGTCTGACCAGAGCAGCATGGGGGGAATAGAGGAGCATGAGGACCTGAGCAGCATGGGGGGAAGGGGAATATAGGAGCATGGGGGACCTGAGCAGCATGGGGGGGAATAGAGGAGCATTGGGACCTGAGCAGCATGGGGGGAAGGGGAATAGAGGAGCATGGGGGACCAGAGCAGCATGGGGGGAAGGGGAATAGAGGAGCATGGGGGACCAGAGCAGCATGGGGGAAAGGGGAATAGAGGAGCATGGGGGACCAGAGCAGTAAAGGGGAAGGGGAATAGAGGAGCATGGGGGAGCAGAGCAGCAAAGGGGAAGGGGAATAGAGGAGCATGGGGGACCAGAGCAGCAAAGGGGGAAGGGGAATAGAGGAGCATGGGGGACCAGAGCAGCATGGTGGGGAATAGAGGAGCATGGGGACCTGAGCAGCAAAGGGGGGGGGATAGAGGAGCACAGGGGACCAGAGCAGCATTGGGGGGGAGAGGAGCATGGGGGAGACCAGCAGAGCACATGGAGGACCATAGGAGCTGGTAGAGGACCAGCGGAGCACATGGGGGACCAGCGGAGCACATCGGGGACCAGCGCAGCACGCGGGTGACCAGCGGAGCACATGGGGACCAGCGCAGCATGGGGGGAAAATAGAGTAGCACGGGGGACCAGAGCAGCATGGAGGGAATAGAGGAGCATGGGGGGGACCAGCGAAGCATGGGGGGACCAGAGAAGCACAGGGGTACCAGAGCAGCCTGGGGGGAAGAGAAGATCAGGAGAGGAATGCAGAAGCATGTGGGGGACCAGAGAAGCATGTGGGGGTACCAGAGGAGCACAGGGGGGACCAGAGAAGCACGAGGGTACAGAGAAGCATGGGGGGGAACAGAGAAGCATGGGGGGGGACAGAGAAGCATGGGGGGGAACAGAGAAGCATGGGGGGGAACAGAGAAGCATGGGGGGGAACAGAGAAGCATGTGGGGGACCAGAGAAGCATGTGGGGGTACCAGAGGAGCACAGGGGGGACCAGAGAAGCACGAGGGTACAGAGAAGCATGGGGGGGAACAGAGAAGCATGGGGGGGAACAGAGAAGCATGGGGGGGAACAGAGAAGCATGCGGGGGAACAGAGAAGCAGGGGGAGGACCAGAGGAGCACGGGGGGGGGCAGAGGAGCATGGGGGGACCAAAAGGAGCATGGGGGAGGGGACAGACATCTGACTCAACAGCTATGGCCTGGGAGTTTCTCACTTCTGCCTCATCTTGTCCCATTAGGGGGGGCAAGAAACTGATTCTTTGCCCCCGGTGAAATAATGACTAACTTCCCCACCGGTACCAGCTGTTCTACTAGAATAAAGTAGAACGGTTAATGGCTAGTGAAGAGGGAGGGTGGGCTTGGGTGGCCATCGGGGTTGGCCGGCTAGGGGGGGGGGGCGGGTTTGTCCGGCCGGCATGGGAGAAACCTGTCAAAGTGGGCCGGTCTGGATGAAGTCCAGGGCCAAATTTTTGTCCCAGTCCAGCCCTGGTGAGAGCTGTGAAGGTGGGAGGGGGCTTGTGAAGTGTGGGGGTTGTGAAGTGTGGGGGGGTTGTGAAGAGTGGGGGTGTGAAGAGGTGAGAGCTGTGAAGGGGGGAGGGGGTTGTGAAGTGTGGGGGGGTTGAGAAGGGGGGAGGGTGGTTGTGAAGAGGTGAGAGTTGTGAAGGGGGGGTTGTGAAGAGTGGGGGGAGTTGTGAAGAGGTGAGAGCTGTGAAGGGGGAGGGGGGTTATGAAGAGGTGAGAGCTGTGAAGGGGGGTTGTGAAGTGTGGGGGGGTTGTGAAGAGGTGAGAGCTGTGAAGGGGGGTTGTGAAGTGTGGGGGGGTTGTGAAGAGGTGAGAGCTGTGAAGGGGGAGGGGGGTTGTGAAGTGTGGTGGGCCAGAAGAGTGGGAGGGGGTTGAGAAGGGGGAGGGGGGTTGTGAAGTGTGGGGGGGTGTGAAGAGTGGATGGGGGGTTGTGAAGAGTGGGAGGGGGGTGAGAAGGGGGAGGGTGGTTGTGAAGACTGGGGGGGAGTTGTGAAGAGGTGAGAGCTGTGAAGGGGGGAGGGGGGTTGTGTAGTGTGGGGGGGGGGGGTTGTGAAGTGTGGGGGGGGGTGTGAAGAGGTGAGAGCTGTGAAGGGGGGGTTTATGAAGAGTGGGGGGGTTTGTGAAGAGGTGAGAGCTGTGAAGGGGGGAGGGGGGTTGTGAAGTGTGGGGGGGGGTTGTGAAGAGTGGGGGGGTTGTGAAGAGGTGAGAGCTGTGAAGGGGGGGTTACATAGTTACATAGTTACATAGTTACATAGTTAGTAAGGTTGAATAAAGACACCAGTCCATCCAGTTCAACCTGAGTGAGTGTGGGTCTACAACCCTGACCCTTGTCCCTAACCCTGAACATCGCACACTCACATCAATCCCTACCCTCAATCCCAGGTCCCCATTCATATACTAGGGCAAATTTTGGACAGAAGCCAATTAACCTATCAGCATGTCTTTGGAGTCTTGGGAGGGTTATGAAGAGTGGGGGGTTGTGAAGAGGTGAAAGCTGTGAAGGGGGGGTTATGAAGAGTGGGGGGGTTTGTGAAGAGGTGAGAGCTGTGAAGGGGGGTTATGAAGAGTGGGGGGTTTGTGAAGAGGCGAGAGCTGTGAAGGGGGGAGGGGGGTCGTGAAGTGTGGGGGGGTTGTGAAGAGTGGGGGGTTTGTGAAGAGGTGAGAGCTGTGAAGGGGGGAGGGGGGTCGTGAAGTGTGGGGGGGTTGTGAAGAGTGGGGGGGTTGTGAAGAGGCGAGAGCTGTGAAGGGGGGTCGTGAAGTGTGGGGGGGTTGTGAAGAGTGGGGGGGTTGTGAATAGGTGAGAGCTGTGAAGGGGGGGTTTATGAAGAGTGGGGGGGTTGTGAAGAGGCGAGAGCTGTGAAGGGGGGGTTATGAAGAGTGGGGGGGTTGTGAAGAGGTGAAAGCTGTGAATTGTGGGGGGGTTGTGAAGAGTGGGGGGGTTGTGAAGAGGTGAGAGCTGTGAAGGGGGGGTTTATGAAGAGTGGGGGGGTTGTGAAGAGGCGAGAGCTGTGAAGGGGGGGTTATGAAGAGTGGGGGGGTTTGTGAAGAGGTGAGAGCTGTGAAGGGGGGTTATGAAGAGTGGGGGGTTTGTGAAGAGGCGAGAGCTGTGAAGGGGGGAGGGGGGTCGTGAAGTGTGGGGGGGTTGTGAAGAGTGGGGGGTTTGTGAAGAGGTGAGAGCTGTGAAGGGGGGAGGGGGGTCGTGAAGTGTGGGGGGGTTGTGAAGAGGCGAGAGCTGTGAAGGGGGGTCGTGAAGTGTGGGGGGGTTGTGAAGAGTGGGGGGGTTGTGAAGAGGTGAGAGCTGTGAAGGGGGGGTTTATGAAGAGTGGGGGGGGTTGTGAAGAGGTGAGAGCTGTGAAGGGGGGTTTATGAAGAGTGGGGGGGGGGGTTTGTGAAGAGGTGAGAGCTGCGAAGGGGAGGGGTTGCTTAAACAGGAAGGGGTGGGACAAATTTAGAGGGGGTGACCCTGATTCTAGTCTTTCCTAGGGTAGCACACACCACTCTTCTATTCTATTCTATAAATATATATAGATATGTATATAGAGGTATATCAATGTATATAAAGGTATATCAATGTATATAGAGGTATATAGAGGTACATCAATGTATATAGAGGTATATAGAGGTACATCAATGTATATAGAGGTATATAGAGGTACATCAATGTATATAGAGGTATATCAATGTATATAGAGGTACATCAATGTATATAGAGGTATATAGAGGTATATCAATGTATATAGAGGTACATCAATGTATATAGAGGTATATCAATGTATATAGAGGTACATCAATGTATATAGAGGTATAATAATGTATATGGAGGTATATCAATGTATATGGAGGTATATAGAGGTACATCAATGTATATGGAGGTATATAGAGGTATATCAATGTATATGGAGGTATATAGAGGTATATCATGCCACTAGAAGGAACACTTCTCCACATTTATCATAAATGGATTCATGGATCGTCTTCAATCAACAAATACAGTAATTGCATCAAACAATAAATGTCTCTTCTAAATCGATCACATCTACATGAAGTTGATCATCCATGATTGATCCTTTCTATGTGTGGAACTGAAGATAGTAACATTTCTCCTTCTCCATGGACAAGGATGTAATTATAACACATAAATCTCCCCAAGAATTCCAATATGTCTTATTCATGTAATTGAACCATTAGATGTTGCAGATTACATATAGCAAAGTGGTATAATGTCCATCAATGGTCAATGTTAGATCTACTTGCATAGATCTTTGTAGTGATAATTCTCCTTCATGTATAGAAAATCCATAAAAACATACACTCACCGGCCATTTTATTAGGTACACCAGTTCGATTGCTGTTCAAGGTCAGAGGAGAATGGGCAGACTGGTTCCAGATGATAGAAAGACAACAGTAACTCAAATAACCACTTGTTACCCCCAAGGTATGCAGAATACCATCTCTGAACGTACAACACATCCAACCTTGAAGCAGATGGGCTACAGCAGCAGAAGACCACACCGGGGGTCCAACCCGCTACTAGCAAGGGGGACCTATTGAATGGGGTCCAACCCGCTACTAGCAAAGGGGACCTAATAAAGGGGGTCCAACCCGCTACTAACAAAGGGGACCTAATAAAGGGGGTCCAACCCGCTACTAGCAAAGGGGACCTAATAAAGGGGGTCCAACCCGCTACTAGCAAAGGGGACCTAATAAAGGGGGTCCAACCCGCTACTAGCAAAGGGGACCTAATAAAGGGGGTCCAACCTGCTAATAGCAAAGGGGACCTAATAAAGGGGATCCAACCTGCTAATAGCAAAGGGGACCTAATAAAGGGGGTCCAACCCGCTACTAGCAAAGGGGACCTAATAAAGGGGGTCCAACCTGCTACTAGCAAAGGGGACCTAATAAAGGGGGTCCAACCCGCTACTAGCAAAGGGGACCTAATAAAGGGGGTCCAACCCGCTACTAGCAAGGGGGACCTAATAATGTGGGCAGTGAGTGTAAATGTATGTTATCCATGTATATACATTTTTGCAATATGTAAAGGTCACCTATTTACAGCAAAGCTTCTCCACATAATATACAGAATGACCCCAAATCAATCTAAGGAGACATTTAAACCACCTTGGGTCAGAGAGACATGAATTTCACACATATCTTCAATCCAACGCTGGTAGATTATACATCACTCCTGATGACTGGCGATGCTCAAATACTTATACATCCCCAAGGTAGGGATTGGAGGAATAGAAGATAGGCAACCCCTTGCTGATCCATAGTTTGCAAATCCAAAAGGAAAAATGGGCTAGAGGAGGCCATGGATGGAAACACATAACTGAATAAACCGTCACCAAAGAAGTAATTTCTGGTCCAAAAAATGTTAAAAAAACAGAAAAAACAAAAGCAAAGGTCCCGTGTGGGACTAGTGATAACACTGCATCATGCAACGTGTTTCGTCACCAAATATGGTGACTTTCTCAAGCAGCCTGGTAAGTATTTAAAACAGCAATGCTGATGATGATCATAAAAAACTTTGAGTGGCATTGAGAATGGTGACTGGCCCTTAGGAATAATGCCAAAGGGGGTCTCAGGAGGGATATTATCCTAAAGAGCAGTCACTAGGGTTGGCATCACCTGGTGTGGTAAAACACGGTGTCACCTCCCCCCCCCCCCCCCCCCCATGGGGCTCTCTCCTGTCTAGGAGTGTCCTGCAGGGCCCCCAAAACCATCACAGAGGGGAGTGACATCTTTGCCGTGGGATATCACTCCTTACTTGATGGTGTCAACAAAAAGAAAAAAAACAGAAAAACAAAAGCAAGGGTCCCATGTGGGACTAGTGACAATGCTGCATCATCCAACACATTTCACCCGCAAATAAGGTGACTTTCTCAAGCAGTGCGGTAAGTATTTAGAACATCGATGGCGATGATGTTACAATGATATCATTAAAAACTTTTGAGTGGCATTGAGGGTGGTGACTGGCCTTTACTCACTAAGAAGTAAGCTAAAGGGGCTCTCAGGGGGGATATTACTTATTATGTAATAGATATATCAACCTTTATATCCTTATGAGAGATCAGACAGAATAAGGATAGGATAGGGCCCTTTAAATGGTAACAACAGCAATGTCTGAGATGCAGAAAAATAAGATATAGATATACGTAAAGTGCACATAAATGATCTAAGAAGAAACTCAAACAACATATATATATATAAACACTAAAATATACCTGTATAATAGACCAAAAAATGAATGTACTATGTGACAATCAAAATATGAGTGAATGATGTCCAATAATGTGAAGGAAAATTTTATTTCAAAAATAAATTACAGTCCTTAGTGTTTGGACAGGTGAACCAAACAATAAATTGTAGATATCCAAAACCTGGTTCAAAATAAATAACTGACACTGGATAACAATGTGACAAAGGAAAACGTGCCCAAACTTGATGATAAGTGATCCACCACCAGAGAGTCAAAAGGCTTACCGGAGCAATTGAACCCAAATGAATGTACACCCAATTGGGTCAATCAGGCTTGTAGGGCCACGCGCCCAGGGGAAACTGTCACAGAGGACACGACTTCCAACCAGAAGACCAACTCCAGCAATGGACCTCAATGAGATAGGTAATGGACAGAGAGCCACACCGATAGTTGCTCCATAGAACAGATTTATGAAAAGGAAGAGGAAGTAGGCACATAGTGTAATTCCACTTAAATCGGAAGTAATTTATGCAATATAAAAAGGAGGAAATACGCTCACATTTTAGTAGAAAAAAAAAGTGCTTAGGAATAAAACAGTGACTTCAGCAGAGCGTCCCGATGCGTTTCGTCTTAAAAGACATCATCTGGGGTGATAGCAAGCAGAATAGCTTAAACAGGCTAGTGGTACTCCTTGAAGTGGTTTTAGATAAAGGTGTCTATGTGCAGTGTTCAAATAGAAGCGCAGTAAAGTGTTCCCAAGGTAAAGGTGTCTGTGCACAGTGTTCAAATAAGGTAACCAGGGAAGGATTGCAAAAGATGGGCAATTGCCCTCTCACCAACGACCGGACCGTCTAGACGCCTTGCAGACATCGACCCTGGAAGAGACATCATTCAGTAAGTCCAGCGATGACCCACGGCTGCTGAGTGCGGACGATCTTAGTGTCAATCTGATGGGTTGGTGCCGCGTAGATGTCTGATGAACAGTAAGCAGAGTTAGGCCCAGCCTCTCTCCCCGCCACAGAGAGGTGTGCACTCGGCAAGGCCCAGGAAGAAGAGAACGGGAGGGGTGGATCTCCTGACTCGTTTATAGTTCCTTCCAGAAATCACCTCGGGTTGTAGCAAGGATCCCTGGGATGTGTAGTCCAGGTATAATGTCACGCAACAGAATCGCCAGTCTGAAAGACTACTTGTCCCACAATCCTTTTGGTTGGGCTCACAGATATAATGACAGTCACTGGCGCCCAGCGCTAGAGGGATATAACTATAGATGAAGAATGACGGGGAAAATTGAATAATATTATAACTTGTAGTCCACCATCGCTACAGTTATGCCGCGTACACATGACCAGACTTTACGGCAGACTTTGTCCTGAGGACTTTTCGACGGACTTTACGACGGACTTTCCGAATGAACGGACTTGCCTACACACGATCAACCAAAGTCCGACAGAGTCGTACGTGATGACGTACGACCGGACTAAAGCAAGGAAGTTCATAGCCAGTAGCCAATAGCTGCCCTAGCGTCGTTTTTTGTCCGCCGGACTAGCATACAGAAGAGCTGACTTTTCGACCGGACTCGAGTCCGTCGAAAAGATTTGAGACATGTTTCATTTCTAGGTCCGTCGAACTTTTGGGGAAAAAAAGTCCGCTGGAGCCCACACACGATCGAATTGTCCGACGGACTCCGGTCTGCAGGACCAAGATAAACAAAGTATGCACTATCATAGGAAATCTCTGAAAGTAATTCTCAGTACCCCATAGTAGTGCTACGTCAAAGAAAACAGGCGCTGAACCAGTTTGTAAAAGCAAACTTAATATATTGTCACCTGATATAGTTGGTAAGAAAGTAAGGAATGTGAGGGACCACCCGGCACCCCATTTGGGTGATTCCGCCAAACAGTGCCTCCTGCCCTCCAAACCCTTCCAGCAGACCGGGAGCTGATACCAGCCCTTTACCCCAAGCATCGTACATAGACAAAATGTCGAGGTAAAAAAACCTAAGGAATGACTCTTCGTTAAAACTCAGACATATACTTTATTCCCACCAGGTGGACATTCCCCTCTTGGGGATATTCACATGACAATGCAAACTTCAAACAGAAATCCAATTAACAACTAAGAGTGATCTTAATTAAACAGTGATGTAATTAACAGTAAGCTAATCAACAGTGAGACACCCAGACAATGCTTTGATTAATCGGGGATCTCATCCCACCTCAGACAGTCCAACACCAGTCTACAACAGTCTATGAGACAAACTCATGCAACTCATACAATGTTCCAGCAGTCTGAAAACATAGAATTCATTTATCTTCATAAATTTCTTGGGGGGTGATTGCTGATAAATGTTTCTGTCCCAAGTAGAGGAGCCTCTCCAACCCAGTCTGCAGGAGGGCCACCATATTTTCCTTTGACATTAACCCGTACAAGATTAATATTACACCTTTCCATCCACTCCGGAAGGGAAGCTTCGGTGTCTTTATTCAGAGAATGAATCCAAGCCTCGCTCTCAGCGTTCATCACGTTGTTGTCTATCATTAGAGAATGATCTGCTCTCTCCATGGAATCAAAGGCTGGACTGAGCTCTTTTCCATGCTCTGACCGGGAGAAGCAGACAAAGACCCCAGTCTCTTCCATGGGCCATAAAAAGTGGGTAGAAAGCTATCCCCTAGTCCCCTCCAAAAGCCCCTGTCCCAGTTGGGTCTGTCACAAGGATAGAAATGGAACAACCATGGTAATAACATAGTTTAGCTCACAGGGTGATTAGTAATAAGGACTAGGCATAAGATGATGTTTGGCGGTTGATTTACTAAAGGCAACCAGACTGTGCACTTTGCAGTTGC
Organism: Lithobates clamitans; assembly: GCA_037952925.1. Classification (NCBI taxonomy): domain Eukaryota; kingdom Metazoa; phylum Chordata; class Amphibia; order Anura; family Ranidae; genus Lithobates; species Lithobates clamitans. The sequence goes on from JBBGZY010003083.1 coordinate 254,628, forward strand.
TCCAGATCTTAGTAAATGGGGTAAACCAAAAATCACACTACTGGTAAATTTGCGCTTACTCTAAAACAGATCTAAAAAATATATAAGCAGCTAACACCACAACTAGAATTGTTGCCCAACAGATGAATAATTATACAAAAATGTGTAGCGCTGAATTGGCAAAATGCCTTGAAACTGGTACGTATAAAGGCCTATAATTAAAGTATGGTGTATATATAAACATACATGCAAAGTATGACTAAATAAAAATCAAAAAACCAAAAAATCAAAATGGAGCAGTCTATACGTTGGAATTAAGAGGGTTACTACCCAAAACGTGAAGTGAGGAGCGCCTTCACCAACATATAGCAGTATCAAAAATTAACATTCTCTGGTGAAATTAAAAAGTTTCATCAATGCATGGAATAGTCCATCTGGAAACCAAACTCCAATCAAACACCACTGTGTCTTCAAAGCATGCAGTGCTCTTGAATATATAAAGATGGGGGCTTACCGGAGGGTTTGAACCCAAGACAGTGTATACTGTAAGGGTCAAACCAGCTTTTAATGCACCCTGGCAATGGTGGGAAGATCCTTGTAGCCTGAGGATAGTGAGAAGGTCTTTTCTAAAGATGTGTCTTCTCCACAAGAAATGATGGATCTCTCCAAACAGGGTTCATAAAGGACACAAGAAGGGAATGATAAAAGTAGATAAAAAGCGCTTGTACATAAAAAGGGGGCGACAGTGGGGTCCTCCCGACGCGTTTCGTCTCAGTAGACTTCGTCCTGGGGTCCTTAGTAAATGGGGTAAAGCTTCACTTTACAAAAAATACCCAATCACCTGTAAGGAAAATAAAAAGAACAGCATTTTTTGCTTGCACATGATTGGACGATGGAAGTCAGCAAAGTTCCCCTCATTTACCAAACTCTGGAGCAACTGCACTTGCAGAGTGCACAGTCTATTAGTAAATTAACCCCTTGGTGCCCAGATCAGCATAAACAAAAGCAAGGCCACCTAAATGCAGTAGTGCGGAGTGATAAAGCTTGAGTTACACAGGAACTACACTATACTATGTGCATTGATGGCGATTATGCCATTGTTTTTCAGGGGTTGGGCTTGACCCCCTAGTTCCAGTGAAGGGAACTCTTAGCATAGTCTCAGGATACCATTTTGGACAATTTCACGCTCCCAACTTTGTAGGAACAGTTTGGGGACAGCCCCTTCCTGTTTCAACATGACTGCCCACCGGTGCACAAAGCAAGGTCCATAAAGACATGGATGAGCGAGTTTGGGGTGGAGGAACTGATTGGCCTGCACAGATTCCTGACCTCAACCCGATAGAACATCTTTGGGATGAATTAAAGTGGAGACTGTGAGCCAGGCCTTCTCTCCCACCTCAGTGCCTGACCTCACAAATGGTCTTCTGGAAGAATGGTCAAACATTCCCATAGACACACTCCTAAACCTTGTGGACGGCCTTCCCAGAAGAGTTGAAGCTGTTATAGCTGCAAAGGGTGGGCCAACTCAATATTGAACCCTACGGACTAAGACTGGGATGCCATTAAAGTCCATGTAAAGGCAGGCGTCCCAATACTTTTGGTAATAGAGTGTACCACACAGAGCACACCCAGTGCAAAAACCCACATCTACCACATAGGGCAATCACAGCAAAGTACATGCACATCATACACAGCACATAACACTTACATCAAATTACCAAATACATCACAAAGAAGAGTTACATTTTAAGGTTGGTTTACATAAGACTGCAAGCATTCAAAAAAGTCCTGAAATAGTCCATAAACTCCATCCTAGTTAATAAACCAATGGTGTCGGTAAAAGCGCGGTAACATAATGCCGAGCGCTTTGTAAAAGCAAAATAACAGTGTTTTGGGCAGAAAGAGCTTTTATTTATCGTTACTCTACGTTCCTGTAAGAGAAAAACTCTCCTTCTGACGTTCTCGGGGAAGTGAAAGTTTAGGGCATTGTTACAATATTGCATTATGATTTCATTGCCTGCCATAAAGTCCGTCCCGCCTGTTCCTTCCGCAGATGGGGCCTCCATGGCAACGGCGAGAAATTTCACTATCTCTATCGATTCTGCCATTAAGGAAAGGGCTGTAATTTGAGTTGGTCCGGAGTGAACAAATAGATGTGTAAAGTGGGCCTGAAGAAATAAATGTAAGAGCGGTGAAATGAGAAATGGATGGTAATCACAGGCTCAGATTAACCAGCCGAACCAGCTAGTCATCGCTCAGCCTCGTACCGCGGCCCGTCTTTGAGCCACGAGTCAAAGGGGGCACCACGCAGAGTCTTTTCTTTTTTTATCAAAGTTTATCAGAGTTTTTTTTTATTTTAAAGGATAACTGGCCCAAAATAGTAAAAAAAAAATTATTATTTTTAAATATAGCTGAATACTTCTTGGTACTACCATAACCTTTGTAACGGATCCCCGTCGCACTCCGCTTGAGTGCTTCCGTCAGTACACTACTTCCTCCAATCTGGGTCTTCAGATATCACATTTTTTAGCCGAATATTGTAACCAAGATCCAGACGAGACTAGCTCAGTTACACAGCTTGAACATGGACTGTTTATTTTGAGATCTCACACAAATATATACACCGGAATGACAATACAAACTGTAACCAGAAACCTAATTAACATGAGATAATGAACTAATCGTTTAGACAGCCCAGGTGACTCCGAGGCATGACCTTTCAGGACAGACTTGCCATCTTTTAGCTCAGAAGACACAATCAAGATGATCATAAATATAAACACAGAAAACCTTCTCACAATAGCAGAAGCTAATTACAATTAACAATACAATCGGTGATCTCCCCCCTCCTCAGCCTAGCAGGCAACAGACTATAGTAGGAGTAGACTGTCCGGCTCCTACCCAGTTCTAGAGGCCTGTGATCAGCTCTTTATATATATCCTGGGAGATATTGTAGATAAATATTAGTGTTATATTTAAGTAACCACCTTCTCATTGTCCACCAAACAGCTGTCCATCATTTTTCTCATTCACCCTGTGCCCCTAATGAACACAGGGTGACTTAGACATAGGAGGTACATGGGGAGCTGAAACAAGGGTTTCCCAAACTCCCCAAGAGATTCTGGGTTCCACGGGCCCTCCCGTCACAACCTTCCACCAAAGAACGACCCAAAATAAATTCTCCAGCCCCTGACGATCGAAGCGATAGCACATATGTGTATGTTAGTTGACGTTTGTACCCGTAGTACAGCCCAGAAACAATGGTACGCATTTTTCTTTTTGTATCCTACCTAAAACACATCGACACTAATACTAATTTGAAAAAATCCTGTCCAGGTAGATCTACAGGACTATCACACAGCTGTTCAGCTGTATGCCCTTAAACACTGGTTCAACCCGACAGCTGAACCCCAGTGGTTGAACATTGAACAAGGCCTTAGCAATAACCTGAATTTCTGCTCTATACTGTATGCCGATGTGTGGCAACCACTAAATCTAAACATGCTCCCTCCCACCAATAAGGCATCCATAATGGCTTGGAGAACAATGGTACTTATCCCAGCACCACAAATTAGATATCCCACTTACTACTCTTGTTCACCTTATTCCGGACCTGCACATAAAAGGCTGGGAGAACTGGGCACTACAGCGGATAGACAATCTTTACTTGAATGGGGCCCCTGTTATCCCTAGGATTTGCATGGTAATCGGTCTTATAAGTTTTAAGGGACGGAGACATGGGTATTCCCCCCGTGGAGTCAGTGGACCTTATATGATGTAAATCGTAACCTGAAGTGTCCACTAGTCTAGTTATAGTACTTGGTCCCTATTGGAATGTGTTCTATTAAAAAAGAAGGCATACCTGTGCTGTGGAAGTAGCATTTCTTTGACAAGAGACTTCTAGGGGTAGACCTGATAGGTGATGGCCATTGAGAAATATACCGTATCTCTGGAGTCTGACTCCCTGACATGGCTCAGAGGATGGCCGGCGGGGGTAGTCATCTTGAAGGGTTAAGGTAATCCGGTGAGATGACTAAAATGTAAGATAGTAGGCGGTATCACACAGGAATGGAGTTATAGATGTAGATTAGGGAAATTTAGACTGATTATGAGCTCTGTACCATCCAAAGTGGTTAGAATAGCGTGTGCTAGCTTGGTGCATCTAGTGAAAGCTTCTTGAGGCGTTAAAGTTCCCGAGTAAGGAGTCAGGCCCCCGTGGGTCATCCTCCGAGCCTAGCCAACCTAGGTGGGGTTTTTGAGAGCATAACCATCAAAGTACATACCGTATATACTCGAGTATAAGTCGAATTTTTCAGCACATTTTTTTGTGCTGAAAGTGCCCCCCTCGACTTATACTCGAGTCAAGCACTTTTCTGCAGCAAAAAAATTCATTTTCCGAACCGACTTTGGGGCCCCGTATCTCAGGGCCACTTGATGCTAGGAACCCCAAATTTGGTGTGCAAACCCAGTCGAGATATGGGGCCCCAAAACCGGTTCAGAAAATGTCATTCTCTGCTGCAGAAAAGTGCTTGACATTTTCTGAACTGATTTTTGGGGCCCTGTATCTCGGGGCCACTTGGTGCTACAAAACCCCAGCTTTGGAAATGTTATGCTGCTAGTTCCACTGGGTTTGCACATCAAATTTGGGGTTCTTAGCACTAAGTGGCCCCGAGATACGGGGCCCCAAATTCGGTCAACTGTGTCCATCTGCAGCAATGTCATTTCGGGACCCTTTGGGTTCAGAGACCCCAAATTTTGGCTGCAGCTAGGGGGGCATCTAGGAACCCTTAACTACTGAGTTTGAAGTTCAGGGGACCTATGGCTGCAAATGGGCACAGTGAGGCATGCAAATGGGCACAGTGAGGCATGCAAATGGGCATTGTTGACCCTCTTTTCCACTTACAGTAGCTGTGCATTTCTCACCCTCGTCTTATACTCGGATCAATAAGTTTTTCCCATTTTTTTTGTGGTAAATTAGGGCCTCGACTTATACTCGGAACGACTTATACTCGAGTATATACGGTAATAGCACATACAAAAAAAAGGGGGGGGGGAGTAGTCCTCTCGAAGGGTTAAGGTAATCCGGTGAGATGACTAAGATGTTAGATAGTAGACGGTATCTCGCAGGAATGGAGTTATAGATGTAGATTAGGGAAATTTAGACTAATTATGAGCTCTGTACCATCCGAAGTGGTTGGAATAGCATGTGCTAGCTTGGTGCATCTAGTGAAAGCTTCTTGAGGTGTTAAAGTTCCCAAGTAAGGAGTCAGGCTCCTGTGGGTCTTCCTCCGAGCCTAGCCCACCTAGGTGGGGTTTTTGAGAGCATGACCATCAAAGTACATAATAGCACATACAAAAAAAAAGGGGGGGGGGGAGTAGGGGGTAGATCCTGTATGCAGAATCCATGGGGCAGAAATCTTAACTGTCCTGTATGGGAAAGGGTTCAAAATGGCCTAGGTAGTAGTATATGTAGCTTGGTGAATCGTATCTGTATGGTGAGGCAAAGAGTTCGTCTAGACAAAACAGTTAACAGCATGTGCAGCTTCAGCAGTGGATGTAAGCAGGAGAGGGTCATCACGGTCAGGAGACATATCCATTAGAAACGTACAGCAAGGGATGTTTCAAATCCATGCAAGGGCCATGTCACAGGTGATGTGGGGACAGTGGATCCGGGTGAACAAGTTGCATGGAGACAATGGTATAATGGGTATAACAGGTATAACAAAAACAGGTTTAACAAAACGAGAGAAACTTAACTGAATCCTGATCGATGTACGAACACGGTGAGCTCTGCGGGTCTGAGGGGCTTTTGTGGGGCTCGCACCCTGGTTAGGACTGGGAGTGGATTGGTGAGAACGTGCTTCAGAAGGCGATTGTTGTCTCCATTAGCGGAGTTCCTGAGTTTCCATGGGTTCGCTTCTGGATTGTGTGGGTCTTGCAACAGGAGGGCAAAATTCCGCATACCATTCAGGTACTTCTGTCAGCGGGATATCCAGTGTTTCACAGAAATGGAGTAGATCTTCTGGCACCCTGAGGAAGGCAGTGCGGCCTTGTGATGTTGCTGACAGGCAGAAGGGGAATTTCCACCTGTATGGAATCCCCTTTGTACGGAGAACTTCTAGTAGGGGCCGGAGTCCTCTGCGTCGCTGGAGTGTAATGTTGGAGAGATCCTGGAACAAGCGTAGATCTGTGCCATTGTGTGATAACTGGATCTGGTTCCGAGCCTTTATTAAGATCTCTTCTTTGAGTTGGTAGTCGATTATGTGGCAGACTACATCCCTAGGTGGGTCAGATTTCCTGCCTCGTGATTGAAGGGCGCGATGAATTTGTTTCATCCCTATGTGGGGATGTGGGGGATCTGTCCAGAAGGTTGTTGAAGAGGCCTACTAGCGTAGCTTGCAGTTGATCTGTATCAACTGTTTCTGGGAGGCCTTGCAGTCTCAGATTGTGCCGTTGCCATGATTGTCAAGGTCTTCCATATGTCTTTTAAGATCACGGAGCTTCAGGGAGTGCGTGTCCATAACTTGTTGGGCCCTGCGAATTGCAGTGGACTGTGACGCCGTCGATTTCTCCACTTCCTGGACCTGTCCCGCAATAGACTGTATGTCAATTCGGAGGTCTGTGATTGCAGCCGCCAGGGTCTCCCTAATGTCAGCTGCAACGGAGCGGAGGTCGCTTAAGCTGGGTTGTTGGTGCGGTGTCAGGAGGATTTCCCTGTTATTAGGAGAGGAGCGTGTGTGAGATGTTCCCGCTGGTGCTTGGCTTGTAGGCGGCTGCCTGCTTTGTGAGGGAGCCATATTGCCCATCTGCGTCCGGAAACATTTCTGGGATGCTCTGGGTCAGACCACCGCCTAGATCGTGGGAAGAGCGTGATCGTGGGGCGGAGGAGCTGCGGTTAGCAGTGTGTATTACCTCCGTGAAAGTCAGTTGACTATCTCTGTCAGCGGGAGCTCGCGGGTTAAGCGGCCATCTTCCACCGAGGTCAAGCCACACCCTCCTCTGTGGTTTTTATTTTTTGTTCTATAAACAAAAAAAAAACGACAATTTTTAAAAAAAGAAAAAACTATATTTTTTACTTTCTGCTATACAAAATATCAAATTTAAAAAAAAATTAAAAATCCAATTTCTTTATAAAATTAGGCCAATATGGATTCTGCTACATATTTTTGGTAAAAAAAATCCCAATAAGTGTATATTGATTGGTTGGCGCAAAAGTTATAGCGCCTACAAACTATGGGATAGATTTATGGAATTTTTATTTATTTTTTTTTGTTTTTATTTTTACTAGTAATGGTGGCAATCAGCGATTTTTAGCGGGACTGCAACATTGCGGTTGACAAATCTGACACTAAGTGACACACTTTTTGGGGACCAGTGACACCAATACAGTGATCAGTGCTAAAAAAAAAAATGTGTGGCACTCAACCTCTCAGTGATTACTAATAATAATAATAATAATTATAATTATAATAATACAGTGGAACCTTGGATTACGAGCATAATCCGTTCCAGGAGAATGCTTGTAACCCAAAGCACTCGCATATCAGAGTGAGTTTCCCCATAGAAGTCAATGGAAACGAAGAAAATTAGTTCCGCATTGACTTCTATTGCATGCAATACCACATGTGGCCAGAGGTGGGGGGGAGCGCCGGAGAGCCTCGGAAATACTTGGGGACAGCTTGGCTGAACTCAGAAACCCTCGAAAAAAGGCTTGGAAACACTTGGGAACGGAGTATTTATGAGTGTTTCTGAGTATTTCCGAGTATTTCCGAACGGCTCCGAACCTTTCCGAGTGTCACCGGCGCCCCCACACCTCTGGCCAAATGCGGTACTGCATACCACGTTAGCTTGAATTCTGCTCGTTTTGTGAGACAACAGTCGCAAACCGAGTCAGGATTTTTTTTTTAAAAGTTGCTCGTCTTTCAAAACGCTCGTTAACCGCGTTACTCGTTAACCAAGGTTCCACTGTAGTTGTTTTAATAATGATAATAATATTATTATTATTATTATTATTATTATTATTATTATTATTATTATTATATACATATTTATTCAAACAATTTGTAGCACAAACCATTTATGTAGCAATCAACTTGCTCAGTGCTTAATGGCTTTTATTGGCAATTGCAGTTGGTTGGCTGGAAGTTACAAGAAATGTATCTAAAAAGTATACACTCGTAATTTACTGTTGGGTCACAATGGGCTTATTGCCTTCTTCTTCTTTGGTTTCTAATGGTGACCCCCTCCAGCACAGTGGTCCAGCTGTGATCAGACCGCGGCCTGTACAGCGAACCAAGATGCTCCTCTGATTCCTCCGTGCATCAAAGACGCCTCACGGAGTCAGATATCATATTTTTCGATCTTCTCTCAGGAAGAAGACCTGGAGGGTTGGTTTGGGTTAACTGAATTGAGTCATCTTCAATTTTCTTTCCCGTCCTTCTCTGAGCCGGTGATTTCTTTATTAACATAACCTGCCGAGTAGCCTTGCAGGTGATTCACTTACACGGCCTAATAGAAGGTCGGGCAACTTCCCAATAACCTTTAATAGAATTCGCACAGCTTCCTAAAAAGACAAGAGTCTAAGTGGCGGGGTCAGAGGCTGGATCCAGCCGTGATCGGCTTTTATGTAAGGTTGTCAACGTTCATTTTGCCAGGAAAATTGCTATTTAGTGTTTCACAGTCCATCCAAAGCTGACTTTGTATTTATTGGTGGACAGCTGGACAGCAGTGTGTTGAATTGGTTTCCTACCCTGTGTGTGTGTGAAGTTCCCAGCCCCCCGCCCTTCTACGGCCATTACCTTGAATATATACACTATATTTTCAAAAGTATTGGGATGCCTGCCTTTACACGCACATGAACTTTAATGACATCCCAGTCTTTTATGCCGGGTACACACGATCGGATTTTCCAAAGGGAAATGTTGGATGTGAGCTTGTTGGCGTTAAGTCTGACCGTGTGTATGCTCCATCGGACATTTTTTGTCAGACTTTCCGCCAACAAATGTTGGCTAGCATGCTCTCAAATTTTCCGCCAACAAATGTGTGTTGTCGGACTTTCCTATCAGTGTACGAGGTTTTAGTCCGTAGGGTTTAATATTGAGTTGGCTCCGCCCTTTGCAGCTATAACAGCTTCAACTCTTCTGGGAAGGCCGTCCACAAGGTTTCGGAGGGTGTCTATGAGAATGTTTGACCATTCTTCCAGAAGAGCATTTGTGAGGTCAGGCACTGATGTTGGACGAGAAGGCCTGGCTCGCATTCTCTGCTCTAATTCATCCCAAAGGTGTTCTATGGGGTTGAGGTCAGGACCAAATGATTTGGACCAGTGCACAAAGAAAGGTTCATAAAGTCAGGCCAGTCAAGTTCCTCCACCCCAAACTCGCTCATCCATGTCTTTATGGAGCTTGCTTCGTGCACTGGTCCAAATCATTTGGTGGAGGGGGGATTACTGTATGTGGGCGGTTATTCGGGGGTTGGGCTTGGCCCCTTAGTTCCAGTGAAGGGAACTCTTAAGGCATCAGCATACCAAGACATTTTGGACAATTTCATGCTCCCAACTTTGTGGGAACAGTTTGGGGACGGCCCCTTCCTGTTCCAGCATGACTGAGCACCAGTGCACAAAGCAAGGTCCATAAAGACATGGATGAGCGAGTTTGGAGTGGAGGAACTGATTGGCCTGACCCCAACCCCATAGAACACCTTTGGGATGAATTAGAGTGGAGACTGGGAGCCAGGCCTTCTCTCCAACATCAGTGCCTGACCTCACAAATGGTCTTCTGGAAGAATGGTCAAAAATTCCCATAGACACACTCCTAAACCTTGTGGACAGCCTTCCAAGAAGAGTTGAAGCTGTTAAAGCTGCAAAAGGTGGGCCAACTCAATATTGAACCCTACGGACTAAGACTGGGATGCCATAAGCCTAGGTTTCCACTATTGCGACCTGAAAGTCGTGCAATTTTGCCGCAATTTTTTGCTGTGTTTTGGCCCGATGTTGATGCAACTTGAAGCAATACCTGTGTACTCATGAGATCTATGAACCTCAAGTCGCATCAAAGTGGGACCAAAGTAATGCAGGGACTACTTTGAAGTCGCTGGAACTTGAAGTTGCACAGATATTAATGGTACTCATTAGAAATCATGGGGTACTACTTGTCATGCGACTTTGCAGTCCCAAGTCGCACTAGTAGAAACCGAGCCTTAAAGTTCATGTGCATGTAAAAGCAGGCGTCCCAATACTTTTGGCAATATAGTGTGGTTCATTTTGAACACAAAGGGATCTCTTTATTAATGTTTTCAGACGACTTTCATCCATTTTTCCACTACAATATTGTGTGAATCTTGGGGGAAATTTAATGTATCCATTTTTCCACCGAATCCTTGGAATCCCATTACAATAACACCCGAATCTTGGGTGAAATTAAATTTTTTTGGATTATTCCATGTACGCGCACCTCGGGTGAGCCCAAGTCATCCGCCAGGGTGACCTGATGCTGGTCGGTGGCAGCCCCTCTACTGGTATAACTACTGGCCTCCAAGACTGACCCCTGACCGCGACAAACTTGTGCGTTTTATATCAGTGTAGAGTTCCGCTTTAATTTCCTTCTCCAAGATCTCTGTCCCTAGTTGGTCCCTCTTCAGCTCCTGCAGGAACCCAACTTTCGACCATGCCCATGGTTGCGGTTGCACGTTCCTTCCTGGCTTTCTCCGGTGTGTGCTGGTAATATTTACTGTTAGTACATCATTTCACACAGGCCTCTATCGTCTCCAGCAGATGGGTCCCCTCTCCCACCATAACTAAAGTCAATTTAGTCGTCTTCTTCTTTCGGCTCGCCGGTTACACTATCAAAAGGTTTTCTACGGAGCTTAGCAGATGGATTGAACTTGTCACAGGAAGCCCTCTCCATGGCGAGAATTACATTATGAAAATGATAAGAATAATTAAAAAGACTCTTCTAGAAAATCCTCCACTTAGGAATCTGGAATTAATATTGCACATTCCATCCCGAGCGAGTAAGAATGTCACGTTTAAATGGAAACGTCGACGAGATGAAAATCCCGGCTTTTGACTTTGCCAGTGCTGCAAAAGGTGAAAGGAAACTTCAGACGACCCACGCGGCAATAAATAATCTAAATGACGATGTGCGGGAAACAGGCACGGGGGCCGGGTTTTTTGGATTTGTTATTGGCGCTGAGCTACAGGAATCGGGAGGAACTGGACGTACCTGGGTTTGGTTCGGTCCGGTGAACATTATTAACTACTTTAATACCGAGCACTTCACCCCTTCCTCCAGTGGTAAGTGTGGAATGTCAGAACACTCACCAGACATCAGCCAAATATCAGCATTGAAAACGAGGGGCATTACACCGAGGGAGCCACCCAACGTCTTTGAGCACGAAACGCGTGTCAGGGCTGGGCTCAGCCCTTCCTTCTCTGAGCTGGCCGCTCAGCTGTCGGCTAATTGCCAGCTCCTATCTCTTCACAGTTACTCAGCTGTTGTTGATGATCCTGCTCATCAGTCCTGCCTACTTAAGCCATCCAGTCCAGAGGAGCTCTGCCTTCATCTTGGTCAACATCACAGAGACTATCTCCTGTGATCCTGTGCAAGACTTGCTTTGCTGACATCCCTTCTGGTTCCAGATCCTGCTTGCTGTTCCACTACATTGATCCCTGACTTCTGGCTTCGCTGACTATCCGTTCCTGTTGCTGAACTCTGGCTAGGTTTTGACTACGTTTGTTCTTTTTACTTTTATTATTAAACAAGTGTGATTTAACTGTACTTCTGCCTCGACCTAAGTTCATGGTTTCTGACAACGCGTCGGAAGGGGGGCCGACGTGCTGACATCACTAGACACGTGCATGATGAAAAAACTTGTTTCGTTTTGATCCTTTAATCTAGTTATTTAGTTTAGTTAAATTCGGAAGATTCATTCAATTTGTTTTCGGAATTCGTTTTCGGAATTTGTATTCAGAATTCGCATTTGGAATTTTCGGATTTTTTCAAATTGACCTATTTTTCTTGATTCAAAACGATAAAATCGATAAAATTTTTTGAATCGATTGAAACAAAAATGTTATATTGTTTTCGATTCGAATGCAGCAAAGGGAACAAACAAAAAGAAAATTCTTCATCAGATGATTACAATTAGGGATGAGCCAAACACCCCCCCCCCCCCCCCCCAGTTCGGTTCGCACCAGAACTTGCGAACAGACAAAAAATCTGTGCGAACACCATTAAAGTCTATGGGACACGAATGTGAAAAATCAAAAGTGATCATTTTAAAGGCTTATATGCCAGTTATTGCCATAAAAAGTGTTTGGGGACCCGGGTCCTGCCCCAGGGGACATGTATCAATGCAAAAAAAAGTTTTAAAAACGGCCATTTTCTCGGGAGCAGTGATTTTATTAATGCTTAAAGTGAAACAATAAAAATGAAATATTCCTTTAAATATTGTGCCTGGGGAGTGTCTATAGTATGCCTGTAAAGGGACGCATGTTTCCCGTGTTTAGAACAGTCCGAGAGCAAAATGACATTTCTAAAGGAAAAAATGTCATTCAAAACTGCTTGTGGCTGTAATGTAATGTCAGATCCTGGCAATATAGATAAAAAATCATTTAAAAAAACAGGGGGGGGGGGGGAACCCATGCCGTTTTTTTCTTAATTCTGTCATAGGGCTCCCCTTAACCACTTCAATACACTATATTATATATTGTACACTGCACTATATACCCTGCACTGTATTATATATACTACACTGACTGCACTATATACCCTGCACTGTATTTTATATACTACACTGACTGTACTATATACTCTGCACTGTATTATATATACTACACTGACTGCACTATATACTCTGCACTGTATTATATATACTACACAGACTGCACTATATACTCTGCACTGTATTATATATACTACACTGACTGCCCTGTATACTCTGCACTGTATTATATATACTACACTGACTGCACTATATACCCTGCACTGTTATATATACTACACTGACTACACTATATACTCTGCACTGTGTTATATATACTACACTGACTGCACTATATACTCTGTACTGCATTATATATACTACACTGACTGCACTATATACTCTGCACTGTGTTATATATACTACACTGACTGCTGTATATACTCTGAACTGCATTATATATACTACACTAACTGCACTATATACTCTGCTGAAAAATTGGACCTTAGGTGTTGGTGGTAGCAGAACATGGTAACCCCTCACAGTTACTCTTGTTAGGTGCAGGAATGGTCCCTGCTGTTAAATATTTCAAAATATTTTGCGATTTTTTACGATTCGAAACGATAAAATCGATAAATTTTCAAACCGGTCGAAACTAAAATGTTTCTATTGTTTATATTGTTGTTTATATTGTTATTGTTTAAATGCAGCAAAGGGAACAAACAAAAAGAAAATTCTCCATCAAATGATCACAATGACTCTTTAAATCACCTTTTAGCTCAACAAAAAACAGCAATTATTTCCAAATGATCCTCCAATAACACGCACAGTCTTTCAGCAATATGTGTCGTGAGAATTCGACTGGAGTTCAAGGTAAAATTCGATTCGAATTTCAGTCCGAATTTCCGAAATTCGGATAAATTTCATTACGTTATTTGAAGCATTCGGTAAAAAATGTGTTCATAATGTAATTCGGGTATTTGGATATATCAGAATCTCCGAAAAATTAAAAATTTGTTATTATATTCTTTCTATTCTATTGGGTTTTTTAAATTCTTTTCTTTGCTATTATAGTCTATTCTATAATTTTTTTTCTATTCTATTCTTTTATTCTATTTGAAATTTGAATTTCCGAAGATGGTTATATTCTTTCTATGTTATTCTATTCTATTTGTTTCTATCATATTCTAGTCTATTCTGTTCTTTTATTATCTATTCTATTTTGTTCTGTTTTACTCTATTATATTCTATTCTTTTATTTTCTGTTATATTCCTTTCCATTCTATTTTTTTTCCTATTCTATTCCTTTATTATCCTGCTATTCTATTTTATTCTCCTTGGAAATTTGAAAACTTTTCATATTCGAAAACTATTTGAATTTACGAATTCCGAATTTTCGAATTTATGAATTCTGAATTTACGAATTACGAATTTTCGAAAAAAACAAATGAAAAAAGAAGGAACTAATTTTTCAGCAGTGCACATGTCTAGTCCCGGCCAATGATTCATGGCCTGCACCTGCTGATCAGCTGCGTCCAATCACAGCCCAGAGCCCTGTGTTAACAAATAACACAGGGCTCTGTACAGAGGGAACTTAGCTGTGTGCAGCCTATTGCATTAGAGTGTGCACCCGAAGCTCTGCTACACAATGCGATAATGCTAATGTGCACTAGATGATTAGGGTGTGCCCAAGCACGCCCGGCACACCCTGTGCCCATTCCTTTGAGAGGAAGCAATCTCTCTGTTTCTTATCCCTGCAAAGCAGGGATAAAAAACAAAGATATTTATTAAAAAGTAGCACACATTAACACTTGTTAGGCACACAGTTATCCCTTCAATCACCCTACATGTTCCCAGCCATGTCATTAGTACCCACAAGGAAGAGAAAAAAAGATATTGTAAATATATGTCATATATATATATATTTTCTAAATATATTGGAAATATACAGTATTTCTCTTTCATGTGGGTACAGTGACAGTGTATAGTTTTATCACTGATCACTGTATTAGTGTCACTAGTGATATCAGCGTCAGTTAGTGTCAGATTGTCTGCCGTACCATCACTGTCCCATTATTTGTTAAGTTGCTAATCACCGCCATTACTAGTAAAAAAAAAAAAAGAAAGAAAAAATGTGTTTCGTTTCGATTCGTTATTTGAATGAATTTGTTTAGTTGAACTAGTTTCATTGGTTTTCGTAATTCGTTTCGTTTATTCATTTTCGATTGGATTAAAATCTTTCGAATTCCAATTCAAAAAATGTTCAAACCCAAAAAGTTTTTGACTTCGAATAGTTTTTCAAAATTTCCAAAGAGAATAAAAGAGAATAGAAAATAAAGGGATAGAATAGAATATATATATATATATTTTTTTTCTATTCCTTTATTTTCTATTCTATGTTATTCTCTTTTGAAATTGGAAAACTATTCGATTTCGAAAAGTATGTGAACTTGAATTCAAATTCCGAATTTTTTTTTCATTATTTCGGATTAGTTTAAATTCGGTACTATTCAAATTTTAATTCGGAACAAAACTAAACCGCACATGTCTATAAAAATACACTTATTGAGATTTTTTTTTTTTTTTTTTTACCAAAGACTTGTAGCAGAATGCATTTTGACCTAAATTTATGAAAAAAAATGATATTTTTTAATTGGATATGTTTTATATCAGAAAGTAGAAAATATTGTTTTGTTTTGTTTTTTTTTATCAAAATGTTCGGTCTTTTTTTAATTTATATAAAAAAAAAAAAAAAAAAACTCAGTAGTGATTAAATACCACCAAAAGAGAGCTATATTTGTGTGAAAAAATGATATAACTGACATTTGGGTACAGTGTTACATGACCGCGCAATTACCAGTAAAAGTAGCGCAATGCTGAAAACGCAAAACTGGCCTGGCCACAAAGGGGGGGGGGGGCGGTAAAATCTTCTGGAGCTGAAGTGGTTAAAGCGTAACTCCACTTATGTTGAGAAAAAAAAACATCCCCCTCGGGGCAATCTCTGTACATTGCAGGGAATAAACCCCTCCCCCTCTGGATGATCTCTGTATATTGCAGGAAATAAGCCCCCCCCCCTCTCTGGGTGCTCTCTATAAATTGCAGGGAATAAACCCCTCCCCCTCTGGGTGATCTCTGTACATTGCAGGGAATAAACCCCTCCCCCTCTGGATGATCTCTGTACATTGCAGGAAATAAGCCCCTCCCCCTCTCTGGGTGATCTCTGTACATTGCAGGGAATAAACCCCTCCCCCTTTGTGTGATCTCTGTACATTGCAGGGAATAAGCCCCTCCCCCTCTGGGTGATTTATGTACATTGCAGGGAATAAACCCCTCCCCCTCTGGATGATCTCTGTATATTGCAGGAAATAAGCCCCTCCCCCTCTCTGGGTGCTCTCTGTACATTGCAGGGAATAAACCCCTCCCCCTCTGGGTGATCTCTGTACATTGCAGGGAATAAACCCCTCCCCCTCTGGATGATCTCTGTACATTGCAGGAAATAAGCCCCTCCCCCTCTCTGGGTGATCTCTGTACATTGCAGGGAATAAACCCCTCCCCCTTTGTGTGATCTCTGTACATTGCAGGGAATAAGCCCCTCCCCCTCTGGGTGATTTATGTACATTGCAGGGAATAAACTCCTCCCCCTCTGGGTGATCTCTGTACATTGCAGGGAATGTAACAAACTTTGTTTCAGATTCTAACCTTTTGTCATTCTGAAGAAATCCCTGTGTGTTCCTCTGAGGTGAGTGAGTTTCATGGGCGTGGTTTCATAATTACCAATCAGCTGCTGCACCTGCAGGGCTCTAATGAGGAAAGTGGCAGGGTCTGCATTCCATTAGCCATGATTTCCTATTGGGAGTATCTCACCAAAAATGACATTTTTGTTGCAGGGGATTCTTAGTGCAGACTTCTGGGAAAATTGGTGAGCCAATCACAAAAGCAGGAAATGGCGTTTCTGGGGGGGGCGGGTTCTGTATACCCCCAGGGGGCCATATTGCATTTTCAGAAAAATACAGAACTGCAGATTGAAAAGGTTCAATTGTTGCAATTGTGTACATTATATTATTTATTCTTATTTATTTTTCCTCCACAAAAGTGGAGTTACCCTTTAAGCCATGCAGAAAATGATTACGCCATTTTCTCTATTTAGCAGCGCTGGATAGGAGGAAAACATCAAAGCGCATTTTAATGCACGCTCTAAGTACGCTTTTATGACAAGATAAAAACCGAAAACTTTTCATGTGCCAAAAGATATGATCTTCCCTTTCCTGGAGGTGATGAGCGCCATTGGAGGAGCGGATCTGCAATCACGCCGTAATGCGATCGTAAGCTGCAGCTTTACAAACTTTAACGTTAAACGTTAAATGTCATTCAGAAAGGAACGGTCTGCTAACGCTCTTCTCCGGCACTTACCCCATCTAGGCGGCGGGCACATCGGGCAGCAGCGTGGATCAGGCATCGGCAGGCACATGGGGCAACAGCGTGGATCAGGCATCGGCGGGCACATCGGGCAGCAGCGGGGATCGGGCATCAGAGGGCACATCGGGCAGCAGCAGGGATCGGGTATCGGCGGGCACATCAGGTAGCAGCGGGGATTGGGCATCAGCGGGCGCATCGGGCAGCAGCAGGGATCGGGCATGGGCGGGCACATCAGGCAGCAGCGTGGATCAGGCATCGGCGGGCACATCGGGCAGCAGCAGGGATCGGGCATCGGCGGGCACATCGGGCAGCGGCAGGGATCGGGCATCGGCGGGCACATCGGGCAGCAGCGGAGATCGGGCATCGGCGGGCACATCGGGCAGCAGCAGGGATCGGGCATCGGTGGGCACATCGGGCAGCAGCAGGGATTGGGCATCGGCGGGCACATTGGGCAGCGGCGGGGATCGGGCATTGGCGGGCACATCGGGCAGCAGCAGGGATCGGGCATCGGCGGGCACATCGGACAGCAGCGGGGATCGGGCATCGGCGGGCACATTGGATAGCGGCGGGGATAGTGCATCAGCGGGCACATCGGGCAGCATCGGGGATCGGCTCATGCGGCGTACAGGTACGCCCATTTGCATAGCCATGCCATTGTGCCGACGTACATCGTCATGCGCTGGTCGTCAAGCTGTTAAATGAATAAAATACTTGCTTGTAGCAATGTAATTAACCACTATAAAAAAACATAATGTGTAAAAAAAAAAATCCTGATCACTTCCCCAGAGTAGTACAATGTTGCTATGGTAACAATAAATTGCTTTGGTCACAGTGTGCTAAAAAATAAATACATGTAATAAAAATAATAAAAAACTGAAAAAAAGGTTATTAATTCTTTTTTCTTTTTTGGACTGTCACCAGTCAGTGTCCCTGATCACCGCCACACCACTTATATGATGACGCCGTACAGCACATTTCATAATGTGAAAAAAAAAAACATTTTTATTTCTTCATTTTCCAAAAAATTGTAACAAAAATTTACGTAAAAAAAAACTCACCATCCCTCTTACTAAACAATGCAGACTATCATTTGGGGGGTATTGGGACTATCCTGGTATTTTAGGGTCTCAAGAAATGAGATCGGCCGTCACTACATCAGGATTGATCGATTTTCTTATGTACATGGGAGGAGCCTGTGATACTTATGTACATGGGAGGAGCCTGTGATACTTATGTACATGGGAGGAGCCTGTGATACTTATGTACATGGGAGGAGCCTGTGATACTTATGTACATGGGAGGAGTCTGTGATACTTATGTACATGGGAGGAGCCTGTGATACTTATGTACATGGGAGGAGCCTGTGATACTTATGTACATGGGAGGAGTCTGTGATACTTGTGTACATGGGAGGAGCCTGTGATACTTGGCCTGGCAGAGCATCACCAGGGATGAAGCCCAGCGTCTGGTGATGTCTATGTGTTTCAGACTTCAGGCTGTAATTGACTGCAAAGGATTTGCAACCAAGTATTAAAACGTGAAAGTTTGATGGATGATTGTTAATCTGTCCCATTACTTTTGGTCCCTTAAAAAGTGGGAGGCACATATACAAACTGTTGTAATTTCTACACCATTCACCTGATTTGGATGTAAATCCCCTCAAATTAAAGCTGAAAGTCTGCAGTTAAAGCACATCTTGTTCATTTCAAATCCATTGTGGTGTATAGAGCCAAAAAGATTAGAATTGTGTCGATGTCCCAATATTTATGGACCTGACTGTATGTAATACTTTACCGTACCCACCAAACCATTGTACCTGGATCAGTATGACTACAGATGTCCCTGTTAGAAGTCTTCCTTAGATATGGCAGCTCATGAAGATGTCCGGAGTTCGGCTTTAAGATCTGTTTTCTCTCAATCCTCTCCAGTAGAAGAAATAAATAAATGTAGGATGCCAAATACTTGGGCAGATGAGATTACCATGAAGAGACGAGTGGACCTCTCCACGTTATCCCTCGGAGATGGAGAACAAGGATCACTTCAAGATAATGTCACACGAGTATTGCCAACTGTCATGACCCAACAATTGTATCATTTGTGTATCAATCCCAAGACTGATTGTTCTGCAGAGAAGGAATAATCCTGTCTCCCGAATCTGTGTCAATTCATCGTCCTCGCCCCCCCCCACACCCTCCTCGCCCCCCCCCCCCCCTCCTTGCCCTTCCCCGTCCCTGTTTTGTGAACCAATATGTATGAAAGTGGCATTAACAATGCAGCGAACGGCGAGGAGTAATCAGGACACAAAGCCATTGAAAGCCACTTGTAATCCATGGAGAGGCAGAGCACAGCCACCATTTGAAATCGTTCCATATTTGAAATATCATGCAGTACTAATTCTTGGCCTGCTGAGAGTAGGAACAATTAAATCCTAACACAATTACAAGGGGATGAGCCATCTGCTCCTTATTAGAGGCCATCTCCTTTCTGAAATGGAAACAATGTTTTTCTTTTGTTTTTTTTCCGCCCGCAACATCTATATTCTTGTTTGTTTCACGCGGCATTTTCTACGGGTGTTTATTTCAAACGCGTGTGAATTAATTGTGTTGCACTTTTTTTAGGTTTTGAAATAAAGTCACCACAAGGAGCTCTATGGGGTCAACTTTACTTTGGGACGCAACTAAAGGCAGGAGGACAGAGAACAACGGCCCCCCCGGACCACCGAGGACTGGAAGATCACCTATGTGTGACTATGTGATTGGAGGATAACCCAGGAAACCAGGAAAGGGGGGGGGGGAGAAAAATGTAGAAACCCCCAACCCCTGGAAGCATGGAGGTAACCCCCCCAGAGACAGGGGGGCTGATATCTACCTCATGGGTAAGGGGGGACAGAAAGACAGATGGGCGCCAGTCACTTTTAGGTCAAACACACCTAAAATTTTATCAGAGCCCCCCTTTTGCATCAGAGCCCCCCATCACATTACATTACCCCTCAGAAGCCCCCCACCACAGCCGATTTTTCCCCTTTCATATCAGAATCCCCCATATACCATCAGGGTCCCCCATGACATCATAAGTCCCACCCTTCTCATCAGAAGCCCCCCCCATCAAGTCAGAGTCCCCCTTTCACATCTGAGATGCCCATCACATTAGAGTCCCCCTCAGAAGCCCACCATCACATCAAGTTCCACCCCTTTCAAATCAGAGATCCCCCCATCACATCAGATGTTCCACCTTTCACATCAGAAGCCCTGCCCCCATTACAACAGAGCCCTCCTTTCACATCAAAAGTCCTCCTTCATCACATCACAGTCCTCCTTTTACATCAGAAGCCCCCCATCACATTATAGTCCCCCTTTCACATCAGAAGCCCCGCCCCATCACATCATAGCCCTCCTTTTTACATCAGAAGCCCCCCATCACATCATAGCCCCCCTTTTACATCAGAAGCCCCCCATCACATCATAGCCCCCCTTTTACATCAAAAGCCCCCCCATCACATCAGAGACCCCCTTTTACATCAAAAGCCCCCCCATCACATCAGAGTCCCCCTTTTACATCAAAAGCCCCCCCCATCACATCAGAGATCCCCTTTTTCATCAAAAGCCCCCCCATCACATCAGAAACCCCCTTTTACATCAAAAGCCCCCCCCCCCCCATCACAGCACAGCCCCCCTTTTACATCAGAGCCAGAACCACATTAGAGTCCCCCTCCCAAATTAGACCCCCCCCCCCCATCACATCAGAACCCCCCCACCCCCCTTTACATCAGAATTTTTACAGGCAGGATAAAACCTTGTAGCAGTCCTACTTTGAAGATCCCTTCAGGAAATGAAGGGAAATTTCCCTAATGGGACACAGAAGGGGGGGGGGACCTGACAGGGGTTGTAACCCTCCATTACTCTAAAAAAAAGTTTCCCTTTAGTCCTCCTCCTAGAATCAAAACCTAAGTATGTAATGAAGAAACATGTCTATCCCCTATGTACATATATAATCACAAACATGATGTCTTTCAAAACATTAACATCAATAATATCATTTACATCTATTTGTTCTCCTTTGTATGTTCCGTATATGAAAAATAAACTCATAAGAATGGACATTCCCTTTAACCACCTCCAGACCGCGCCATAACTGAATTACGGCTACGGCCTGGTCATCCAGGTCTGGGAAGGTGTCTATTGACGTCCTCCCAGCACTGAGCGGCCCCTGTGTTGGGCACCTGGAGCGCTTTGTGATAGATGTGCCCGGATCACAGATCGGGGTGAAGGGCCAATCACAGCTGATCACAATATAAACACAAGCCGGTTATCGGCAGTCGTCTCCTCCCCCTGACAGCATGAGAAAGGGGGAGGAGAGCCAATAACCGGGGACATCTGCACTGATTATCAGTGTCCTGATTAACAGTGCCCATCATTGCCACCAATCAGTGCCCATCATTGCCACCAATCAGTGCCCATCAGTGTCACCTATCAGTGTCCATCAGTGTCACCTATCAGTGTCCTGATTAACAGTGCCCATCAGTGCTGCCTATCAGTGTCCATCAGTGTCACCTATCAGTGTCCATCAGTGCTGCCTATCAGTGCCCATCAGTTTTTTATTTTTTGCTAAACAAACAGAAAAAACTTTTTTCATAGTTTGATATAAAATTTAGCAAACAGGTAATTTTTCTCCTTCACTGATGGGCACTGATGAGGCTGCACTGATGGGCACTGATGAGGCTGCACTGATGGGCGCTAAAAGGGCTGCACTGATGGATGCTGATGAGGCTGCACTGATGGGCGTTGATAGGCTGAACTGATGGGCACTGATGGGCGCTGATGAGGCTGCATTGATGGGCACTGATGGGCACTGATGAGGTTGCACTGATGGCACTGATAGGCTGCACTGATGGGCGCTGATGAGGCTGCACTGATGGGCGCTGATGAGGCTGCACTGAAGGGCGCTGATAAGCTGCACTGATGGGCGCTGATAGGCTGAACTGATGGGCACTGATGAGGCTGCACTGATGGTCACTGATGGGCGCTGATGAGGCTGCATTGATGGGCACTGATGAGGCTGCACTGAAGGGCGCTGATAAGCTGCACTGATGGGCGCTGATAGGCTGAACTGATGGGCACTGATGAGGCTGCACTGATGGGCACTGATGGGCGCTGATGAGGCTGCACTGATGGGCGCTGATGAGGCTGCACTGATGGGCGCTGATGAGGCTGCACTGAAGGGCGCTGATAAGCTGAACTGATGGGCACTGATGAGGCTGCACTGATGGGCACTGATGGGTGCTGATGAGGCTGCACTGATGGGCACTGATGGGCGCTGATGAGGTTGCATTGATGAGCACTGATGGGCGCTGATGAGGCTGCATTGATGAGCACTGATGAGGTTGCACTGATGGGTGCTGATGAGGCTGCACTGATGGGCACTGATGGGCGCTGATGAGGCTGCACTGATGGGGGCTGATAAGCTGCACTGATGGGCGCTAATAGGCTGAACTGATAGGCACTGATGGGCGCTGATGAGGCTGCATTGATGGGCACTGATAGGCGCTGATGAGGCTGCACTGATGGGCACTGATGAGGTGGTACTTTTTTTCCCCCAAATGTTTGGTCTGTTTCTGTTAGCTCTATCTGTGTGAAAAAAAAGGATAAAAATATTGTTTGTGTACAGTGTTAGATGACCGCGCAATTGTCATTCAAAGTGTGAGAGCGCTGAAAGCTGAAAATTGGCCTGGGCAGGAAGGGGGGTGAAAGTTCTCCATAGGCAGGCGGTTCAATCCCTCAGATTTGTGTTTCTATTGGCTTCCTCGGTGCAGTCATCCTTCTTTCCTATAGGAGACAATGACAGGTTGTAAATTCTGCAATTACGAAAGATGGCGTCTCTCCGGTGCTAAAACGCACGATTGAACGATCTGTCTTCTGTTACATTTCATGTCATTGTTTCCTCGCACGAAAAACGAGCGTGTTGGCTTCTCCAAGCTCAATAGATTGACGGTCCAAAGATGAGGAATCCGGAATGCCGGTACACCCTTCGTCTCCGTCGCCGAGTGCGATCTGTAGATGAGGATGGGCTGAGCTCACATCGATTGCACACCGGCGGTTATTATCCGGAATAAATCTCTTCCCCCGTAATGTGAAGCTTCTCGTCGCTCTCTCCATCACCGGCGGGTTCTACATTTCCTGGGAGGGATCATTTTGGGTCATTATTATCAGAACATTTACCAGTAAAGTCATATTTAACGTGACCGTTCCATCGCTTTCTGCTTCTTCTGAGTAGATGGTTCGTCTTTTTTCTGCTTCTGATCTTTCCTGGCCACAGATGAAAGAGTCAAAGATTTATCTTTAATCGTTTTTAACCATTCCCAGTCCTGGGGGGCCGATTCTAACATTTCCCTCCTACATGTAAAAAAAAATCCCCTT
The DNA here is from genome assembly GCA_037952925.1 of Lithobates clamitans. Classification (NCBI taxonomy): domain Eukaryota; kingdom Metazoa; phylum Chordata; class Amphibia; order Anura; family Ranidae; genus Lithobates; species Lithobates clamitans. The sequence goes on from JBBGZY010003083.1 coordinate 278,135, forward strand.
TCTGCTAGAAAACTACTTAGAACCCCCAAACAATATATATATATTTTAAGCAGAGGCCTCAAAGAATAAAATGGTGGGTGTGGCTTATTTTTATCTCACACATTATTTGCGCAGTGTTTTTTTTTTAATGCAAATGTTTTTGGAAAAAATACATTTCAAATCATTTTAATTAGACATGTGCATGATGAAAAAAAACTGTTTCATTTCGTTAATCTACTTATTTTAGTTTTATTAAATTTGGTTAAATTCCTTCAATTCCTATTCGAGATTCGTATTCTAAATACATTTTATGTATTTTAATCTAATTTTCTTAGAATTTACCAATTTTTTTTCTCGTTTCGAAACAATTGAATTGATACATTTTAAATCAGTCAGATTGAAGATTTTTTTTTTTTTTTTTCAATTCGAATGCGGCAGCCGAAATGTTTACATTTAAAAAGTGCATTTTTATTACAATGACGGTTTAAATCGCCTTTTAGCTTAACTTAAAAACAGCAATTATTTCCAAATGGTACATCTAATAAGACTTTGATTTCAGAAATACAATTGGAATGCGAATGGAATTCGATATATAAAATTTCGGTTCGAATTTCAGTTTGTATTTCTGAAATTCGGACAAATTTCGTTCTGTTATTCGGAGCATTCGGTAAACTTCGTTTATACTGTAATTTGAGTAGTCGGATATATCTACGAAAAATTTGTCCGCCTATTTATTCGGAAGGAAACGAACCGCATATGTCTAATTTTAATGCACAAAAACACAATAGACCAAAAAACAAGGAAAAACAACAAGGTTTCGTTACGAAACGAATTGCACATGTCTACTAGTCCGAAGGGTTCAATATTGAGTTGGCTCCGCCCTTTGCAGATATAACAGCTTCAACTCTTCTGGGAAGGCCGTCCACAAGGTTTAGGAGTGTGTCTATGGGAATGTTTGACCATTCTTCCAGAAGAGCATTTGTGAGGTCGGGCACTGATGTTGGACGAGAAGGCCTGGCTCGCGGTCTCCGCTCTAATTCATCCCAAATGTGTACTATCGAGTTGAGGTCATTCAAGTTCCTCCACCCCAAACTCGCTCATCCATGTCTTTATGGACTTTGCTTTGTGCACTGGTCCAAATCATTTGGTGGAGGGGGGATTATGGTGTGGGGGGGGATTATGGTGTGGGGGGTTGTTTTTCAGGGGTTGGGCTTGGCCTCTTAGTTCCAGTGAAGGGAACTCTTTAGGCGTCAGCATACAGAGACATTTTGGACAATTTCATGCTCCCACACGTCTGCTCTCCTCCCTTTCTTCTTGTGTTCTTCTTCGGTGTTCTATCGGGTTGAGGTCAGGACTAATCATTCATCCCAAATGTGTACTATCGGGTTGAGGTCAGGACTCTGTGCAGGCCAGTCAGTTCCTCCACCCCAAACTCGCTCATCCATGTCTTTATGGACCTTGCTTTGTGCACTGGTGTGCAGTCATGTTGGAACAGGAAGGGGCCGTCCCCAAACTGTTCCCACAAAGTAGGGAGCATGAAATTGTCCAAATTGTCTTGGTGTGCTGACGCCTTAAGAGTTCCCTTCACTGGAACTAAGGGGCCAAACCCAACCCCTGAAAAACAACCCCCACACCATAATCCCCCCCTCCACCAAATGATTTGTAGGGGTGGCCCAATACTTTTGGCAATATAGTGTGGATGAGTGATTTTGGGGTGGAGGAACTTGACTGGCCTGCACAGAGTCCTGACCTCAACCCGATAGAACACCTTTGGGATAAATTAGAGTGGAGACTTTGAGCCAGGCCTTCTCGTCCACCTCATATGCACTTCTGGAAGAATGGTCAAACATTCCCATAGACACACTCCTAAACCTTGTGGACGGCCTTCCCAGAAGAGTTGAAGCTGTTATAGCAGCAAAGGGTGGGCCAACTCAATATTGAACCCTACGGGCTAAGACTGGGATGCCAGTAAAGTTCATGTGCGTGTAAAGACAGGTGTCCCAATACTTTTGGTAATATAGGGTGTATACTGTATATTTTGTTAAAACAGACACCTTAGAGCAGGGGAATCAAACACAATTTTCATTGCGGGCTGCATCAGCAATATGGTTGCCCTCAAAGTGCCGGTTGTATCTGGAGTGTGCTGCGTACAGAGTGCAGGGTTCAGGGTTGCGTTATGTACAGAGTGCAGGGTTCAAGGGTGCGTTATGTACAGAGTGCTGAGTTCAGGGGTGTCTTATATACAGAGTGCAGGGTTCAGGGTTGTGTTATATACAGAGTGCAGGGTTCAGGGTTGTGTTATGTACAGAGTGTAGGGTTCAGGGTTGTGTTATGTACAGAGTGCTGAGTTCAGGGGTGCATTATATACAGAGTGCAGGGTTCAGGGGTGCGTTATGTACAGAGTGCAGAGTTCAGAGTTGCGTTATGTACAGAGTGCAGAGTTCAGGGTTGTGTTATGTACAGAGTGCAGGGTTCAGGGTTGTGTTATGTACAGAGTGCAGAGTTCAGGGTTGTGTTATGTACAGAGTGCAGGGTTCAGGGTTGCGTTATGTACAGAGTGCAGAGTTCAGGGTTGTGTTATGTACAGAGTGCAGGGTTCAGGGGTGTGTTATGTACAGAGTGCAGAGTTCAGGGTTGTGTTATGTACAGAGTGCAGAGTTCAGGGGTGTGTTATGTACAGAGTGCAGAGTTCAGGGTTGTGTTATGTACAGAGTGCAGAGTTCAGGGGTGTGTTATGTACAGAGTGTAGGGTTCAGGGTTGCGTTATGTACAGAGTGCAGGGTTCAAGGGTGCGTTATGTACAGAGTGCAGGGTTCAGGGTTGTGTTATGTACAGAGTGTAGGGTTCAGGGTTGTGTTATGTACAGAGTGCTGAGTTCAGGGTTGTGTTATGTACAGAGTGCAGAGTTCAGGGTTGTGTTATGTACAGAGTGCAGAGTTCAGGGTTGTGTTATGTACAGAGTGCAGGGTTCAGGGTTGTGTTATGTACAGAGTGCAGGGTTCAGGGTTGTGTTATGTACAGAGTGCAGAGTTCAGGGTTGTGTTATGTACAGAGTGCAGAGTTCAGGGTTGCGTTATGTACAGAGTGCAGGGTTCAGGGTTGTGTTATGTACAGAGTGCAGAGTTCAGGGTTGTGTTATGTACAGAGTGCAGAGTTCAGGGTTGTGTTATGTACAGAGTGTAGGGTTCAGGGGTGTGTTATGTACAGAGTGTAGGGTTCAGGGGTGTGTTATGTACAGAGTGTAGGATTCAGGGGTGTGTTATGTACAGAGTGCAGGGTTCAGGGGGTGCGTTAGCATAGCTGAGAGGAGCCTGCTTTCCCTGCAGTGTGTGTCATTACAGCAAACCACCAAAGATACATGCCAAGTCCATCCACCAGTGGTGGCTCTTGTGAGCCCTGGCCTGCTGTCTTTTTTGAGGTCAACGCCAAAGCCAAACTCTGCATAGTACCCAAAATCTCTCTTCTTACTTCTCCAATAACAATTACTGCTTGCATCAGTGACTAGAAAACCTAATTAACCCCTTGGACCCAAGGCTGTGGGAGCCCATCTCTCAATACGTCTATGTACAATGTTTACAATGAAGAGACAAATGTTTTAAACACATCAAAACTGCTTCTTTGAAACTCCTGAGGAAGGAAACACTATAGAAAGAACTGAGTCTTTCTATGTTATTCCGAAACATGTGGAGTGTCCTGTGCTGTTTTATTTTCACTCCAGTGAGCTGACCCTTGGGTCTACTGGGGTGATCTATTACGACACTATAGCAGTTAGATCACAATTGATTGTTGTCTCCTTCATCTCTTTGATCTTATATTGATTCTATGTTTGTAGATATTTTGTATATTTTGTAAACAATAAAAACTTTGTGATAATCTTTTTAAACAATACTACTGTATTCTATTCTTGCACCATATAATTATTTCCTGGTGTTGTACTGCCCATAATAACCCCCTTGGGGCACACACCCTCTTTTGGCTTTCTTCCTTATATATGAGATGTGGCAGAGACCCCCGGAAAAACTCAAACACTGGTTCCTCCCTAGTTTCTTTATTGCGTTAGGTACAGAGTGCAGGGTTCAGGGGTGTGTTATGTACAGAGTGCAGGGTTCAGGGGTGCATTATATACAGAGTGCAGAGTTCAGGGTTGTGTTATGTACAGAGTGCAGAGTTCAGGGTTGTGTTATGTACACAGTGCAGAGTTCAGGATTGTGTTATGTACAGAGTGCAGGGTTCAGGGGTGCGTTATGTACAGAGTGCAGGGTTCAGGGGTGCGTTATATACAGAGTGCAGGGTTCAGGGGTGCGTTATGTACAGAGTGCAGGGTTCAGGGGTGCGTTATGTAGAGTGCAGGGTTCAGGGGTGCGTTATGTACAGAGTGCAGGGTTCA
>JBBGZY010003083.1:287500-344621 GCA_037952925.1 Lithobates clamitans
CCCTCCTGTCTGTAACCCTCCTAAACCCCTCTCCCTGGTAGGGGCCCCAGGGCATTACTTTGCTCAGGGGCCCATGATGTTATTATGGTGTCGCTGATAACCCCTCCCTATTAGGGTAAGCTCCAGTTTTTATAGCAAGCCATGGACCACCAAAATGGGATCTCTTGGTCCCGTAATGTATGTTTATTTTTTGTACTTCCCTGGACACAGAGCGTCTTTCAATTCATAATGATAGGGAGGTCCTAAAACAATGAAATGGGGGGGGGGGGGGGGACAGGAACCAACCACCAACCTCAAAAAGGTAAGAAATTCACAAAGCCCACTGGAAGATGCTCCAACCAAAAGAAGCATCCTCAGCCCTCTCCCCCTCCTTTCTGAATCCCTCCTCCACCTCTCTCCTTTTCTCTCCCCTACTCCTCCCTCCCCCCCCTCCTTTCTGTATCTCTCCTCCAACTCTCTCCTCCCCCTCCTCCTCCCTTTCCTCCTCTCCCCCTCCTTTCTGAATCCCTCCTCCACCCCTCTCCTTTTCTTTCCCCTCCTCCTCCCTTCCCCCCCTCTTTTCTGTATCCCTCCTCCACCCCTCTCCTTTTTTTCTCCCCTCCTCCTCCATCTCCTCCTCTTCCTCCTCCCTTCCTGTGTCTCCTTTCCACTCTGTTCTTCCTTTTTTTTCTCCCCCCTCTTCTGTATCCCCCCCCCCCCCCCCTCGCACTTCTCTCATTTTTCTCCTTCTCAGTTTTCTCACCTCTCTTTCTCCCCCTTCCTCTCTGGTGTCCCTCTCTCTCTCTCCCTCTCCTCCCCCTCTTTGTACCCCCCTCCCCCTCCCTCTCTTTTTCTCCCCCTCCATTCTCTCTCTCTCTTGCTCAGCCTGCAGCGGTGTTGAATTATGGGTCTTTCTGCGGCACAGAAACATAATATTCAGCTTTCAAGGTTGAAGAATCCTTTATTTATCCTCCAACAAATACAATGTATTCTCTCCAGCCACACACTCGTCTTCTGCTCACCGGCCATAAAACCCGGAAAAATGGGACTTTTATATTTGGAGATCAGGGAAGAAATAGATGGCTCTGCCGGACAGAGTTCTGCTCAGTTCCTCCATCCTTGCGGTAACTCTTCCTGTGCCGGACAGAGTTCTGCTCAGTTCCTCCATCCTTGCGGTAACTCTTCCTGTGCCGGACAGAGTTCTGCTCGGTTCCTCCATCTTCCCGGTAACTCTTCCTGTGCCGGACAGAGTTCTGCTCAGTTCCTCCATACTCCCGGTAACCCTTCCTGTGCCGGACAGAGTTCTGTTGGGTTCCTCCGTCCTCCCGGTAACTCTTCCTGTGCCGGACAGAGTTCTGCTCGGTTCCTCCATCCTCCCGGTAACTCTTCCTGTGCCGGACAGAGTTCTGCTCGGTTCCTCCATCCTCCCGGTAACTCTTCCTGTGCCGGACAGAGTTCTGCTCGGTTCCTCCATCCTCCCGGTAACTCTTCCTGTGCCGGACAGAGTTCTGCTCGGTTCCTCCATCCTCCCGGTAACTCTTCCTGTGCTGGACAGAGTTCTGCTCGGTTCCTCCATCCTCCCGGTAACTCTTCCTGTGCCGGGCAGAGTTCTGCTCAGTTCCTCCGTCCTCCCGGTAACTCTTCCTGTGCCGGACAGAGTTCTGCTCGGTTCCTCCATCCTCCCGGTAACTCTTCCTGTCCCGGGCAGAGTTCTGCTCGGTTCCTCCGTCCTCCCGGTAACTCTTCCTGTGCCGGACAGAGTTCTGCTCGGTTCCTCCATCCTCCCGGTAACTCTTCCTGTGCCGGACAGAGTTCTGCTCGGTTCCTCCATCCTCCCGGTAACTCTTCCTGTGCCGGACAGAGTTCTGCTCGGTTCCTCCATCCTCCCGGTAACTCTTCCTGTGCCGGACAGAGTTCTGCTCGGTTCCTCCATCCTCCCGGTAACTCTTCCTGTGCTGGACAGAGTTCTGCTCGGTTCCTCCTTCCTTCCGGTAACTCTTCCTGTGCCGGACAGAGTTCTGTTGGGTTCCTCCGTCCTCCCGGTAACTCTTCCTGTGCCGGACAGAATTCTGCTCGGTTCCTCCATACTCCCGGTAACTCTTCCTGTGCCGGACAGAGTTCTGCTCAGTTCCTCCGTCCTCCCGGTAACTCTTCCTGTGCCGGACAGAGTTCTGCTCAGTTCCTCCGTCCTCCCGGTAACTCTTCCTGTGCCGGACAGAGTTCTGTTGGGTTCCTCCGTCCTCCCGGTAACTCTTCCTGTGCCGGACAGAATTCTGCTCGGTTCCTCCATACTCCCGGTAACTCTTCCTGTGCCGGACAGAGTTCTGCTCAGTTCCTCCGTCCTCCCGGTAACTCTTCCTGTGCCGGGCAGGAAGAGGAATCATTTCTAGCTCTAAAGAGTTTCACTGAATACTCGGCATTCTTCACACAGTGCAAAAGTCAATAAAGTTATTTTAAGTTTAAATATCACCGAAAACAACCATGTGAGACACACAAATCGGGATGAATGAAATTGAGAGTTTTTATTTAACTGGGATTTTGCAGAAATGCATTTCAGTCAATCGGGAAGGCAAAATCAAGGTGGTTCTGGTAAATGTTAATGGTGATATTGGCTTTAATTGGCTCCCAAGGAATACACAACCTCCGTTCATAAATCCTGACCCTGTTCTTGTGCCAAAAACCATTCCATTATCATCTTTATTATTTATTTTTTTTGTACAGAAAAAAAAAAAAGAAATCTGAACTTGGATGTTCCTTGATCTCCTCCTCGTACTTTGGGAGCCACTTCTTGGAGAGATAGGAGAGCTTGGCAACCACCATGAGTGCTGCAGGATAAGCCACAAAGGATTGGTTCCGGTTATTTCCCTCATCTGCACACTCATCACCGAAACCCCCCCCCCCCCCCCCCGTCCACAATTAGATTCTCCCTGCTGCCTGGGCCTCCCTGTGTGCCCTCCTCTCCTCCCAGCGCTGCCGGCTTTTCTCCTCTCCTCTCTCGCTGGAAGCATTTTCAGGCACACAAGGGGATCTTCAGAATAAAGAACAGTGATGGGGCTGGAAATATGTCATTTACCAGTCCCTTTCTTTTCCTGAATGAACACAGTGAGTGATCGGTACTGATCACTTACTGTGTTCAATTGTAACTAAAGCATAGTAAACATGTTTACTATTCTTCAGTTTATCAATGAACAGGAGCCTCTGGGGTTTATTTACTAAAGGCAATAGACTGGTACACTTTGCGAAGTGCAATTGCCCTCTGCAAGTGCAGCTGCTCCAGAGCTTAGTAAATGAGGTAAGGTTTCACTTTCACTCTTTTTTTGGGGTCTGTGGTTTACATCGCTTGATCTTGTGGGGAGGAAGGATTGGAAGCGTCCCTGGAAACATTTCTTCTGTATTGGTGCCCTGGTTACTGCTAACTAGCTGCCTGAGAAGGAGACCGGCCGGTCAGTCAATGGAATCCACTGTGGGACACCCCCAGGAGTCTCTCCTCTTTACTGAGCCTGTTTTGACCCCCCTGAATAAGGGCGGTCGCAGGCTTTCTGGTAAGCCTTCAATTTTTATCATCTGGTGACAGGCTATATACGCGGTGGATCATACAACTTCAAAACTCTGCATGACTTTATCTGTGGATTTGCTCCTTCAAATTCATCTTATCTATGAACTTTAATTTAATTTTAATTTTATATTTGAATTTGTGTTTTTTTTACTTACACGCTTTGTATGGTGTAACCTTCACTAGCCATTATCGCTTGTTGGTCCTTCTATTATTATAGGTTAATGTAATGGTTTGAACAATATTTCTTGGTTTAATCAATTTTTATGTGCATAATCTCACATTTATTAATTTTGGTACTAATCCAGCGCTGCACTATTCCTTTTGATATATTTCTGTATGTGCCCTTGTATTGGGGTTACAGTGCTTAGCTGCAGGATCTCACTTGTATTGTTAATTTTAATTTAGCACCTAGCGCAAAACTTTTTTTCTTTTATTAGCAGCTTTACAAAGCTGAGGCGCTGAAGCCTAAAGACTGATAGCCCAGGAAGTCCCAACACTCCTAGTAAAATGGGCTTTTACTGGAAAAGGTGGAATCTCACTCTTTAAAGCAAAAGCCTGAGGAATACATGACCCTTCCATGGGCCCTCAGGAAGTACAAAGAGGGAATCCAGCTGCCAAATAGCATCAGTTGAGTAAAGGTAACACAGATGACACAAAAACCACATCCAAAGTGTGCAAAACCTTGTCCCCAGTCACCTGAGGATTTGTATAGAAGGATGCCGATACAACATCCTGTTTAAGTTTCAAAGAAGAGACCACCTTAGACAAAAAGTATGGCTGGGGCCATAAAACCACCTTGTCCTGGTGGAGTATCAAGAACCCAACTCCTGACTAGGAGCAGTTGAGTAGATGTATCACCTGATGGAATGACTACATCCAAAGCATGTAAAACCTTGCCCCCCATCATCTGAGGATTTGTATAGAAGGACAGTAATACAATATCCTGTTTAAGTTGTAAAGAAAGACCACTTTAGGCAAATCGTATGACTGCCTGGGGCCATAAAACCACCTTGGTGATGGAGTATCAGGAATCCAACTCCTCCGACTCCTGACTAGCAGCAGTTGAGTAGAGGTAGCACCCGATGGCATGAACCACATCCAAAGAATGCACAACCATGTCCCCATCTTCTGAGGATTTGTATAGATGGAAGGTAATACTATATGCTGTTTAAATTGAAACAAAGAGACCTTAGGCAAAAAGTATAGCTATGGCCATAAAACTACCTGGAGTAGTGGAGTATCAGAAATCCAACTCCTGACTAGCAGCAGCTGAGAAGAGGTAGCACCTGATGGCATGAACCACCTCCAAAGAATGCAAAAACCTCATTCCCCATCTTCTGAGGATTTGGACAGAAGGACGGTAGTACAATAATCTGTTTAAGTAAGAAGAGACCATCTCAGGTAAAAAAGACAGCTGGGGCCATTAAACCACCTTGTCCTGGTGGAGTATCAGAAATGGATCCTTACATTCCAATTCTGAAATTCTTTGGGTTGAAGTAATGGTGACCAGTATATTAATGTTCCACCTTCAGACATTAGCCAAACACTGGAGCCTGGCTTAACTGGGAGAGGAACTTAATCTCCTTAATTATTTTTTTTTTTGCCAGTGTCCAATCACCTGAAGGTGCCAGCATAACCCTTTCGTTATGAATTTAAAGATGTTCTGTGTCCGGGGATGTACGAAAAAGAAATAGTGTTTGTGCCTGTTCCAACATTTTGAACTTGAGTATATGTGTTTATTTATACCGTGACCTTGGTTAATCTTCAGTAGATGAAATGCTTTGTAGCGCATTTCCTGATGCACCCAGAGGGCCTGTCAGATTACTTTCATATAGGTTTCTGGCGGCCAGAATTGTGATGGCAAGAGGTAGGCATAGTTCTGTGATTCTTTTGGAACTGGTCAAACACAAACTCAACTGGATTATGGTTAGTGATCGTTTTTTGAGCAATCCACAATTGTAGATACCTGGGATTCGTAGAACCAACACATCTCACCTCCATGACCCTGTTACCGAATCTTCATCACACTCGTCTTTCTTTATTTCATTACTTGTTTGTTTTTCTCCCTTTCTATTTCTTTTGCTCTCTTCCTTTTTATTATTGAACATTTATCAGGTTTTTTATTATATATATATGTCTCTATTACCAGTGAACCTATAAAGCTGTATGCGGTAATAAGAGCGATATTCACTTTCTCTTGTTATTTGCTTTAAGAATTGTAATTTCCAATGCGCCCTGAGAAATGATGGTATCTGCTTTCATGTGCTATTTCCATCTTGTAAAATCAATAAAAATATTGAAACAGTTTTTGGATGAATAATCTTAAATATTCTGCACTTCTCGAAAGCAATAATAGTGTGAAATACCCTCCAATAAATGGCTACACTTAAGTCTTCAAGCCCTCTTGATACATAAAAAGTGAAAACAATCAGAAAACAATGTAGCACTTCTAGATGTATATAAAAGCAAAACTCACAACACACAGTGATAAGTACAAATAGAATTACAGTGTATCATTTGTAACAGTAACAAAGTCAATTCAATTCAATGAATCTAGATCTATCTAAATTGTGTTGGACTTTGGATGTATTTGGATTTGTTAATTTAACCCAATTAGTTTTTGGCATCCCAGTCTTATAGGGCGTACACACGGTCGGACTTTGTTCGGACATTCCGACAACAAAATCCTAGGACTTTTTCCGACGGATGTTGGCTCAAACTTGTCTTGCATACACACGGTCACACAAAGTTGTTGGAAAATCCGATCGTTCTGAATGCGGTGACGTAAAACACGTACGTTGGGACTATAAACGGGGCAGTGGCCAATAGCTTACATCTCTTTATTTATTCTGAGCATGCGTGGCACTTTGTCCGTCAGATTTGTGTACACACGATCAGAATTTCAGACAACGGATTTTGTTGTCGGAAAATTTTATCTCCTGCTCTCCAACTTTGTGTGTCGGAAAATCCGATGGAAAATGTCCAATGGAGCCCACACACGGTCGGAATTTCCGACAACACGCTCCGATCGGACATTTTCCATCAGAAAATCCGACCGTGTGTACGGGCCATTAGTCCGTAGGGTTCAATATTGAGTTGGCCCCGCCCTTTGCAGCTATAACAGCTTCAACTCTTCTGGGAAGGCCGTCCACAAGGTTTAGGAGGGTGTCAATGGGAATGTTTGACCATTCATCCAGAAGTCCATTTTTGAGGTTAGGCACTGATGTTGGATGAGAAGGCCTGGCTCACAGTCTCCGCTCGAATTCATACCAAAGGTGTTCTATCAACTTGAGGTCAGTCAAGTTCCTCCACCCCAAACTCGCTCATCCATGTCTTTATGGACCTTGCTTTGTGCACCGGTGCGCAGTCATGTTGGAACAGGAAGGGGCCGTCCCCAAACTGTTCCCACAAAGTTGGGAGCATGAAATTTCAAAAATTTTTTGTTAGAAAATTACCTAGAACACCCAAACATTTTATATATATATATATATATATATATATATATTTTTTTTTTTCCCAGACACCCTAGAGAATAAAATGGCGGTCATTGCAATAATTTCTGTCACACTGTATTTGTGCAGTGGTCTAAAAATAAGAAAACAGTAAAGTTAGCCCATTTTTTTTTCTATATTGTGAAAGATAATGTTACGCCGAGTAAATTGATACTCAACACGTCATGCTTCAAAACTGCGCCCGCTCGTAGAATGGTGACAAATTTTGATCCTTAAAAATCTCCATAGGCAACGTTTAAAAATGTCTACAGGTTACCAGTTTTGAGTTGCAGAGAAGGTCTAGTGCTAAAATTATTGCTCTCCCTCTAGCGATCGTGGCGATACCTCACATGTGTGGTTTAAACACCGTTTTCATATGCGAGTGCGACTTACGTATGCGTTCGCTTCTGCACGTGAGCGCGGTGGAACGGGGTGCTTTAAATTTTTCATTTTTTTCTTATTTATTTTGCTTTTTATTTTTTATTTTTACACTGTCCCTTAAAAAAAAAATTTTTGATAACTTTTATTCCTATTACAAGGAATGTAAACATCCCTTGTATTAGAAAAAAAGTATGACAGGACCTCTTTAATGTGAGTTCTGTGGTCAAAAAGACCTCAGATCTCATATTTACACTTAAAAGCAATAAAAAATAAATGAATTTGTCCCTTTAAGGCCTTTGTGGGCAGAAGAGACGTTTGACGTTCCTCCAAGGGCATAGAGTCGAGTGGGGCCATCATCAGGCCACAGTACCAGAACATCTCCGCCGATGCTGACGGCTCCAGTAAGTGCCCGGGACGCGGCAGGAGGGGGGGGCCCTCTCCCGTCGCCCATAAAAGTGCTCTCGCTGCGAATCCACCGCTGAAACCACATCTCAAAGTGGACCGCCCACTGTGGAGAAACATAATGGGGTTTATGGCAGCTATCTGCTGCCATAACCCCGGTATTTAATTTCAAAGTACCGACGTATACCAGCGGTGGGCGGTCGGCAAGTGGTGCTCAGTTGGTACTAAGGGGCCCAAAGTGTGCCAAGAAAATATTCCCCACACCATTACACCCCCACCACCAGCCTGAACGGGTGATATCCTATCCCCCACACCATTACACCCCCATCACCAGCCTGAACCGGTGATATCCCACCCCCCACACCATTACACCCCCACCACCAGCCTGAACCAGTGATATCCCACCCCCCACACCATTACACCTCCACCACCAGCCTGAACCAGTGATATCCCACCCCCCACACCATTACACCCCCACCACCAGCCTGAACGGGTGATATCCCATCCCCCACACCATTACACCCCCACCACCAGCCTGAACCGGTGATATCCCACCCCCCACACCATTACACCCCCACCACCAGCCTGAACCGGTGATATCCCATCCCCCACACCATTACACCCCCACCACCAGCCTGAACCGGTGATATCCCATCCCCCACACCATTACACCCCCACCACCAGCCTGAACCGGTGATATCCCATCCCCCACACCATTACACCCCCACCACCAGCCTGAACCGGTGATACACCATCCCCCACACCATTATACCCCCACCACCAGCCTGAGCCGGTGATACAAGGCAGGATGGATCCATGCGCCAAATTCTGACCCCATCATCTGAATGTCGGAGCTGAAATCCAGACTCATCAGAACAGGCAATGTTTTTCCAATCTTCTATTCTCCAATTTTGGTGATCCTGTGCCAATTGTAGCCTCAGTTTCCTGTTCTTAGCTGACAGTAGTGGCACCCGGTGTGGTCTTCAGCGGCTGTAGACCATCTGCTTCAAGGTTGGATGTGTGTGTTCAGAGATGGTATTCTGTATACCTTGGGTGTAATGAGACTTTATTTGAGTTACTGTTGCCTTTCTATCATCTGGAACCAGTCTGCCTAGGTTAGGTTATAAAAAAAAATATCCAAATCTTTGATGATCCCTAGGTGCCCCATCAAATCTATCATAACCAAATGGAAAGAACATGGCACAACAGCAAACCTGCCAAGAGACGGCCGCACACCAAAACTCACGGAGCGGGCAAGGAGGACATTACTCAGAGAGGAGCACAGAGACCTAAGGTAACCCTGCAGCATAGGTGTGCACAGCCTATTGTATTAGGGTGTGCACCTCAAAGCTCGAATACATATGCCTTTGTGACATATTAACCGGCCTCTTCCCCACTCATCATCCTAAAACAATAGGGAGGGAGCAGGTGAGCACACAGGGGGACCTGGGCAGCAGAAAGAAAAGGAAATGGGACAAGAAGGGTGGCATACATTGGTACCAATCCCCTGTATTTTCCTCCCGTGGCAGCTGAATATCGGTGAGGAAGAGGAGGAGAAGCCTACTTTCAGCTGATGCAGAAGAAAATACAAATCGTTCCCTTCATTTCAACTCCAGCCACCTATCCTGTCCAGGTTCTGGGTGTCGGGAAGTAAGGATCGCGGCTTACCTGTCACCTGCTTACAATTGATGGGTTGCCAACTCCAGGATTAGGGTGTGCCCAGGCACACCTGGCACACCCCTTGGGCACACCTATGCCCTGGAGTAGCTGCAGAGTTCCACAGCAGAGACTGGAGTATCTGTACATAGGATGACAATAAGCCCTACGCTCCATAGAGTTGGGCTTTATGGCAGAGTGGCCAGAAGAAAGACATTACTCTCAGCAAAAAACAAAATGGCCCGTTTTGAGTTTGCGAAAAGCCATGTGGGAGACTCCCAAAATGTATGGAGGAAGGTGCTCTGGTCTGATGAGACTAAAATTGAACTTTTTGGCCATCAAAGAAAACGCTATGTCTGGCGCAAACCCAACACGTCACATCACCTAAAGAACACCATCCCCACTGTGAAACATGGTGGTGGCAGCATCATGCTGTGGGGATGTTTTTCAGCAGTCAGGACTGGGAAACTAGTCAGAGTTGAGGGAAAGATGGATGGTGATAAATACAGAGATATTCTTGAGCAAAACCTGTAGCACTCTGTGTGTGATTTGAGGCTAGGACGGAGGTTCACCTTCCAGCAGGACAATGACCCCAAACACACTGCTAAAGCAACACTTGAGTGGTTTAAGGGGAAACATGTAAATGTGTTGGAATGGCCTAGTCAAAGCCCAGACCTCAATCCAATAGAAAATCTGTGGTCAGACTTAAAGATTGCAGTTCACAAGCGCCAACCATCCAACTTGAAGGAGCTGGAGCAGTTTTGCAAGGAGGCAGTGGCGGAATTATAGGGGTCACTGAGGTTGCCATGGCGACCTGGCCCCTTGCTGCAGGGGGCCCTTGAGGGCCCCCTGTATACACTACTTTGATAGGGGAGCGGAGACAAGCTGCCCGATCCTAAGCCGACCTGTATTCGGCACTGTGCAGGGAGCTGCTCACATTGATTACAAAGTGAAAGCAGTGTGTGTGCTGTGCTCTTTGTCTCCCCCTACAGTGCAGTACCCGACAGGAAGAGCTAAGGTAAAGTTCTGCCGTTTTTTTATCTACTGTATGTGTGTTTATGTGTATGTGCATGTATGTGTGTGTGTGTGTGTGTGTGTGTATGTGCATGTGTGTGTGCATGTATGTATGTGTGTGTGTGCATCTATGTATATATGCATGTGTGTGTATGTATGTAGTAGCGGGGCATCCATAGGGGCCCATGGGCGCCGCCCCCTCTCTCCAGGCACCCCTCTATCACAAATAGATAGATTCATGCATAGCGTGACTCTATCTATGGCCGCCATTGCCCCCCCTATTCAGACGCCTGGCCCCTTTTTGGACGCCGGGCGCCTCAATTACATCGGCAGGGGTGTTTTAAAGCTTCAAAATAGGTGAACTGCGAGTGCCATGCTTGGCACTCACAGTCCACCCAGGTGTGTTAGAAAAGTGAATAAATATTTGCTTTCCTAACACTGAACCACCTCTCCATCAATCAGGTGCTCGGGTCTGTTACACGTCACCTGATTAGCTGAAACGACAGGCGCCGCTATTGGATGCCTATCAGGAGGAGAGGATGGGAGGAGACGCATGGAGGACCCCGCTCGTCGACGTCACCCGCTGCCCCACCGAGACAGGGTAAGTGCCGGGCAGACTGCGAGCGGGCAGGGGGGTCACAGTGGCAGCATTTGATGGCACAGTGGCTGCGTTTCATAGGCACAGTGGTGGCAATTGATAGGCACAGTGGCTGCGTTTTAGGGCACAGTGGTGGCAATTGATAGGCACAGTGGCTGCGTTTGATGGGCACAGAGATTGCGTTTGATGGGCACAGAGGCTGCGTTTGATGGGCACAGTGACGGCAATTGATGGGCACAGTGGCTGTGTTTCATAGGCACAGTGGTGGCAATTGATAGGCACAGTGGCTGCGTTTCATAGGCACAGTGGTGGCAATTGATAGGCACAGTGGCTGCGTTTCATAGGCACAGTGGTGGCAATTGATAGGCACAGTGGTTGCATGTGATGGGCACAGTGGCTGCGTTTGATGGGCACAGTGGCGGCAATTGATGGGCACAGTGGCTGCGTTTGATGGGCACAGTGGCTGCGTTTGATGGGCACAGTGGCTGCGTTTGATGGGCACAGTGGCTGCATATGATGGGCACAGTGGTGGCAATTGATGTGCACAGTGAGGCTGCAATTGATGCGTTTTTTAAAGAATTTTTCAGTTTGCTTGCGCCCCCCAAAAAATTTTGAGCACCATCTGCCACTGGTTTATATGTGTGTGTATTTATGTATGTATGTGTATGTGTGTGTGTGTATGTATGTGTGTTTACATGTATATATGCACATTTTATGTATGCGCTTTTAATCCTGACCCCCTATATGTGTCCCATTAGAACCAATTTTTTTTTTTTTTTTTGCTTGTTCATAGTACCAGCAAAAAAAAATGTTGTTCCTCTGAAAAGTGATCCATGCTCAGATCGCTTTTCAGAGGCATTTGACAGCCGGTAAAGAGGCAATATGTTGCCTCCTGACCGCCTGTTTTAACCCCTTAAATGCATCATCACTATGCTGCAACTGCATGCAATGCACACAGTTGCAGGGTGGTTGCAGTGCAGCCACTTCAAGGGTGCCCTGACTGGAAAAAGATTGAGAAACACCGACATAGAGGAACCCATCTCTCCATTTTCCTCCTGCAGCCGCTGAATGTATGTGGGAGGGAGAGGAGGAGAAGCGGGGGAAATCGATTCCTTTACATGCAGCCACCCACTTGAGACCGGACCCTGGTGTTCCGCCATCGGGCTCGGAGAAAAGAGCCCTGTCCGGGGGTCAGGGGGGCCCTTAATGGTTTCTTGCATCGGGGCCCTGAAGATTCTAGTTACGCCTCTGCAAGGAGGAATGGGGCAAAAATCCCAGTGGTAAGATGTGGGAAGTCATAGAGACTTATCCAAAGAGACTTGGAGCTGTGATAGCCGCAAAAGGTGGATCTATAAAGTATTGACTTTAGGGGGGTGAATAGTTATTCACATGGACTTTTTCTGTTATTTTGTCCTATTTGTTGTTTGCTTCACAGTAAAAAAAAAAAAAAAAAACATATTCAAAGTTGTGGGAATGTTCTGTAAATTAAATGATGCAAATCCTCAAACAATCTATGTTAATTCCAGGCTGTGAGGCAACAAAACACGAAACATGCCAAGGGGGGGGGGGGGGTGAATACTTTTGCAAGACACTGTACAGACTGTGGAGAGGCGACCCCGTGTCACGCTTTGGATTAGCAATATATACCACCTGATTGTGGCAGAAGAAGTCATGCTAATTACACACCTGTGGGTGAGGTTCACCTGCATCCCAGGGATAGGGCCCAGAGCTCCCACTTGGAGACAGCTTCACCCAGGAAGACAGGAAGTCTGGCCGAGGAGTCAGGAGGACTCCGCCCTACAGACAGGACCCAGCTACCCCCCAGCATTGGATCGCTCCTGGGCTTCACTGACCGGTTAGGTAAGCTCGGGAATGACCGGGAAGTGGTGGGAGGAGGAGGGGAGGCAACCCTCGTGGGAGGAGAAGGGGGGCACCCCTCCTGCCACTTCTAAAAGTGATCCGAATCCGCCCACGGGACCACTTTTATCTGAAAGAGAATCGACCATAGTTCGAAAGCGATTTGAATTCGAATTTAGTCCAATTTTTTTTTCGTTAGTTCAGATTTATTTAAATTCGGTACTACTGTAATTCAGGAAACTGGATACATCCGAATTTCCAAAAAAAAAAAATGAAAATTCGTCCGAATTTCAATAAAGTATTCTTTAATCCTTTATTTTCTATTCTATTATATTCTCTTCAGAAATTCGAAAATTATTTGAATTCGAAAACTATTTGAAAACGTTTGGATTAAAAAAAAAAAAACGATTCAAAAACAATTCAAATTCGAATTTTGTCCAAATTTATTTTCCGTTATTTTGGATTCGTTTAAATTTGGTACTATTGTGAAATTCGGGAATACGGACACATCAGAATTTCCAAAAAATGAAAATTCGTCCGCATTTCAATTCAGAACGAAACAAACCGCACATGTCCATTACTGACTAAGTTTCTGTTTGATTCTTACCTGCTATATCTTCTACCGGATGTACCCCCCCCCCCCGCCCCCCCCCGGCTTGCTCAGCTCCTGGTGGGGTGATCCTGAGGACCGTGACCTGGTACTAACATGCTGTAAATCCCATCCCCACCATCAGGATCTCTGGTGAATACCGGTTAGTGCTTAGACCCTGCACCTCGGGTGAGCCCGTTTCCAAAGCCATTTGAATTTGAAAATTTCGTCCAATTTTTTTTTTTTTTTCGTTATTTCGGATTTGTTTAAATTCGGTGCTATCTTAATTCTGAAATTTTAATACATCCGAATTTCCAAAAAAAAAAAAAAAAAATTTGTCTGGATTTCAAAAAAGTATTCTAGTGTTCGATTGTTTTCTGATTGTTCCTCAGCTGGTCTGCTGACATCCTCCCTCTTCAGAACGACTGGCTCACACAATTTAATATGTTGCATTAACACAACTGGGAATGTAAAGGGGCCCTTATTCTGTTTCCTATTAGAGGGTTGGTGAGTTCTTCTGTTGAGCGGATAAAGGAGAAGCAGCCTGGGAGAAATCCTGCGATACGGGAGGAGGGGAGCTGCCTGTGCACAATGAAATGTCTCATCCTTTGTTCTTTCCTCCGATGTATTGCCACTTATGTTTTCTATCATTGGATTTAATGAAACAAAGACGTCTTCCTCATATCAAAGACGGATCACATCATTTTATTGAAGGTCACCTTTCCCGGGAGAGATGTGGAGGCCGCTACTTCTCCTCCAGCAAATACTCATTTCTTGGCTCTTGGGAAGGGGTGAGACGGCAAATGCCCAAACTTTTGCATGTCCCCCCCCCCCCCGTGCAGGAAATGAGCACCATATTGTGGAAGTTGTATTTCTACCACTGTAAATGACAGCTTCCTGCTGTCACAGAGTCAGGAGGTCAGGCTTGGAGAGCAGTAGCTAAAAAACAAAAAACAAAAAAAAAAACAAAAGAATAGAATATAACCATCTTCATATTCTAATCTATTCTTTTCTATTCTATTCAAATTGATTCTATTTGAATTTTGGGAAATGGTTATATTCTTTCTATTCATTTCTATTCTATTCTATTGTTTTTTAATTGTACTCTTTTTCTATTTGTTTACTCTATTCTATTCTTTTATATTATATAATAAATATATAGAATAGAAAAGAATATAACAGAAAATGAAAGAATATAATATAATAGAGTAAAACAGAACAAAATAGGATAGAAAATAAAAGAACAGAATAGAATGGAATACAATAGAATAGAAAGGAAAAGAATAAAAAACAGGAATAGTGTTAAATAGAAAAATTATAACCATCTTCTGAAATTCGAATAGAATAGAAAAGAATAAAGTTAAAAAAAAAATCAATACAATAGAACGGAATATAAACAATATAAACATTTTTCAAAATTCAAATAGAATCAATTTTGAATAGAATAGAAAAGAATAGAGTAGAATAGAAAATTAAATAACACAATAGTATAGAAAAAACAAGAGAATAGAATAGAATGAATATAACCATCTTCCTATTCTAATCTATTCTTTTCTATTCTATTCAAATTCAAATTGATTCTATTTGAATTTTGGGAAATGGTTATATTCTTTCTATTCATGTCTATTATATTCTATTGGTTTTTATTTGTTTATTCCATTCTTTTATTTTCTATTTTATAATAAATAAATAGAATAGAAATGAATATAACAGAAAATAAAAGAATAGAATATAATAGAGTAAAACAAAAAACAAAATGGGATAGAAAATAAAAGAACAGGATAAAATGTAATATAAAAGAATAGAAAGGAATAGAATAAAAAAAAGAGTTAAGTAGAAAGATAATAACCATCTTCTGAAATTTGAATAGAATAGAAAAGAATAGAATTTTTAAAAAAATCAATAGAATAGAATAGAATAGAAATAATATAACCATTTTCCAAAATTCAAATAGAATCAATTTAAATAGCAAATGGCTTAGCAAGAAGAGCCACTGCCAGATGCAGCAGAGGTCGTGGGTTCAGATCCTGGTACCACCAACGCACCAATCACATTCCTGTAGAAATGGCTGGGCATTTAAGTGGGTGCTGAAGTGACCCCCAATTCGAACCGTGTCAAGTCCAAGTAAAAGAATGTCCCCAGCACACCAAGGATCTCCAGAGTGGGTCCAGAGCTTTAATCAGCAATCGTATTGTTACAGCAGATTTGCAGCATTTCAGAGCCACGCAGGACCCCTTCGTCAGGCATGCAACACGTTAGATGCCTGATGAAGGGGTCCTGCGTGGCTCTGAAACGCGTTAATCTGCTGTAACGATGTGATCATTGATTAAAGCTCTGGAGACACTCTGGAGATCCTTGGTGTGCTGGTGACATTCTTTTACTCAGATACTGGTACTGACACAATGGCTCTCTAGGGAGTTGCATGTGTTTGCACCTGTCACTCCCTAAGGACCACTGAGATCACTGGGAAACCCCACCACATAGTCAAAAAGGGCGGGGACAGGAGTGACATCACTGTCCATGGCCATATTTGGTCAATGATATCACTGCTATCCCCCATCCTTTCCCTTATATAAATGATGACAGCTCGGGGTTGTGTCGTTCGGATAGTGGTACCACCAGGATCAGTCAGAATTTGTTTTCTGCCAATCAGTGGTGGCCGGCATTGTGATTGACAATGGGTCAGTTTTTTCTTTTTTTTTTTTCGATTTTTATTTTTTAATAAAGGAATTGTCAAACGTTTGAGTGTCTTAATTTCTAGGTTACAATTCTTTTTTTTTGGGGGGGGGGGGATAAGTAGGGGTATCATGTACCTCATAATCTCATAGGAGAGCAGAATCCAGAGCAGGGGGTCTCAAACTGGAGCCCTTCCCAGCTGTTGCAAAACTACAAGTCCCATGAGGCCTTGCAAGGCTGACAGTTACAAGCGTGACTCCCTCAGGCAAAGGGATGATGGGACTTGTAGTTCGGCAGCAGCTGGAGGGCCGCCAGTTTGAGACCCCCTGATCTAGAGACTGCTTTATTATTAAAGAGGCTTCCAGATTCCAATAAAGCCCTGCCTGCAGATCCTCACAACCGCCGGCCAGGGTTGTGGAAAAAGGGCCTTGCCCTCATCAATATGCCTGGTATGGGTGAGGGAGAGGGTGTACGCTCGTCCCCTCCTTTCCTGGAAAGCCAGGCTGAATGATTGAGGGTCCGGTATTTCATTAATTAAAAGGCATTAAAAAAAAAAAAAAATAACCGAACCTGCTATGCTGCAATATTCACCTTCAATCCAGAGATTTCCTTCAAAAGACTATTTTCTGCAACTAGACGTCCTCAGTCTGATGGTCGGCATCATTCAACCCGCTTCCTCTGAGCCTAGGTTATCCCGGATAAGCCCCCAGAATTTAACTGGACAGTGAAGAGAGAAGCAGCATAGAGGTGAGCTCTTCTCTCTCAGCACAGACACACTCGGGTGGAGCAGGAAACTGAGAAATCTCAAACGTGTGTATCACCGTAAACTGAGTGGAGAATTATAAAGATAAAAAGCATCTTTTGGTGAAATAAAGCTATCTGATGTTTGTGGAACTTGAATGAATATGTCTCATCCTAAAACTACGCCATACCGAATGCCTCTGCCATTTGGTTCACCAACAGGTTTTTGACCTCCTCTCATCCTACCAGTACCCACCTGAGAACCCAGAGGATCCAGGATTGGGACCCCCATGGAGAGAGTGCCTTTTTCTTCCCTGCTTACGCGGAAGGTTGTGGTTCTACTAGCTTGGATCAAGTACAAAACCCACCTGAGGACCCGTTGAGGATTCCGGATTGGGTCTCCCATGGAGACAGGGCCTTTTTTCCACCTGCTTCTGTGGACAGTTGCATGGTTCTATCCACTTGGGTCAAGTACAAAATCCACTTGAGAACCCATAGATGATCCGGGATTGGTACCCCCATGGAGACGGGGCCTTTTCTCCACCTGATTATGTGGACAGTTGCATGGTTCTGCCCACCTAGTTCAGGTACAATACCCACCCAAGAACCTATAGAGGATCCAGGATTGGAACCCCCATGGAGACAGGGCCTTTTCTCCACCTGCTTATATGGACAGTTGCATGGTTCTACCCATCTAGGCCAAGTACAATACCTACCTAAGAACCCATAGATGATCCGGGATTGGAACCCCCATGGAGACAGGGCCTTTTCTCCACCTGCTTCTGTGGACAGTTGCATGGTTCTACCCACCTAGGTCAAGTACAATACCCACCTAAAAACCCATAGATGATCCGGGATTGGTACCCCCATGGAGACGGGACCTTTTCTCCACCCGCTTCTGTGGACAGTTGCATGGTTATACCCACCTAGGTCAAGTACAATATCCACCTAAGAACCCATAGAGGATCCAGGATTGGGACCCCCATGGAGACAGGACCTTTTCTCCACCTGCTTATGTGGAAGATTGTGTGGTTATACCCGCTTCAGTCACTGCAACCTCACCAAATGTAAGCCATTTTTTTCCTTTTTTCTCTAAGCATAAAATATATTTGAGGTAACTTTAGATACACACTACATTATAAGGGCTCTCCAACGGATACCTCAGGACTCTCTATAGGTCTCCAGTCTGCCTTTTCTGTCTGACCCCTCAGACCCTTGAGGACCACCACCACCTGAATCTCATCTCTCTGTCACTCTGCTCTCTCCTCCTATCAGCATGCCTCTTGAAATGTTTGGCTCCTTGTGCTGCTTCTTTCTCTTACACTCCAGCCCTGCTGTACAGGGGCTGATACCAGGTCACCTTCCACTACTTGCACTGCTTATATTTAGAAAAAATACAATCAATGATGTATTAAAAGACCTCGAGGACCACCATCTGAATCTCATCTCCCTGTCACTCTGCTCTCTCCTCCCACCAGCATCCCTCTAGAAGTGATTAGCTCCTTGTCCTGCTTCTTCCTCTTACACTCTAGCCCTGCTGTACAGGAGGCTGATACCAGGTCATCTTGCGGTACTCGCACTGCTTGTACAGTACAATTGACAATGTATTAAAGACCTTGAGGACCACCACCACCTGAATCTCACCTCTCTGTCACTCTGCTCTCTCTTCCTATCAGCATGACTCTTGAAAAGGCTCCTTGTGCTGCTTCTTCCTCTTACACTCCAGCTCTGCTGTACAGGGGCTGATACAAGGTACTTACACTGTGTGTATTTAAAAAAATATATAATTGACAATGTAATAATGATTACAGAGCAAAGATAATGATATCTCCCTACAGTTCGTCTTTATATAATGTCAGGTAACCGGCACACCGGGGCATACAACTGTGCCTGGAACAAGGTGACTTCCTCCGGCGGCTCGGCGTGCGGAGTGACTCAGACGAGAAGCGATGGCGGAGCGCCCCCCGGGAGACTTGCAGTAATGCTAAGTGACACCTTATTTTTGTTCATATTTAGCATCTTCATGGTACATTAATCAGAGGAAGTAATGTATAATGAGGAATTTATAGACCGGCTCCAGGTGCGCTGATTGCCGTAATTGAGGTCTTGAGCAGAGCGCGGCTTCAGTTATATATTCCCTCCACATTTGCTGGGAAAAGTGCCGTCACATCACCGTACATTCTTCTCCTTCCCCATAGACATCATCTTCATCTTCTCAAATGTTGTTTTCAAAGGTTCTGTGATGTAACATTCTTAACCCCTTCAATACCGGACACTTTCACCCCCTTCTGCCCCACTCCCCCAAAACTGGGCACTCCACCCTTCTGCCCCCCCCTCCGCCAATACTGGGCACTTTCACCTCCCCAATACTTGTAACTCCCCCCTTCTGCCCCCCCCAAAGACTGGAAACTTTCCCCCCCTTCTGCCCCCCCAATACTGGGCACTTTCATCCCCTTCTGCCCCCCTCCCCAATACAGGTCACTTTCACCCCCCAATACTTGGAACTCCCCCCTTCTGCCCCCCCTCCCCCAACACTGGAAACTTTCTCCCCCTTCTGCCCCCCCAATACTGGGCACTTTCATCCCCTTCTGCCCCCCTCCCCAATACAGGTCACTTTCACCCCCCAATACTTGGAACTCCCCCCTTCTGCCCCCCCAACACTGGAAACTTTCCCCCCCTTCTGCCCCCCCAATACTGGGCACTTTCATCCCCTTCTGCCCCCCCTCCCCAATACAGGGCACTTTCACCCCCCCAATACTGGGAACTTACCCTCTTCTGCCTCCCTAATACTGGGCACTTTCATTCCCTTCTGCCCCCCTCCCCAATACAGGCCACTTTCACCCCCCAATACTGGGAACTTCCCCCCTTCTGCCTCCCCAATACTGAGCACTTTCACCCCCCTCCCAATACTTGGAACTTTCCCCCCTTCTGCCCCCCCTCCCCCAATACTGGAAACTTTCTCCCCCTTCTTTCCCCTCCCCCAATACTGGGCACTTTCACCCCCACAATACTGGCTACTTTTCCCCCTTGTGCCCCCCCCAATACTGGGCACGTTCACGCCCCAATACTGGAAACTTTCCCCCCTTCTGCCCCCCCTTGCCCAGTACTGGGAACTTTCACCCCCCAATACTGGGAACTCCCCCCCTTCTGCCCCCCTCCTCCAATACCAGACATTTTCACCCCCTTTTGCCCCCCTCCCTCAATACTGGGCACTTTCACCCTCCCCCCAATACTGGGAACTTTCCACCGCCCCCTTCTGACCCCCCAATTCTGGGCACTTTCACCCCCCCAATACTTGGAACTTTCCCCCCCTTCTGCTCCCCCATACTGGGCACTTTCATCCCCTTCTGCCCCCCTCCCCAATACAGGGTACTTTCACCCCCCAATACTGGGAACTTCCCCACCTTCTGCCCCCCCAATACTGGGCACTTTCACCACCTCCCAATACTTGGAACTTTCCCCCTTTCTGTCCCCCTCCCCCATTACTGGAAACGTCCCCCCCTTCTGCCCCCTCCCAATACTGGGCACTTTCACCCCCCCCCCCAATTTTGGGAACTTTTCCGCCTTCTGCCCCCCAATACTAGGCACTTTCACCCCCCCAATATTGAGAACTTCACCCCTTCTGCCCCCCTCCCCCAATACTGGGCACTTTCACCCCCCAATACTGGGAACTCTACCCCCTTCTGCCCCCCCAATACTAGGCACTTTCACCCCCCCAATACTGGGAACTTTCCCCCCTTCTGCTCCCCCCAATACTAGGCAGTTTCACACCCCCCAATACTGGGAACTTTCCCCCCTTCTGCCCCCCCCAATACTAGGCACTTTCACACCCCCCAATACTGGGAACTTCCCCCCCTTCTGCCTTCCTCCCCCAATAATGGCAATAATGGGCACTTTCACCCCCCAATACTGGGACCCCCCCCCCTGAAAAGATAAAAAGAGGGAGAAAAGGTGCCTCTGGGTGCAGATTTTTAACAAATTTTAATATGCAATAAAAATTCTCTCATAGTGCACTCACATTTTTGGAGTTAAAAGAAAGAATTGAGTCATATCCCAGAATCTGGGTCTGTCCTCGGTGTAGTCGGTCCCTTGTTTGCTCCTCCTGTCTGTGTGCCATCCGGTGACGTCACCCCCTCCGCCTGGACACTTCCCTGCGCCTCAAGCCTCGTTCTGACGAGAGACTCCACCATCCAGCGGTGTATGAGGAAACTTCAGAACGCATCTCTATACACCTCACCTCTGGAAGGTCCCCCCCCTTCTGACCATTCCAGTTTTTACTATTTAGCACTGCGCTACTTTAACCGACAGTTGCGCGGTCATGCAACGCTGTACCCCCTCCCGCCACCTTCCTCCACTCTTCCCGGGCCTCTCGTCCCACATGGAGACCCGAGCCACCAGCCCGCACATCCACCGCCTAGGCTGAGACCCGAACGAAGCCGGATTTGGCTTTGATCGGGTCTCCGATGTAAAATCCCAGAAGCGATGTCACTTCCGGTTTACTCAGCTTCCAATGGCGCCGATTTAAAAAAAACAAAAAAAAAGAAAAAACAGTACTGTATTCAGAATCGCAGATTTTGGCAATCTGAATACTTTTAAATGCAAAGGAGGGATTTGGGATCTTTTAGACCACTGATCCCTCCGTAAAGAGGACCTGTCACCACCTATTGGGGTGTTTTCAATCGGTGATTCTGAATACAGTACTGTCATTTTTTTGTAAATCTGCGCCTTTGGCAGCCGAGTAAACTGGGAGTGACGTCGATCAAAGCCGAATCGGGTGCATAAAGAGTACCTGTCACCACCTATTACTGTCACAAGGGATGTTTACATTCCTTGTGACAGCAATAAAAGTGATCAGATTTTTTTGTTTGTTTTTGTTTTAAGGGACAATGTTAAAAAAAGTAAAAAAAAATAAATAAAAATGTTAAAGCGCCCCTGTCCCCGTGTGCTCGCGCAGCAAAGAAAACGCAAGTCCCGCCTGCAAATGTAAATGATGTTCAATTCACACATGTGAGGTATTGCAGCGATCGTCAGAGTGAGAGCGATAATTCTAGCAAAAGACCTCCTCTGTAACTCTAACCTGGTAACCGTTACATTTTTTTAAAGCGTCGCCTATGGAGATTTTAAGGTACCGTTGTTTTTTTTCGCCATTCCACGAGTGTGCGCAGTTTCAAAGCGTGACATGTTAGGTATCTGTTTACTCGGTGTAACATCATCTTTCACATTATACAAAAAAATTGGGCTAACTTTACTGTTTAGGTTTTTTTTTTTTTAATTCATGAAAGTGTATTTTCTCAGAAAAAAAATTGGGTTTGCGCAAATATCGTGTGACATAAAATATTTTGCAACAACCGCCATTTTATTCTCTAGGGTCTCTGCTTAAAATAAATTATGTAATATATATATATATATATATATATATATATATATATATATATATATATATATATATATATATATATATATATATCTATCTAGAAAATTACTTAGAACCTCCGAACATATATATATATACATACATACATACATATATATATATACATACATGTGTATATATATATATATACATACATACATACATACATATATATATATATTTTTTTTTTTTTTTATTATATATGTATATGTTTTTTTTGCAGAGACCCTAAAATGGCGGTGTAAAATATAAAATTACTTAGAACCTCCAAACAATTTTTTATATATATATTGTGTCAGACCTAGCCGGGAAAGAGACTTTTGGAGGGAACTGTATGCTAGCCTCTTGCCGATTCATCGGGGGCCCTTGCATTTGGGGGAACGGTGCTCTTTGTGAGCTGTATGTCTGGGGACCCTGGATTTGCCATATTGGAATAGTGGCCGATTCATAATGCTGGGACAGATACTGTTAGGAGATGCTGATGTAAATTCCAACACTTGTCTGTCTATTGTCTGCTAAAATGTGTATTCTAAATAAGTCTACTATGGGATCTAAGAGTCATTAGATCCCCATTGTTATTTGTATTAATTAACTCTGCTATTGTGTGAAGAAGAGTCTATGTTGATTGTGATAATGTTGATTGGATTTTCTGAACTAAAAGACGGCCAGTCTGGCCTAATGGTCATGTCTGAGTCATCTAGTCTGTCTAAAGGGATTAGTTAATTAGCTCATGTTAATTAGGTTAATTAGGTTACAGCTGTATTGTTAGAGTAATATGAGCAGGAGGTCTGCACCTCCATTTTGAGTGTATAAAAGCCTGTATTTTGTCAATAAAGTTAGATTCCTGTTTGAACTTACATACAGCCTGCCTGGTGTTTGTTCTGAGCTATCACAACTGGGTTAGAACGGCACATAGCTGAAGGTCTAATCCCGGAGCATCGGATGACCGAACCATCAGACGTTGCAATCTGATTCTATAGCTGCAGAGGAGTGTCGGGAGAGTGGAACCGAGCGAGCAAAGGGGCTCGTTACATACATACATATATACCGTATTTATCGGCGTATAACACGCACTTTTTTCCCCTTAAAACCAGGGGAAAATCGGGGGGTGCGTGTTATACGCCGATCCCCTGCGATCCTGAGCTGCCAGATCTAAAAAAATCGCCGACCGCAATTTGAAAATGGCGCCGCCGGCGCTGAAATACACAGAGCCGGTCCTCAGCTCTTCTCGGCCATTTTCGGTTTCACTCGAGGACTGCCCGAACCTAGCCGAGTGTACTCGGCTAGGTTCGGATAGCTCCGCTCACAGTCACGCCCATCCCGGGCGGGACTACGAGTGGAGCTGAAAGTGAACGAGAGCCGACGAGAAGAGCCGAGGACCGGCTCTGTGTATTTCGGCGCCGGCGGCGCCATTTTCAAATTGTGGTCGGCGATTTTGAAGCCCAGAATGGCAGGGGATCGAAGGCTGCACTGGGGAAGGCTGCACTGACAAGGCTGCACTGGGGAAGGCTGCACTGACAAGGCTGCACTGGGGAAGGTTGCACTGACAAGGCTGCACGGGGGCAAGGCTGCACTGGGGAAGGCTGCACTGACAAGGCTGCACTGGGGAAGGCTGCACTGACAAGGCTGCACTGGGGAAGGTTGCACTGACAAGGCTGCACGGGGACAAGGCTGCACTGGGACAAGGCTGCACTGGGACAAGGCTGCACTGGGGCAAGGCTGCACTGGGGACAAGGCTGCACTGGGGAAGGCTGCACTGACATGGCTGCACTGGGGCAAGGCTGCACTGACAAGGCTGCACTGGGACAAGGCTGCACTGGGACAAGGCTGCACTGGGGAAGGCTGCACTGACATGGCTGCACTGGGGCAAGGCTGCACTGACAAGGCTGCACGGGGACAAGGCTGCACTGGGACATGGCTGCACTGGGACAAGGCTGCACTGGGGCAAGGCTGCACTGACATGGCTGCACTGGGGCAAGGCTGCACTGACAAGACTGCACTAACAAGGCTGCACTGGGGAAGGCTGCACTGACATGGCTGCACTAACAAGGCTGCACTGGGGAAGGCTGCACTGACATGGCTGCACTAAGAAGGCTGCAATGATGGGCATTTAAATGTAAGTTTTTTTCCCTTCAACTTCCCTCCTAAAAGTTTTTTTTCCTTAATATTCCCTCCTAAGCTTGGGGTGCGTGTTATACGCCAGTGCGTGTTATACGCCGATAAATACGGTATATATTGCTAGAAAATTACTTAGAACCTCCGAACATATATTATATATATATATATTTATTTATGTATTTTTTTTTTAGCAGAGACCCTAGAGAATAAAATGGTGGTATAAAATATATATATATATTTATATTTTGCTAGAAAATTACTTAGAACCCCCAAACATTATATATTCTATGATTCTACGTAATTTTCTAGCAAAAAATACAGATTTTAACTTGTAAGCAACAAAATAGGCTTAGGCATGAAAGGGATATAAATGAAAAAAAAGACCAATTGTGAAAAAAAACAAAAAAAAAACGATTTTTTGCTTTTCACTATAAAACATATACAATAAAAAAAAAATCTAATTTCCTAATAAATTTTGTTCAAAATGTATTCTGCTACATTTCTTTGGTAAAAAAAAAAAAAAAAAATCCCAAAAAGTATATATTGATTGGTTTGCGTGAAATTTATAGTGTCTACAAACTATGGGATAGATACTGAAATTTTCATTTATTTTTATTTTTTTTCATACTGACAATGGCGGTGATCAGCGACTTATGATGGGACTGCGATTGGTGGAGGTCCGGTCGGGCTCCGGTCGAGCGCCACCCGCAGAGGAGAAAGCAGACGGCACCTCCCCACACACCGGCGCCTGGTCCTCCGCCATGTTACCGGCACAGCTTCCAGTTCTCCTTTCACCGGAAATTTAATTCGAAGAAACCGAGTCGCTTTAAGCCGTTCGCGAGGCAATCTCGAAAAATGATCCAAACGCAAGCAAGACATGTAAACGTTTGTTGCTGTCTCACATTGCTGCATTTGCAACACAATAAACACAAATTGTATATATATGTGAATAAGGAAACGTTCTCATTCCAACCCGGCTTCCGCTGCTCCGATTAAATATTCCGGGGGGGGGGGGGAGTTAGAATTTCATTCATAAGCAGAAATCTGTGGAAGGAGACGGTGATCTATAAGATAAGGATCGAAACCCGCTGTAAATAGATTACGCAGCAACATCGCGGCCCCCTCGGTGGGTTTCAAGGCCGCCTCACGCTGGGCCGACATTTCCATATCTAGAATCAGATCTATATTTTCTCTATAAACTTGAAGGTATTTACATAAAGCTCATCTAAGTGTCACTGCTGATGGATAATGTGGTGGCTTATTGTCATGTGGAAAGTGTAATCACAGCTCACCGCGGTACGGCGTACAATCAGGATAATAACTTCCTTCATTGTTCTAAATCAAAGATTATCAACTAACACACTGCAAGCCTGATTTCCATCCACCACCTGCTGCTCTATCTGGATGGAAACTCTGCTACGCCCAACTGTGATGATAATGAGAGGAATGATAGATAGATAGATAGATAGATAGATAGATAGATAGATAGATAGATAGATAGATAGATAGATAGATAGATAGATAGATAGATAGATAGATATGCACAGGGTACGTTGGATGTGCCTGGGCACACCCTAATCACTCAGTGCACATTAGCATTATCGCTTTGTGCAGCAGTGAGGAGATGGGAAAGATCTCCCTCTTTACCGGCTCTGCTATAAAAGAAGCGCCTACACACTTCTCTTTCACTGTGTCGGCACGGAGGTCAATGTGGGCCACATACACTCACCAGCCACTTTATTAGGTCCCCCTTGCTAGTAGCGGGTTGGACCCCCTTTGGCCTTCCTTCTTGGTGGCATAGATACAACAAGGTGTTGGAAACGTTCCTCAGAGATTTTGCTCCATAGTGACCTGATAACATCACACAGTTGCTGCAGATTTGTCGGCTGCACATCCATGATGCCAATCCCACCACATCTTAAAGGTGCTCTATTGGATGAGATGTGGATGAGTGTGGAGGCCATTGGAGTACAGGGACCTCATTGTCCGGTGGTGAGATGATTGGAGCTTTGTGATATGGTGCATTATCCTGCTGGAAGGAGCCATCAGAAGATGGGGACACTGTAGTCATAAAGAGATGGACATGGTCAGCAACAATACTCAGGTACCCCATCCCCCACACCATTATACCTCCACCACCAGCCTGAACCGGTGATATCCCATCCCCCACACCATTACACCCCCACCACCAGCCTGAACCGGTGATACCCCATCCCCCACACCATTACACCCCCACCACCAGCCTGAACCGGTGATACCCCATCCCCCACACCATTACACCCCCACCACCAGCCTGAACCGGTGATACCCCATCCCCTACACCATTACACCCCACCACCAGCCTGAACCAGTGATATCCCATCCCCCACACCATTACACCCCACCACCAGCCTGAACCGGTGATATCCCATCCCCCACACCATTACACCCCCACCACCAGCCTGAACCGGTGATATCCCATCCCCCACACCATTACACCCCCACCACCAGCCTGAACCGGTGATATCCCATCCCCCACACCATTACACCCCCCACCACCAGCCTGAACCGGTGATCTCCCATCCCCCACACCATTACACCCCCACCACCAGCCTGAACCGGTGATATCCCATCCCCTACACCATTACACCCCCACCACCAGCCTGAACCGGTGATATCCCATCCCCTACACCATTACACCCCCACCACCAGCCTGAATCGGTGATACCCCATCCCCACACCATTACACCCCCACCACCAGCCTGAACCAGTGATATCCCATCCCCCACACCATTACACCCCCACCACCAGCCTGAATCGGTGATACCCCATCCCCCACACCATTACACCCCCACCACCAGCCTGAACCGGTGATATCCCATCCCCCACACCATTACACCCCCACCACCAGCCTGAATCGGTGATACCCCATCCCCCACACCATTACACCCCCACCACCAGCCTGAACCGGTAATATACCATCCCCCACACCATTACACCCCCACCACCAGCCTGAACCGGTGATACCCCATCCCCCACACCATTACACCCCCACCACCAGCCTGAACCGGTGATACCCCATCCCCCACACCATTACACCCCCACCACCAGCCTGAACCGGTGATACCCCATCCCCCACACCATTACACCCCCACCACTAGCCTGAACCGGTGATACCCCATCCCCCCACACCATTACACCTCCACCACCAGCCTGAACCTGTGATACCCATCCCCCACACCATTACACCCCCACCACCAGCCTGATACAAGACAGGATGGATCCATGTTGTACCAAATTCTGACCCCACCCTCTGAATGCCGCAGCTGAAATCCAGACTCATCACACGAGGCAATTTTTTTTCTAAACTTCTATTGTCCAATTTTGGGGATCCTGTGCCAATTGTAGCCTCAGTTTCCTGTTCTTAGCTGACAGGAGTGGCACCCGGTGTGGTCTTTTGCTGCTGTAGCCCATCTGCTCCAAGGTCGGATGTGTTATGCATTCAGAGATGGTATTCTGCATACCTTGGGTGTAACGAGAGGTTATTTGAGTTACTGTTGTCTTTCTATCATCTGCCCATTCTCCTCTGACATCAACAAGGCATTTTCCTCCACACAACTGCCACTCACTGAATATTTTCTCTTTTTTCCCACCATTCTCTCTAATCCCGAGAGATGGTTGTGTGTGAAAATCCCAGAAATACTCAGACCGGCCCGTCTGCCACCAACAACCATCCCACGTTCAAAGTCACCGAGATCCCCTTTATTCCCCATTCTGATGCTCGGTTTGAACTTTAGCAAGGCGTCTTCACCACGTCTAGATGCCTCAATGCTGCCATGGCTGATTAGCAATTTGTCTTGTCAAGAAATTGAAGAGGTGTACCTAAAAAAGTGGCCGGTGAGTGCATATAGACACACAAACACGCATATGTGTTTGAGCTTTAAGGGGAAAACCCTAATGCAATAGGCTCCACACACCTATGGATAGATCTTACTAAACTGTAAGAGAATAAAGTGGTCCGGGACTCAAAGTCCTCCTGAGAAATAGTAGAGCACTTCCTGGGATGTAAAGTGTGGATAGCCATGTAGGGAGGTGCAGGAGAAAAAGGTTGCAGTAAACTTGTATTGAAAATGTAGCACGGCCCCCTTGGGGACTGCTGAGAATTACCTGCTTATCTGCATGGTCATGACCAAGTGAACCTTCCAACCCACCTGACACTCTGGGTTCAGACATCCTTGTAACACTGTGCCGCAAGAATCAAACAACTCAGTAATATTAGTTTTTGAAATACTTTACTTGGACCGGATAAAGAAAAGTTATTTCACAGAGCTAATGAAACTGCTCAACCAGCTTAACAGCGCCAATTCAGCCAACAAATTCCTCCCAATGACACAAAGAATGGTTCAGCAACGAACGATGTTATATACACATATTTACACTATATTTAGATCTGAAGTCACCTCCTAGTAGATGTTTCAGTTAACTACTTATGTGGCTACTTTGAGAGGGATGTAATTTAGCCAGTCTATGCTATCCCAATGAGAGAGCAGGTCCACTAAAGGTAATATATATAGGCTTTCCCATAAGTAATGACTAAAAGAGTTCCACGTTGCAGATCTGATGTTCTTGGCTAGCTAGTTGGAGCTCGTTAACTGTAATTAATTGGTTGCAGATAAAGCAATAGGTTCCTAGTGGTGAAGATCTAAGGCGTCTGAGCACAGTGTTCAAGCAATGCAATAAAGTGTTCTTGGGGTAAAGATGTCTGTGCACAGTGTTCGGAAACAATGGTAATTATTAGATAAAGGGGTTGAGCAGTTTGGCCTCTCACCAAAGGACCAACTCGATCCGAGGACTTCCGGACAAGAACACGCGTAGCAACACTCAGGCAGCGGATCCGCTGTCTCGGTCTTCCGAAGTGAAGCTTGCCTCTGGCACCCACACTGACAGTCATGCGATCCAAGTGATGTTAGCGACAGGATGTCCGACAGCTGATAACGGAGCTAGGCCTCTCAGGGCTCGGGTTTAAAGTACGGCTCCGTGTGGTAGGCCGCGACCTCTCTCTCCCTGTTACACAGAGAGGCCTGTCTTGAGTCAGGCCCAGGAGGAAAAGAGTTCTGCGCAGGCTTCTCGCTCCTTTTATAGTCGCTTTCAGCAACCTTCATGAAGGTCCCTGGGATGTGTAGCCTTAGGGTACACGGTGGCACAGTAATAGTCTGAAGGAGAACTATACGTCACTTTGGGACAAGCTATGTCCAGAATCACTAAAAAGGTACAGTGCTTTCTGCTGTAGTCCATATCGCTACAAAAAGAATGGCAATGCTACACACACCCTGGCGGGAAAGTGCCACTAGGCAGTGTCATCACTAGGGTGCGGTAAAACATATTGACACCCACAACCCCTCCCAATCTGCTTTTTGAGATCACCCCCAACACCATCGTCCCTCATCTGGCTCTCTGGTGTCACCCACAAATGACAACGCCCCACCATCAGGCTCTCTGGTATCACCTCCAGCACCACCATCCCCCCCCCCATCAGGCTCTCTGGTGTCACCCCCAACCCCACCCCGCATCAGGCTCTCAGGTGTCACCCCCAGCACCACCACCACCCCATTTGGGCTCTCTGGTGTCACCCACCAGCAGCACCACCACCACCTAGAGTTGCCACCTCATCCCTTTAAACCCGAACACATATTGATTACACAGGTTCTGTGGCTGATTAAGGTGGTAATTAAACTCACTTGGTGCTTTATCCACATTTAATTAGCCTCAGAACCCGTGTAATTCATATGTGTTCGGGTTTAAAGGGATGAGGTGACAACTCTACCACCACCCCATTTGGGCTCTCTGGTGTCACCCACCAGCAGCACCACCACCACCTAGAGTTGCCACCTCATCCCTTTAAACCCGAACACATATTGATTACACAGGTTCTGTGGCTGATTAAGGTGGTAATTAAACTCAGTTGGTGCTTTATCCGCATTTAATTAGCCTCAGCACCTGTGTATTCATATGTAATTCACCACCCCATTTGGGCTCTCTGGTGTCACCCCCAGAAGCACCACCCCCCATCAGGGTCCCTGGTGTCACCCTTAACACCACCCCCCATCAGGCTCTCAGCTGTCACCCCCAGCACCACCACCACCCCATTTGGGCTCTCTGGTGTCACCCACCAGCAGCACCACCTCCCCAGCACCACCTCCCCATCAGGTTCTCTGGTGTCACTCCCAAAACCATCCCTCCCCCAGCAGGCTCTCTGGTGTCACCCCCATAACTGCCCCCCCTTCCCGCTCATCAGGCTCTCTCCTATCTCCTGCAGGGTGCTGGGCAGGCTAATTTCACTGTCACGGATGGGGGTAACACCTATGCGGTCAGATATCAGTTCAGACTTGATAGTGTCACCCCTCTGTGGCAGGTGTCACCCAGTGCGGTCTGCACCCCCCGCACCCCTGTAGCGATGCCACTGCTGTTAGGGAAACAATGTAGTCATAGATGTGGCTAAAGAGAGGTGCCGACAATGTCTGTTCAGAGGGTGAAGTGTGACCTGGCCGGTCTGGTCCCTAGCCTTTCGCTCCACATCAGGAACCTTTCCCTACCGCTAGTTGCAGTCCCTGACAAGTGGGGTATCTCTCCCTAAACTAACCATTCGCACAAAGTGCGCCAAACACCCCCGTTCGCACGTGAACCTGACAAGGGGAAACGCCGGGCTTTCCCAGTGACGTGTAAAACTTTGATACATGTCCCCTGGGGCAGGACCTGGGTCCCCAAACACTTTTTATGAGAATAACTTGCATATTAAGCTTTAAAATTAGCACTTTTGATTCTCCATGTTCGTGTCCCATAAACTTTACCAGTGTTCGCGTGTTCGAACATATTTTTTGCCTGTTCGCATGTTCTGGATGCGAACGGAACAGGGGGGGTGTTCGGCCCATCCCTACAGGTGGGGGCTTGTGCTTAATTTGCATCTTGGGCCACTCATACGTCCACTGGGGTGTGAAGAGAGCCGATATCTGTAATGCTTTCCGTCTATCTATTAAAGTTCTTGTGGTAAAACCAGGGAAGCTTAGACTTCTGAAGTGTATCGATGCTTTACTAGACAGGGAAAAATCTGCACATACAAACTGTAGGATGAACAATACAACACAACTTATAGCTTACAAAATATGCCTACAAATATAAGCATGTACAATATGTACACATAAAGAAAACTAAACAGTTACTCAACTTAGGGGTCAAGATGTGCTTCATAGTTCCTTGCTCAGAGTCCAAATCACACAAGCGTCTCCAAAGTTATCCAGCTTCCGGAAGCCATGTCTTCCTCTTTGTCCTCCCAAAAACCATCTGTTTGTCCCAAACACATGTTTCTTACAAACGCTCCCCAAGCCCCTCCCACCCATTTCCTGCGTACACCAACTTCCTGCGAAGAACATCCTGTCTCAGTTATTTACATATCCATGGAGGGGGAAGGGCCTCTGTAAACATATGCTGTTACTAAACCTAACTCTATATTATTGCAATAAATTCACTATACAAATGGCCATAGCAACACAATATCCGGCCTAACGGATGTCAATTGGGCATTCCTAGGGCGGAGGCTATAGTTTGTTGGATCGGGGTCCCTGGCCCCCTGTGGAGTAGAGTGGTTCCAGAAGTGGAGCGTTATGCTCAGCTTGATAGAGTCCCCGACATCCTTGTAATACATGCCGGGGGTAACGATTTAGGGCTACAGTGTATGACGGAGCTCATACGGGATGCACAGCTCACCCGCACTTGTTGATCGTATGGTCCGATATGGTGGCTTGTGTACAATGGCGGTTAGCTAGGTCAGTTGACAGTCTGAAAAAGGCTCTGGTGAAGGTAAATAGGGAGGTGACAAGATTTGTGCTGCGCAATGGTGGTTTGGTGGTGAGACATCATGGGTTGGAATTAGAGACATGGCGATATTTACGTGGTGACGGCGTACATTTGAATGCCGTTGGTATTGACTTGTGGTGTCTTGGTTTGGAAGATGGTATCTAGCGGGCACTGAGGGTGTGGAGGTCCGCACAAACCTAAGGTGTCAGGTTTGCGTGGCGGGGTGCATGTTCCTTTTAGGTTCATATGGGCACAAAAAGGTATGGTGTAGGGACCCATCTGAGGTACAGCTCCCAGTTGGTGTATGTGTACCTGCGAGTTGTCTCAGAGTTGGTGGTTTTGAGGTACTGTCTTGGTTTTGTTGCCTATTAGGACCTTGTGGCTCCATTCTTTAATACACTGTATGTTCAGGTTATTATGTTATCCATCAGTTAATTATTTGTTATTTATATTTTGGTTAATAAAAAGGCTGCTATGGCCAATTTAACTCCAATCTGTGTGGTGTGGTTATTATATCGGTAGGGTGGGGTTTTGGTATAGCGCAAGCCATATTTAATACCATAGTCATGAGTACTTATATATGCTCAGAGATGACCAATTTCATGCTGAGCTTTATGACTATGAATATAGAATGGATTAGATATAGAGCTGTATGGCGCACTCTGGTGGGTTTAAAGGGGTTGTAAAGGTAACTGTTTTTGACCTTAATGCATCCTATGCATTAAGGTTAAAAAACACCTGCCAGAGCAAGAAAATGACTTATTTCTTTCATAGAAGTGCAGTATGGTATGGCAGAGAGTCTGCTACCACATTCAACCTGGTGGGGTCAAGTGAGGGTTGTCCTCATCTGTAATTAGTTCCAGTTGGAATATTCCCACTATTCCCTTCTCCCATCCAAGCTCCAACAATAAATACCAAAAAACCACCCTGGATTGATTATTGGATAACGAGCGGATGAGAGTATGGTTGGTCGAGTAAAAGCACCTAGCAACTGGCAGCAAGATAATCAGGGGGAGGCCAAGGGAAGTCTACACACAGCAATCCCTAAGGGAGCAGTGCTTCACAAAAACACATTTTTCTGTTTCTTTGGGGGCAAGTTGCTCTTCTATGAAGCATATGGAGGCCAGTAGAGGCCAGGAGGAATACCCTATCCTCTTAGGTCTCCGTGAACTGTCACCTAGTGAACTGTTGTTCACTTGGACACTGTCACCTAGATGACCCCTGCATCCATCATTGGGGAGGGTAGAGCTTACAAAAGCCCTGGCTCACTGCAGTTGGTACGCATTCTGTTTGTGATTAAGTTAGGGACAGGAACCTGCTGGTCAGGGAGAGTGAACATAGTGCAGGGACAGGTTCCAGAGGAGGAGGGACAGAATAGGGATTGGCACAGGCTACTTTGGAGACTTGTGAACTATTGAGTGTACTGCACCTGCCTGCACCCCCCACCTCTATGACAGGTATCGGCAGTCTTGGTCTTCCACTCTCCTGCTGGAGTTCCGTCTCCTGTGTGAGTGTTGCTGCTTAATTATTACTGTTGAAGAGACTCAGTTGTTGTATCTAGAACCATTACCACCAGAGATCCTGCATAGCCACCAGAGACCCCAAATAGCCACCAGAGATTCCACATAGCCACCAGAGAACCAGAATAGCCACCAGAGCCCCAAAATAGCCACCAGAGACCACACATAGCCACCAGAGACCCCGAACAGCCACCAAAGACCCCGAATAGCCACTTGAGAAGGAAGGGGTGGGACAAATTTAGATGGGGGGTATCCAATTTTAATCTTGCCTAGTGCAGCACAAAACCAAAATACACCACTGAGTGGATATTGTGGGTGCTGTGATATCACAAGAAGATTGAGGGGGAGGGTATTTGTGTTGGGAGGGGGGATTTAAGGGGTGGTAGGGGGCAAGAATAGCTACCAGAGATCTTGCATCGCCACCAGAGGCCCCAGAATAGCCACCAGAGACCCCAAATAGCCACCAGTGACCCCGCATAGCCACCAGAGACCCCGCATAGCCACCAGTTCCCCCGAATAGCCACCAGTGACCCCACATAGCCACCAGAGACCCCGAATAGTCACCAGAGATCCTGCTTAGCCACCAGAGGCCCGGGAATAGCCAACAGAGACTCCAAATAACCACCAGAGACCCCGAATAGCCACCAGTGACCCTGCATAGCCACCAAAGAACCAGAATAGCCACCAGAGACCCCGCATAGCCACCAGAGACCCGAAATAGCCACCAGAGACCCCAAATAGCCACCAGAGACCCTGAATAGCCACCAGAGACCCCAAATAGCCACCAGAGACCCCACATAGCCACCAGAGACCCCAAATAGTCACCAGAGATCCTGCTTAGCCACCGGAGGCCCCGGAATAGCCACCAGAGACCCCAAATAGCCACCAGAGACCCCGCATAGCCACCAGAGACCCCGAATAGTCACCAGAGACCCCGAATAGTCACCAGAGACCCTGCATAGCCACCAGAGACCCCAAATAGTCACCAGAGATCCTGCTTAGCCACCGGAGGCCCCGGAATAGCCACCAGAGACCCCGCATAGCCACCAGAGGCCCCGCATAGCCACCAGAGACCCCGCATAGCCACCAGAGACCCCACATAGCCACCAGAGAGCCCGAATAGTCACCAGAGATCCTGCTTAGTCACCGGAGGCCCTGGAATAGCCACCAGAGACCCCGCATAGCCACCAGAGACCCCACATAGCCACCAGAGACCTCGAATAGCCACTTAAGAAGGAAGGGGTGGGACAAATTTAGATGGGATATCCAATTTTAATCTTGCCTAGGGCAGCACAAAACCAAAATACACCACTGAGTGGATATTGTGGGTGCTGTGATATCATGTGAGGTGGGGGGGGGGCACCACAAGAAGATTGAGGGGGGAGGGTATTTGTGTTGGGAGGGGGAATTTGATGGGTGGTAGGGGGCAAGAATAGCCACCAGAGATCTTGCATAGCCACCAGAGGCCCCAGAATAGCCACCAGAGACCCCAAATAGCCACCAGAGACCCTGCATGGCCATCAGAGATTCCGCATAGCCACCAGAGACCCCGAATAGCCACCAGTGACCCCAAATAGCCACCAGTGACCCCAAATAGCCACCAGTGACCCCAAATAGCCACCAGAGACCCCGCATAGCCACCAGAGACCCCAAATAGTCACCAGAGATCCTGCTTAGCCACCGGAGGCCCCGGAATAGCCACCAGAGGCCCCGGAATAGCCACCAGAGACCCCGCATAGCCACCAGAGACCCCGCATAGCCACCAGAGACCCCACATAGCCACCAGAGAGCCCGAATAGTCACCAGAGATCCTGCTTAGCCACCTGAGGCCCCGGAATAGCCACCAGAGACCCCAAATAACCACCAGAGACCCCGAATAATGACCAGTGACCCCGCATAGCCACCAGAGATCCTGCATAGCCACTAGAGGCCCCAGAATAGCTACCAGAGACCCAGCATAGTCACCAGAGACCCCATATAGCCATCCGAGACACCAAATAGCCACCAGAGACCCCGAATAGCCACCAGAGACCCCGAATAGCCACCAGAGACCCCACATAGCCACCAGAGACCCCACATAGCCACCAGAGAGCCTGAATAGCCACCAGAGAGCCCGAATAGCCACCAGAGACCCCGCATAGCCACCAGAGACCTCGAATAGCCACTTAAGAAGGAAGGGGTGGGACAAATTTAGATGGGGGTATCCAATTTTAATCTTGCCTAGGGCAGCACAAAACCAAAATACACCACTGAGTGGATATTGTGGGTGCTGTGATATCATGTGAGGTGGGGGGGGGGGCACCACAAGAAGATTGAGGGGGGAGGGTATTTGTGTTGGGAGGGTGAATTTGATGGGTGGTAGGGGGCAAGAATAGCCACCAGAGATATTGCATAGCCACCAGAGGCCCCAGAATAACCACCAGAGACCCCAAATAGCCACCAGAGACCCTGCATGGCCATCAGAGATTCCGCATAGCCACCAGAGACCCCGAATAGCCACCAGTGACCCCAAATAGCCACCAGTGACCCCAAATAGCCACCAGAGACCCCGCATAGCCACCAGAGACCCCAAATAGTCACCAGAGATCCTGCTTAGCCACCGGAGGCCCGGGAATAGCCACCAGAGGCCCCGGAATAGCCACCAGAGACCCCGCATAGCCACCAGAGACCCCGCATAGCCACCAGAGACCCCACATAGCCACCAGAGAGCCCGAATAGTCACCAGAGATCCTGCTTAGCCACCTGAGGCCCCGGAATAGCCACCAGAGACCCCAAATAACCACCAGAGACCCCGAATAATGACCAGTGACCCCGCATAGCCACCAGAGATCCTGCATAGCCACTAGAGGCCCCAGAATAGCTACCAGAGACCCAGCATAGTCACCAGAGACCCCATATAGCCACCCGAGACACCAAATAGCCACCAGAGACCCCGAATAGCCACCAGAGACCCCGAATAGCCACCAGAGACCCCACATAGCCACCAGAGACCCCACATAGCCACCAGAGAGCCTGAATAGCCACCAGAGAGCCCGAATAGCCACCAGAGACCCCGCATAGCCACCAGAGACCTCGAATAGCCACTTAAGAAGGAAGGGGTGGGACAAATTTAGATGGGGGTATCCAATTTTAATCTTGCCTAGGGCAGCACAAAACCAAAATACACCACTGAGTGGATATTGTGGGTGCTGTGATATCATGTGAGGTGGGGGGGGGCACCACAAGAAGATTGAGGGGGGAGGGTATTTGTGTTGGGAGGGGGAATTTGATGGGTGGTAGGGGGCAAGAATAGCCACCAGAGATATTGCATAGCCACCAGAGGCCCCAGAATAACCACCAGAGACCCCAAATAGCCACCAGAGACCCTGCATGGCCATCAGAGACCCCGCATAGCCACCAGAGACCCCGAATAGCCACCAGTGACCCCAAATAGCCACCAGTGACCCCAAATAGCCACCAGAGACCCCGCATAGCCACCAGAGACCCCAAATAGTCACCAGAGATCCTGCTTAGCCACCGGAGGCCCCGGAATAGCCACCAGAGACCCCGCATAGCCACCAGAGACCCCGCATAGCCACCAGAGACCCCGCATAGCCACCAGAGACCCCACATAGCCACTAGAGAGCCCGAATAGTCACCAGAGATCCTGCTTAGCCACCTGAGGCCCCGGAATAGCCACCAGAGATCCCAAATAGCCACCAGAGACCCCGAATAATGACCAGTGACCCCGCATAGCCACCAGAGATCCTGCACAGCCACTGGAGGCCCCAGAATAGCTACCAGAGACCCAGCATAGTCACCAGAGACCCCATATAGCCACCCGAGACACCAAATAGCCACCAGAGACCCCGAATAGCCACCAGAGACCCCGAATAGCCACCAGAGACCCCACATAGCCACCAGAGAGCTTGAATAGCCACCAGAAACCCCACATAGCCTCCCGAGACCCCAAATAGCCACTTGAGAAGGAAGGGGTGGGATAAATTTAGATGGGAGGTATCCAATTTTAATCTTGCCTAGGGCAGCACAAAACCAAAATACACCACTGAGTGGATATTGTGGGTGCTGTGTTATCATGTGAGGTGGGGGGGGGGGGCACCACAAGAAGATTCAGGGGGGAGGGTATTTTTGTTGGGAGGGGGTATTTGAGGGGTGGTAGGGGGCAAGAATAGCCACCAGAGATTCTGCATAGCCACTGGAGGCCCTGGAATAGCCATCAGAGACCCCAAATAGCCACTAGAGACCCCGCATAGCCACCAGAGACCCGCATAGCCACCAGTGACCCCGCATAGCCACCAGAGACCCCGCATAGCCACCAGAGACCCCAAATAGTCACCAGAGACTCCGCATAGCCACCAGAGACCCTGCATAGTCACCAGAAATACTGCTTAGCCACTGGAGGCCCCTGCATAGCCACCAGAGACCCTGAATAGCCACCAGAGACCCTGCATCGTCACCAGAGACCCCGCATAGCCACCCGAGACACCAAATAGCCACCAAAGACCCCAAATAGTCACCAGAGACACCACATAGCCACCAGAGAGCCCGCATAGCCACCAGAGACCCCAAATAGCCACTTGAGAAGGAAGGGGTGGGATACATTTAGATGGGAGGTATCCAATTTTAATCTTGTCTAGGGCAGCACAAAACCAAAATACACCACTGAGTGGATATACTTGTTTTCACCTGAAAATTTCTAGGTGGTTCCTGTTTGTTTTTCCCCTTCTGATCATTTCTTGTTTCCTAACAACTGTAATTTTCTTGGTGCTCCTGAATCCTTTATTAAATCCTACAGCAAGCAGGTTTTAAAGGTTAGGCACATCCAGGCTGCCTGTACATCAGCTGCAAGTTAAGGACATTGCTTTCTCTGGTAATTTAGACACGGGGCGGAGATGCGGGGTCAGCATGGTTCTGACCTGCTGCTAATTAAAATGTTAATATCCGCATTCTAAGCGTTGGGAACACGTCCTGGAATAATTTGGGTGTTCGAAGTCCAGTGGATAAAAACAGCCAGGAGAAAATAAAGCAAAGGAATAAATTCACGTCTGTGTGTGGTAGACAGGAGGGTGGGGAATAGGGCAAGAGAGTCATAACTTCATGTAAGCATTGCTGTTTTGTATGAGTCTCTATTTTAATGTAGCAAGGTCCCAGGCCCCCTTTGCTCTAATGAGGACCTCCAGGGTCAGGGATAGCTGACATCCTTCTGTATGTGGTGGGTGTATAGTTGTTAAAGTTATTGGGCGCCAGACACTTCTTGGATGAAAAAGAAAGTTTACTTCTCTTAACAAACCTTTTTTGGGGGAGAGAAGGTTAGGACGAGGACACCCTTAGGTAGCTGCAAGATTAATTGGCAGACTCCGAGACTTCAATAGAAGGACAGCCATGCAAGGAAAGGCATCCAGCGAGATGCCACATCTGCATGTGTAGGAGCGCCGTCTCCTATGGCAACAGTCTTTAACAGTTCCTAACACAAGGCTTAACAATAGTTTCTTCACTTTTACTACTTTAATTGCACTTTAATTGCAGGATAAAAGTAATTTTTGTATGTGTGCGCTGTAATCTGATTTGTACTGTTTTTGGGCTTATAGCAGCACCATTTTGAATGTAAAGCATTTTAGGGTGTGCCCCCGACCCCCCCCCCCCCCCCAAGTATGTTTTTGTTTATGTGATAGACCAACACAAAGTGTCACATAATTGTGAAGTGGAAGGAAAATGATAAATGATACAAATAAATATGTGAAAAGTGTGGGGGGGAGGGGCATTTGTATGGCGCCCCCCGGAGTCAATACTTTGTAGAACCCCCTTTCTCTACAAGTCTTTTTGGGGATGTCTCTACCAGCTTTGCACATCTAGAGAGGACATTTCTGCCCATTCTTCTTTGTAAAATATCTCAAGCTCTGTCAGATTGGATGGAGAGCGTCTGTGAGCAGCAATTTTCAAGTCTTGCCACAGATTCTCAATGTGATTTAGGTCTGGACTGTGACTGGGCCATTCTAACACATGAATATGCTTTGATCTAAACCATTCCATTGTAGCTCTGGCTGGATGTTTCGGGTCGTTGTCCTGCTGGAAGGTGAACCTCCCCCCGGTCTCAAGTCTTT
The DNA here is from genome assembly GCA_037952925.1 of Lithobates clamitans. Classification (NCBI taxonomy): domain Eukaryota; kingdom Metazoa; phylum Chordata; class Amphibia; order Anura; family Ranidae; genus Lithobates; species Lithobates clamitans. The sequence goes on from JBBGZY010003083.1 coordinate 327,423, forward strand.
TGTAGACTCTAACAGGTTTTCTTCTAAGATTGTCCTGTATTTGTCTCCATCCATCCTCCCATCAACTCTGACCAGCTTCCCTGTCCCTGCTGAAGAAAACCATCCCCACCACATGATGTTGCCACCACCATGTTTCACAGTGGGGATGGTGTGTTCAGGGTGATGTGCAGTGTTAGTTTTCCCCACACATAGCGTTTTGCTTTTAGGCCATAAAGTTGAATTTTGGTCTCCTCTGACCAGATCACCTTCTTCCACATGTTTGCTGTGTCCTCCACATGGCTTCTCACAAACTACAAACAGGACTTCTTATGACTTTCTTTCACCAATGTCTTTCTTCTTGTCACTCTTCCATAAAGGGCAGATTTGTGGAGAACACGACTAATAGTTGTCCTGTGGACAGATTCTCCCACCTGAGCTGTGGATCTCTGCAGCTCCTCCAGAGTTACCATGGACCTCTTGGCTGCTTCTCTGATGAATGTTCTCCTTGCCCGGCCGGTCAGTTTAGGTGGACGGCCATGTCTTGGTAGGTTTGCAGTTGTGCCATACTCTTTCCATTTTCGGATGATGGATTGAACAGTGCTCCGTGAGATGTTCAAAGCTTGGGAGATTTTATTATAACTTAACCCTGCTTTATACTTCTCCACAACTTTATCCCTGACCTGTCTGGTGTGTTCCTTGGCCTTCATGATGCTGTTTGTTCACTAAGCTTCTCTAACAAACTTCTGAGAGCTTTACAGAACAGCTGTATTTATACTGAGATTAAATTACACACATGTGGACTCTATTTACTAATTAGATGACTTCTGAAGGCAATTGGTTCCACTAGATTTTAGTTAGGGGTATCAGAGTAAAGGGGGCTGAATACAAATGCCCCCCCCCACACTTTTCACATATTTATTTGTATCATTTATCATTTTCCTTCCACTTCACAATTATGTGGCACTTTGTGTTGGTCTATCACATAAAATCCCAATAAAATACATTTACATTTTTGGTTATAACAAAATGTGGAAAATTTCAAGGGGTGTGAATACTTTTTCAAGGCACTGTATATCACCGCCTATCAGTGCCCATAAGTACTATTTAGAGCGGGCTGATAGGCCAAATTTAGTTGTAGCTCCTCTGTAATCAGTGAAGCAGGGATTGACGAAGTATCACAACCTTTATATCAGTGTCCAGAGTCCCCCTTTACATCACAGTTCCCCCTTTAAAGCAGTACTACAGGGGCACTGTGATATAAAGGGGACTGCTCTTTAATGATTACAGTGCAGTTCCCTTCATCTCAGTGTGCCCCTAACAATTATAGCTCCCTCATCACAATGCCCCTTGCAGTCATGATCCGCCACCACAGTGCCCCTTGCAGTCATGTGCGCCCATCACAGTCTACCTTGTAGTCATGCCCCTCCTTTCCTCTTTAACAACACAGTGCCCCTTCCAATCTCTGCCTCCCTTGCACAGTCTTACCTTCAGCAAGGCAGTGGAAGTCATCAGCTTGTGTCTATTCTCCCAGGTCTCCTGCCCGGCCCCCAATATCATCCTTTTAGTAGGGCAGGGGGTGGGAGGAGCTGCAGATTTGTGACAGAGGGCAGGAGGAGCCGCAGATTTGTGACGGAGGGCGGGAGGAGCCGCAGATTTGTGACGGAGGGCGGGAGGAGCCGCAGATTTGTGACAGAGGGCGGGAGGAGCCGCAGATTTGTGACGGAGGGCGGGAGGAGCCGCAGATTTGTGACGGAGGGCGGGAGGAGCCGCAGATTTGTGACGGAGGGTGGGAGGAGCCGCAGATTTGTGACGGAGGGCGGGAGGAGCCGCAGATTTGTGACGGAGGGTGGGAGGAGCCGCAGTTTTGTGACGGAGAGCGGGAGGAGCCACAGATTTGTGAGGGAGGGCGGGAGGAGCTGCAGATTTCTGACGGAGGGTGGGAGGAGCTGCAGATTTGTGAGGGAGGGCGGGAGGGGCCGCAGATTTGTGACGGAGGGTGGGAGGAGCCGCAGATTTGTGACGGAGGGTGGGAAGAGCTGCAGATTTGTGACGGAGGGCAGGAGGAGCCACAGATTTGTGACGGAGAGCGGGAGGAGCCGCAGATTTGTGACGGAGGGTGGGAGGAGCTGCAGATTTGTGACGGAGGGTGGGAGGAGCTGCAGATTTGTGACGGAGGGTGGGAGCTGCCCAACCTATTATGTTAACAAAAGGGTGATTATCCTTGTTAATATAAAAATTCTCCTGCTCTCTGTCCCAATCTGCATCTCCTCCTGGGCCAATGGCTGAGAGCGCTGAAAAGAGCGTTCCGGTAAGGGGACAGTCCCTCTCTCAGAACACAATAGATCGGCGGGGGAGATCGCTGTACTAACATCGTATAGCCTGAGCTCAGCCCTGTTGGGTTAGTAATAGTAATAGCGGTGTGTACCAGGCTTTATTTCTATTCGGCGATAACAGCGGTCTCTCTGCCGAGGAAAGTTGGACCCCAGCAGAGAGACCGCTCCTTGCCAACAATGTAAATGCAATAAGTATATAAATAAACAAAAAATGATGACTATGTCAGCTTAGAATGGAAAGTTCTCCTGACTTAAACCATTTACATGCACTGACAATAATGTGATGTGACGACGTGTCCCGCTTATTCATGTGAAGTGTGAACACCAATGACAGGTCTACTTTAAGTTTCAGAATAAAATACAATGCCTATGTGCAGATAAGTCTGAAGCCTGCAGATCTGGACAGAAGGTCTCAGCGGCGGCCGGGCTGGAGGTCTCCTAAGTATGTCGCCTCTTGAAGGAGGACACGTTGTTACGGTGACAAGAGTCCTCTGATTCCATTAATGTCTCATAATGCAGATTTATCACAAACCAACTACGGCTCAAACATCTCCTCCCCGGCTTTCGTAGGCAACACAATCATTAACTTTAAGCCCCTTCAAATTAATTGCTTTTTATTTTCTTCCTGAATTTCTCTAGTAAATCCCGATCACTTCAACCTTAATTTAATTCCAGCCTCTAAATACACCCGATGCTCATTTCCAACCAGTGATGTCCTAAAAATAAAGAAGGATCCTACATTGAGGGAACACCAGCAGATGTTTACTTGGGGGAAGGCGGAGATTTGTACTCAGGGGAGGGGATCTTTGCTAGTAGGAAGGGGGAGATCGGTAATGGGGGGGGGGGATTTAGGTTTGGGGAGAGAGGTATTTTTTTTGGTTGAACTCTGTCTCCTGACCTGTGTGCATCTTTCACTCCTGACCCCTGTTGAACTCTTGTTTGTGGCACAGTAATTAAAGAATATTTTTTAAATACACGGAATATGCCATATGTTACCAAGTACAGAGCAAGTGGGTTCATGCGTTGAGCCCCTCCCACCAATTTTGACACACCCAAAATTCACTTCTAGATGCCCAAGGTTGACCCCCCCCCCACACACCCCAAGAAAAAAATGGCCTTGTATGATTTAAGGGTGATAACAGTGGTAACTAATGAAACTGCTGTTTGTTCCAATAAACAAAAATTCCATTAATCTTAAATTATTGATCTGCATGTAATATCCAGATTTTTTTCCTGCTAATATCAACTTACACAGAAAAATGGCACATCCTTCCTTATTAACATTTTATTTTTTTCATTTATGATTTTTTTTTTATGTATGATTTATTATTTTATTTTTGTATTTATGAGTTATGGGTTTTGTTTTGTTTTTTATTCATGATTTATGATTTCATTTTTTTTATTTATGATTTTTGTTTTTTAATTTATAATTTATGGTTTTATTTTGTGCCGAAAAGTACTTGGATGTAGAATCCATAAAGGCACTAAAAACAATCAAGTAATTTGAGCTTCCTCTTTATCCTCATTCAGAAATATTTGAACATTTCAAAAAAATAAATATTTGTGATGTTGGGAGGTTTAAATTCATCCGAGGGTGAATAATCCATTTAATCTGAACACCAATAATTCAGTAATTTATGGCTTTCATTTTTGTTTGAATTTTTTTTCTTTAATCTCAGGAATTCTAACTGGGGTGTATCTTTTGAACTGAGCCCAGTATTTGATTTCAAAGTAAATGCTGAATTCTTTCAAATTAAAAAAACAGTTAAAGCAAAAGAGTCCGGGGACCGGGGGAATTGGAGGAGCCTGTCGCTGGTGAAATGATAATTTCACACTGGATAGAAGTACCGCAGAACGGCCGAGCTGTAATTATCTGACTATCTGCATCTCACCGACTCCCCCGCCAGTGCATCATTTTCTACGACGAAGAATCAAGGGGCTTCGGAAAAGTTTCAAACTGCAAAAATTATCACTAGTTTAATCTTCTGGGAATCCGGATATTACAGAAACCAAAAAAAACAGCTGCACTGTTAATTGGAATATATAGTCCTTTAAGGTTTTTAAAATCTGTACATAAAGGTAATCATCTTAATTAAAAAAAATAATAGTAATTAAAAAAATCCCAGTTAAAAAAAAAATATAAAAGCACTTTTAAACACTTGAAGACCTGGGCCTTTCCTGACACTTTTAATTTAAAAAGTAAAAACCTGTATTTTTTGCAAAAAAATTACTTAGAACCCCCAAACATTATATATTATATATATATTTTTTTATTTAATCTTTTTGGCAGAGAATAAAGAATAGAGAATAAAATTGTGGTTGTTGCAATTTTTTTATGTCACATGATATTTGTGCAGTGGTTTTTCAAGTGCCATTTGTTTTTTAACTACACTTTAATGGACTTTTAATGCAAAAAAACACAATATATAACCCATTTTTTTTTTGTTAAATATAAAATATGATGTTATGTTGTGTAAATAGATACCTAACATGTCACGCTTTAAAATTGCACACGCTTTATGGAGAGATCTCATGTAATAGAAATAAGAGATGACAGGTCCTCTTTATGAAGATCTCATGTAATAGAAATAAGAGATGACAGGTCCTCTTTATAGAGATCATGTAATAGAAATAAGAGATGACAGGTCCTCTTTATGGAGATCATATAATAGAAATAAGAGATGACAGGTCCTCTTTATGAAGATCTCATGTAATAGAAATAAGAGATGACAAGTCCTCTTTATGGAGATATCATGTAATAGAAATAAGAGATGACAGGTCCTCTTTATGGAGACATTTCATGTAATAGAAATAAGAGATGACAGGTCCTCTTTATGGAGATCTCATGTAATAGAAATAAGAGATGACAGGTCCTCTTTATGGAGACATTTCATGTAATAGAAATAAGAGATGACAGGTCCTCTTTATGGAGAGATCTCATGTAATAGAAATAAGAGATGACAGGTCCTCTTTATGGAGAGATCTCATGTAATAGAAATAAGAGATGACAGGTCCTCTTTATAGAAATCTCATGTAATAGAAATAAGAGATGACAGGTCCTCTTTATGGAGATCTCATGTAATAGAAATAAGAGATGACAGGTCCTCTTTATGGAGATCATGTAATAGAAATAAGAGATGACAGGTCCTCTTTATGGAGATCTCATGTAATAGAAATAAGAGATGACAGGTCCTCTTTATGGAGACATTTCATGTAATAGAAATAAGAGATGACAGGTCCTCTTTATGGAGAGATCTCATGTAATAGAAATAAGAGATGACAGGTCCTCTTTATGGAGAGATCTCATGTAATAGAAATAAGAGATGACAGGTCCTCTTTATGGAGATCTCATGTAATAGAAATAAGAGATGACAGGTCCTCTTTATGGAGAGATCTCATGTAATAGAAATAAGAGATGACAGGTAGTCTTTATGGAGAGATCTCATGTAATAGAAATAAGAGATGACAGGTCCTCTTTATGGAGATCTCATGTAATAGAAATAAGAGATGACAGGTCCTCTTTATGGAGATCTCATGTAATAGAAATAAGAGATGACAGGTCCTCTTTATGGAGATCTCATGTAATAGAAATAAGAGATGACAGGTCCTCTTTATGGAGATCTCATGTAATAGAAATAAGAGATGACAGGTCCTCTTTATGGAGATCTCATGTAATAGAAATAAGAGATGACAGGTCCTCTTTATGGAGACATTTCATGTAATAGAAATAAGAGATGACAGGTCCTCTTTATGGAGATCATGTAATAGAAATAAGAGATGACAGGTCCTCTTTATGGAGATCTCATGTAATAGAAATAAGAGATGACAGGTCCTCTTTATAGAGACATTTCATGTAATAGAAATAAGAGATGACAGGTCCTCTTTATGGAGAGATCTCATGTAATAGAAATAAGAGATGACAGGTCCTCTTTATGGAGAGATCTCATGTAATAGAAATAAGAGATGACAGGTCCTCTTTATGGAGATCTCATGTAATAGAAATAAGAGATGACAGGTCCTCTTTATGGAGAGATCTCATGTAATAGAAATAAGAGATGACAGGTAGTCTTTATGGAGAGATCTCATGTAATAGAAATAAGAGATGACAGGTCCTCTTTATGGAGATCTCATGTAATAGAAATAAGAGATGAAAGGTCCTCTTTATGGAGAGATCTCATGTAATAGAAATAAGAGATGACAGGTCCTCTTTATGGAGATCTCATGTAATAGAAATAAGAGATGACAGGTCCTCTTTATGGAGATCTCATGTAATAGAAATAAGAGATGACAGGTCCTCTTTATGGAGATCTCATGTAATAGAAATAAGAGATGACAGGTCCTCTTTATGGAGAGATCTCATGTAATAGAAATAAGAGATGACAGGTCCTCTTTATGGAGATCTCATGTAATAGAAATAAGAGATGACAGGTCCTCTTTATGGAGAGATCTCATGTAATAGAAATAAGAGATGACAGGTCCTCTTTATGGAGATCTCATGTAATAGAAATAAGAGATGACAGGTCCTCTTTATGGAGAGATCTCATGTAATAGAAATAAGAGATGACAGGTCCTCTTTATGGAGATCTCATGTAATAGAAATAAGAGATGACAGGTCCTCTTTATGGAGATCATGTAATAGAAATAAGAGATGACAGGTCCTCTTTATGGAGATCTCATGTAATAGAAATAAGAGATGACAGGTCCTCTTTATGGAGATCTCATGTAATAGAAATAAGAGATGACAGGTCCTCTTTATGGAGAGATCTCATGTAATAGAAATAAGAGATGACAGGTCCTCTTTATGGAGAGATCTCATGTAATATAAATAAGAGATGACAGGTCCTCTTTATGGAGATCTCATGTAATAGAAATAAGAGATGACAGGTCCTCTTTATGGAGAGATCTCATGTAATAGAAATAAGAGATGACAGGTCCTCTTTATGGAGAGATCTCATGTAATATAAATAAGAGATGACAGGTCCTCTTTATGGAGAGATCTTCATCCATAACCCCGGTAAAACATATGCAAACCGTAACGTATATACTGTATATGTATTGGGGTCGGCAAGTGGTTAATATAAATTAAAATTTACATTAAATTAAAATAAGAAAGTTGTTTTTGCTGGGGGGGTTCGATTCATTATTTACATAAATTTAAGTTCAATTTGTTAAATTCATTTAATTTGTTTTCTGAATTTGTTTTGTTTATTCAAATTCGATTCAAATTTTTCCAACTCAGTTCGACCAAATGCGGAAAATTTGAATGGAATTCAATTCAAGTTCCCTTCTAATTTTAATTTATTGTATTCGATATTCGAATTTTGAAAGATGGTTATATTCTTTCTATTCCATTCTGTTCTATCGTGTTTTTCTATTCTATTCTTTAATATTCTATTCATATTTTTTTCTATTCCATTCCATTTTATTCAAATTTATTCTATTCAAAACTTGAGTTTCCAAGGATGGGTATATTTTTTTCTATTTTACTCTATTCTATTGTTTTGTTTTGTTTTCTATTCTATTCTTTTCTATTCTATTTTATTTTCTATTCTATTATAATTTACTCTATTCAAAATTACAAATTTTGGTTATATTCTTTCTATTTTATTTTGTATTTTTCTTTTCTATTCTTTTCTTTTCTATCCTACTCTATTCCATTTGAAATTTATTCAAATTTGAATTTCAGAAGATGGTTATAATTTTTTCTATTTTATTCAATTATATTCTATTGTTATTCTATTCTATTATTTTCTATTATAGTCTATTCATTTCTTTTATATCCTATTCTTTTCTATTCTATTTGAATTAAAATTATATTCAAATTTTGGGAAATGGTTATATTCATTTTATTCTGTTGTTTTTTTCTATTCTATTCTTTTATTTTTTATTCTTTTCTGTTCTATTTGAAATTTTAATTTATTCCATTCAAATCTGAATTTATTATAATCGAAATTAAAATTTCAGACGATGGTTTTGCTTTTTCTATTTAATTCTATTCTATACTTTTCTATTCTAGTCCAATTTGAATGCATTCTATTTGAAATTTGAATTTCGGAAGACGGTTTTATTTTATTCTATTCTATTTAATTGTGTTCCTTAATTTTCTATTTTCTATTTTATTCTGTTGTTTTATTTTCAATTTGTTTCCATTCTACTCTATTCTATTCTATTCCTTTATTTTCTATTATATTTTACTCTATTTGGGAATTCTAATCAAGTTCAAAAACAATTTGAATTCAAATCCAATTCAAAAACATTTGGAATTTGATTCGAAATTCGATTCAAATTCTAGTTTGGCCCTAAATTTTGTTTAAATTGGTTACTATTGTAATTCAGGAATTTAGATAAATTCGAATTTCCGTATAATGAAAAATGTGTCCGTTCAGGACGAATCGAACCGCACATGTCCAGTGATTTGAATGATGCTGAATACTGAGAACATCTAACGGCAGCAAAGAAGTATTGTTGGGACAGCCGCAGCTTTGTCCGCAGTACTTCTTTACTGCCACTAGATGTTCTCAGTATTCAGCCTCATTCAACCCACTTCCTCTGAGCCCAGTCTATCATGTACCCGCCCCCAGCCCGTGATTGGACAGTGAAGGAGAAGTGTCAGACTGATGAGCTCATTTCTCTCTCTTCCCTTCTATTAGCTTTTTGTCAGCACTGATTGGCAGCAATAGACATTAGAACAAGTAAATGGTTTCAAAATAACGTATGGACCAGCCTACACTAGCCTAGCTGCTGTGAAATGGACTGATGCTCTGGGGTGGTTTGGACCCCCCTGACCCTCCCCCCTTATCTACGCCTCTGGGCTATGGGAGGACAATGCAAGTGCAATGTTACAACAGTCTCTGCCCCACTGGCCAATGCATTAGGGCTCAGATCCGTGGTTGTCCCTCCGAACCCGGGGTACAGGTGCCTGAATGGTGCCCCAAGTGGGCAATACGGTTCCTTTAAATAGGGTGCAGTAAGGTTGGGCCATTGGCCTCACATGGACTCCTCGGGGGAGGACTTGTCTCCTCCCGCCCTCTTTTCGGGGCTCAGCAATACCAGCTGCAGTGGTGTTCCCAAAGACCAGGAGATGTCAGTGACTCGGCCTCTGCTTCTCCAAAACTGCAGCAAAATGTCTCGTTAGTAGCCTGCTGCACTGTGTGTGCTCTACAATGTGCTCCCAATGACTACCTCCCCCTCCCCACAAGGACAGCCCTTTCTTTTCCTCCTCTGCAGAGCTCTGGTATTGCTGGGATCTGTAGCTCCAGAGCTAATCTGTAGCACATCCCCATTCTCCCTCACTTGTAAAAGCCATCCTAGTAGCTGTTTAGCTGCTGGATTGCTTTTACAGGCATCCCCCCCCTCACAGGCTCCTCTGATGCGATTGGGAAGCCGGGGATCCAATCCAGGGGTGACACCGTCAGTGGCGGTCTGTGGTAATTTTTTTTTTGGCGGCCGGTTGGTCGGGGGGGTCTGGTTCACTTACCCCATTTATCTTCTCCCGGCCTTCACCGGCGGCTTCCCTTGCTCGGCAGAGGCGGAGGCTTTCCCTTCCCCTGCTCTCCACAGGCATCACAGAGGCTTCCGTTTCCTCCCTCCTCAGCGGCCAATTGGAATTCTCTTTTGGCCAATCGGAAACCAGGTCTCAGATCTGCTTCTGATTGGCCGGATTGAGGATCAGTGTTTCAATAGCGAATATTCATTCGCTGTTGTAACACCTGGGTGGGCTCCTGGCTCAATGCGTTGCGCTCAGAGCCCACCCTATTTTGAAGCCTATTAGAGCTTCTGGCTCTAATCAGGTGCTTCAAAAAAACACCCATGGCCACTGGAATTCATGTGCCCGGTGTCCTAAAAGGGGCCAGACACATGAATAGGGGGTGGCGGTGTCCTGTCAGAATAGCAGCCGTGGATAGAGCGAGGGGGTGGCGGCCGTGGATAGGGGGTGGGCGGCGCTCTGACGCCCCCAATGGACGGGCCTCCACTGGATGCCGGTTTACCATTAAGCTGGCCAGTAGCCATGGACCGGATGGTCCCCAGCTATCTCAATGGCCCTGGAAGGCCAAAAGCGACGTCATGATGTCACTTCTGGCTCTGGCAGATGTAAGCACTGCCATTTTTTTTCCCTGGAAAGCAGAGATCGATGTTTTTATTTATTTATTTTTATTTATATTTTATCAATACATTTTTATTAAGTATCAAGAATTTATACGTGTCACGTACCTAGTGGCTTGAGCTCGAATTGCAGAGGGAGGCCTCCCTTTCGGCTCCTACTCGCGGCCCCTGGTAAGGTAACAGGAGGCACGGGAGTGAGGAGTGGTACGAGTGCCTGGCAGGATCAACAGTAGGGAAGTCAGTCCAGGAATCACTTGCAGGAGACGGGAGACAGGAACAAGAGGCAGGCTGGAACTGAACACACTGGACTGGAACCAGAAACAGCTGACAGGCTTAGCAGGCTGGAACTGAACACACTGGACTGGAACCAGGAACAGCTGACGAGCTTATCAGGCTGGAACTGGATCACACTGGACTGGAACCAGGAACAGCTGACGGGCTTAGCAGGCTGGAACTGGAAAACACTGGACTGGAACCAGGAACAGCTGACAGGCTTAGTAGGCTGTAACTGGAAAACACTGGACTGGAACCAGGAACAGCTGACAGGCTTAGCAGGCTGGAACTGGAACACACTGGACTGGAACCAGGAACAGAAGAAGCTGACAGGTTAGCAGGCTGGAACTGGAACACACAGAGTAGTCAGGCAGGCCGGGTCGGATATCAAGCGGGCAGCAGAAGAACCAGAGGAACAGGCAGGAGAGCGGTTAAAAGCAGGCAGGAGATCAGATGCAGGCGGAAAGCTGGGATAGTCACGGATAGCCGGGTATTCACAGGTTAGGTCTCAGATCAGGTTAAAGCACACAGACGCTGTAGAGCAGACTTTGTATGTGACAGGCAGGTTTAAATAGCCCGCCTGGCGTCAACGGGAACTTGTGCGCGCACATGTTCGTGTGCGTGCACGCATGTGCGCATGCACAATGGTGCCCACAAACCTGCGCCAATGAGCCTGGAGCACCTGTTACTGGCAGGATCTTTCTGACATTGCCCCCCCCCCCAAGGGACAGCCTTCAGATGCCCATCTGGGCAAACCTCTCCGGATGGGACCTTTTAAAGGACTGAACCAGAGTCTTAGCGTGGATGTTCCCCTCGGGCTCCCAAGAGTTTTCTTCGGGTCCATACCCCTTCCACTTAATCAGAAAATTGGTTCTGGTTGTTTCTCCTCCTGCAATCCAAGATTGACTCCACTTCGAATTCCTCCTCTCCATCTACTATAACAGGGTCAGGGGGATCTAAACTTCGAACAGGAAATTGATTGGAGACAGAAGGTTTCAGTAGTGACACATGAAACACAGGGTGGATTTTCAGTGAATTCCGAAGTTCTAGTTCATAAGCAACTTCATTAATTTTCCTTCTAACAGGAAATGGGCCTATGAACTTGGGGACCAACTTCCTTGAAGGGCATGCCATCTTCAAGTTCATTGTGGATAGCAACACTAGATCACCGGGTGCCAGTATTAATTCACCTTGTCTTCTTTTGTCGAAGGTTTCCTTGTTGTACTCCTGAGTTCTGGACATGGTTTCCTGTAATAGCTGATTATTGGAGGCAAAGAAATGTATCTTTTCCTGAACTGCTGGCACCGTACATTCAGGAAGGGAATTGGGCAGAAATTATGGTTGAAAACCAAAGCAAAAAATGGGGTCTGCTTGGTAGCGGAGTAGGTGGAGTTGTTGTAGGCGAATTCGGCCAATGGGAGCAGGGAAATCCAGTCGTCTTGAGCAAAAGAGGAGAAACAGCGCAGGTATTGCTCGAGGGTTTGATTAGTCCTCTCCGTTTGCCCATTGGTCTGAGGATGATAAGCGGAGGAAAATGATAATTCAATATCCAGAGTTTTGCAAAGGGACCTCCAGAATCGGGAGGTAAATTGTAACCCCCGTTCTGAGACAATGTTGGCTGGTGCTCCATGGAGTTTGACAATTTCCTTAATGAATACCTGTGCCGTTTCGGGGGCTGAGGGGGTGCCTTTCATTGGAATAAAGTGTGCCATTTTTGACAGTCGATCTACTACCACAAAGGTAGTGGTATAACCTTCTGCCGGGGGTAGCTCAACAATGAAGTCTATGGATAACATCTTCCATGGTCTGTCCAGGACAGGCAAAGGTTTTAGTAGCCCCCAGGCTTTGGCTCTACAAATTTTGTTCCGAATGCAAGTTGTGCAGGATTCCACAAACTTCTTGCAATCTTAACATACTTGAGGCCACCAAAAGGTACGCTGTACCAGGTCAGTGGTCTTGGTTATGCTGAAATGCCCAGCTAGTGCATGATCATGGCAAAGTTCCAATATAGACACACGTAGGTCTTCGGGTATGTAAATTTTGTCCTTGTGCCAAAACAGGCCATCTCTAGCCTGTAATTCCGGTTCAATGGAAGGCGTCTGTCCTGCGGAAGCTTGCTTGATTCGAAAGAGCAGGTTTTCTTGAAGTAGAAGGAAATTTCCAGGAGAAAGGATAGTGTCTGGAAGAGAGATTTCCTTAGATTTGTGGAACATCCGGGACAGGGCATCAGGTTTAATGTTCTTGGAGCCTGGGCGATAAGTGACATGGAAAGAGAACCTGGAGAAAAAAAGTGCCCACCTGGCTTGTCGTGGCTTCAACCTCTTTGCAAATCTCAGATACCCCAGGTTCTTGTGATTGGTGAAGATCAGAATTGGATGAGCAGCTCCTTCCAGCAGATAACGCCATTCTTCTTTTGCGGATTTTATCGCTAGCAACTCTTGGTCTCCCACATCCTAGTTTTTCTCCGCTGCTGATAATTTGCGAGAGAAGAAGACTACTGGGTGAAGCAGGGCCCTGGTCCCCTGTCTTTGGGACAGTATTGCCCCCACAGCAATTTCAGATGCATCTACTTCAAGTACAAATGGTAGGGAAGAGTCTGGATGTTTCAAGACGGAAGCGGAGGTAAAGAGTCCCTTGATAGCCTTGAAGGCCGTTTGGGCCTCAGGAGACTAATGAAAGCGGATTTCCTGTTTAGTTAAATGGGTGATAGGGGCAATGATGGCCGAGAACCCCTTAATGAATTTTCGATAGAAGTTGGAGAATCCAACGAAACGTTGGATTCCTTTCTTGTCTGTCGGGACCAGCCAGTCTAGAATTGCAGCAATCTTCTGGGGGTCCATCTTGATGCCCTCACTGGAGATAATTAGTCCCAGGAACGGAACACTTTCCTGCTTGAACTCACATTTCTCTGCTTTCGCGTACAAGCCATGTTGTCAAAGCCGGGCCAACACATCTGACGTGCCTGCATTGGGAATCAAGTCCCGAAAACATCATTGATGAAGTACTGGAATGTGGCGGGAGCATTGAACAACCCGAAGGGCATCACCAGGTACTCGAAGTGCCCGAATCAGGTACGGAAGGCAGTTTTCCACTCGTCCCCTTCCCTGATACGGACCAGGTTATAGGCTCCTCGGAGATCAAGTTTGGTTAAAACAGTAGCGGCCCCCAGTCTCTGAAATAGCTCAGGTACCAAGGGAAGGGGGTAATGGTTCTTAACCGTAATCTTGTTTAGCTCGCTGTAGTCAACGCAAGGTTGAAGGGTATGGTCCTTCTTCTGCATGAAAAAAATGCCTGTGCCTGCGGGAGACGTGGATGGACGGAGGAACCCCTTCTTCAAGTTTTCGTCAATGTATTCTTTTAATGCCCCCTGTTCCACCTCTGATGGGAAAAATCCTGCCAAAGGGAATTTCGGCTCCTGGAAGTAGCTCGATGGGGCAATAGTAGGCTTGGTGGGGTGGTAGAGTCTCTGCCCCTTGTTTACTAAATATGTCCAAGAAATCATGGTAAGTCTCTGGAATGGATTGACGTATTTCGGCTTACGTGTCCAGGCATAGTAGAGTAGAAGTCCCATGAGGGTCTTGTGAGCCACAGAACTGCTGGCAGTAGGGTGAAGAAAAGGTGACTTCCCCTGTGACCCAGTTGATGTTAGGGTTGTGGGCTTGTAGCCAAGGCATACCGAGAATCACAGAAAACAAGGGAGAGGAGATTATGTCCATGCGTAAAAGTTCTCGGTGTGAGTTAGAGATGGTAACAGGTATGGGGGTGGTTTCTTGAACTACAGGCCCAGATTTAATGGCAGACCATCAGCCAGATGAATAGAAAGTCCATGGGTCTTAGGAAGAAGAGGAATCCGGTGTTGGGCTGCGAAGGATGAATCCATGAAGCAACTACAGGCTCCAGAGTATAGCAGGTATTTGCAAAGTCTTTCCTGGGAGCTGTAACAAGACAGAGAGAGCAATATGAGAGGTGGTCTTGGCCAAGGAGGTTACAAAGTCAGGGATATCGAAAGACACTTACAGAGCTTTACAGGGCAGTTTCTGACATAAAGTCCAGGTTCTCTGCAGTATAAACATAGATTATTCATCTGGCGACGTTGACGCTCCTCCGGGGTAAGGAAAGGACGAAGTACCCCTAGCTGCATGGGCTCGGATGTGCCAGGTGTGGAGGTTGGTTGTGCAGAGCGTTCCGGGTGTAAGTGACTGGGGACTCTTGGTAGCATCCAGGTTGGACGAGAAAATCCTGCAGTTCTCTCAGCCCTTCGTTCCCTCAAACGCCGGTCAATCTGTATGGCCAGATTGACTAGTGCGTCCAGAGTCTGTGGTATGCCAACTCTAGCTAGTTCATCTTACAAAGGATCAGACAGTCCCATGCGGAACTGATGGCGGAGAGCAGCATCATTCCAGTCTGTATCCCCGCTCCACCGCCTAAATTTAGTCACGTAATCCTCCGCTGCCCTGCGTCCCTGCTGAAGGATACGCAGTGCGGCTTCTGCAGTTGCTGAAAGCTGGGGGTCTTCGTATAGCCGTGCCATTGCATCGAAAAAGGTGGTAAGATTGGTTAACACCTCAGCCTTCTGTTCCAAGAGACAGTGGGCCCAGGTTTGGGGGGTCACCCGTAAGCAAGGAGACCACAAAGCTCACCTTGGTGACTTCCAGGAAAAAGGTACATGGCTGAAGGGCAAAGTACAGTTCACAAAAGGCCCTGAACTTGCTTCGGTCTCCGGAGAATTTTTCAGGCGTAGGAACTCTAGGTTCTGGTGGGAGCATCACAACTGTTGGAAAAGATCCTGCCCCAGCTGAAGAGGTAGAAGCAAGGGGGGCTCCCTGGATCCCGGTGGGGTTAGACAGGACTAGAACCCGTTCTTCCAGCCGGGTGTACCCCTCCAGAAGGTTCTTAACCACCTGGGTCAGTCCTGCCAGGTGTAAACAAAGTTCCTCCATTGGAGAGGCTCCCTGCTCAGGCTCAGACATGGCTGTCTGCTACTGTCACGTACCTAGTGGCTTGAGCCCGAATTGCAGAGGGAGGCCTCCCTTACGACTCCTACTCGCGGCCCCTGGAAAGATAACAGGAGGCATGGGAGTGAGGAGTGGTACGAGTGCCTAGCAGGATCAACAGTAGAGGAAGTCAGTCCAGAAGTCCAGGAATCACTTGCAGGAGACGGGAGACAGGAACAGGAGACAGGCTGGAACTGAACACACGGGACTGGAACCAGGAACAGCTGACAGGCTTAGCAGGCTGGAACTGGAAAACACTGGACTGGAACCAGGAACAGAAACAGCTGACAGATTAGCAGGCTGGAACTGGAAAACACTGGACTGGAACCAGGAACAGAAACAGCTGACAGATTAGCAGGCTGGAACTGGAAAACACTGGACTGGAACCAGGAACAGAGACAGCTGACAGATTAGCAGGCTGGAACTGGAACACAGTGAGAGTAGTCAGGCAGGCCGGGTCAGATATCAAGCGGGCAGCAGAAGAACCAGAGGAACAGGCAGGAGAATGGTCAAAAGCAGGCAGGAGGTCAGATGCAGGCGGATAGCTGGGATAGTCACGGATAGATATTCACAGGTTAGGTCTCAGATCAGGTTAAAGCACACAGAACGCTGTAGAGCAGACTTTGTATGTGGCAGGCAGGTTTTAATAGCCCGCCAGCTGATCAATCTGGGTGTACCAGCCCGCTATAATGCATGTGTCTATATAAATAATGAATCCCAAAAAAGTATAAAAAACACATAGAAAACACACACATCACATCACTCTTTTGAGGGAAGCAGCACTATATTTTTATCACATTTTTTTACAAAAAATCACTACTAGTGGCGCGGGGTTTACCATCTAAACATTAACACAGGTTTTAATAGCCCGTCTGGCGTCAACAGGAACGTACATGTGCGCATGCGCAATGGCGCCCGCGAATGCGCGCCAATGAGCCTGGAGTGCCTGTTACTGGCAGGATCTTCCTGACAATACGATTGCAAAATTAGGTAATGGTGATTAAACAATGACAGATATATATATTTTTTTAATCTCGTGCTTTCCAGAGTAGAGAATATATCAGCCCCGGATCTCTCCATAAAGAGGACCTGTCATCTCTTATTTGTATTACATGAGATCTCTCCATAAAGAGGACCTGTCATCTCTTATTTCTATTACATGAGATGTCTCCATAAAGAGGACCTGTCATCTCTTATTTCTATTACATGAGATCTCTATAAAGAGGACCTGTCATCTCTTATTTCTATTACATGAGATCTCCATAAAGAGGACCTGTCATCTCTTATTTCTATTACATGAGATCTCCATAAAGAGGACCTGTCATCTCTTATTTCTATTACATGAGATCTCCATAAAGAGGACCTGTCATCTCTTATTTCTATTACATGAGATCTCCATAAAGAGGACCTGTCATCTCTTATTTCTATTACATGAGATCTCCATAAAGAGGACCTGTCATCTCTTATTTCTATTACATGAGATCTCCATAAAGAGGACCTGTCATCTCTTATTTCTA